>JAZAYU010000091.1:1200000-1783217 GCA_038501625.1 Corbicula japonica | reverse complement strand
GCCTTTTACAAGATCTTTGATCTTTTAGCCTATTATGCCTTTTTCAACATTTATCATTATCACTAATTACTTTTTCCTTTTCCTATTCATTGGATTATACTGTCGGATTTTATCAACAAGTTTTCTGATGGTATTGAATCTCCCAGTAGCATCAGGAAGATTTTCAAACGGTATATGATCCTCAATCCCTTGAGCAAATTTCGAGTCCGAAGGCAACGCTTCGTAACTATCAGCTCTTTTCATAATAGGCGTGCCATAATCTTTAGAAACTGATACCGACCCTTTAAACACCGGCCTGTTATCAGCACCTGATATATGCACAGGTGTTCCCGGATTAGAACATATCGGACTGCCTGTACCAAGCTCTCCAAAAGTTTGTATTGACGTAGTTGAACCACTCCGTTGCAACTTTGGTTTAACAAAGTCAAAGTCATCGACACTGTCAGAGGATTCATTAGCGACCTCTCTTACACCTTTAGAACTACTTTCTGCTGTTGAATCGAGATCAATTGGATTGGCTGAGTTTTCACCAAGTTCAATACATGACTGAGAATCGTCACCATCTTCACAACTGTCCAAAACAATTAAACTATCGTCATTACTATTTGCTAATGTTTTTTGTAACAGTTGATACTGTTCTTCTAATTCTTCAAGTGACGGTGACCCTGACCTTGCATCAGAAGGTGTCTGGCTAGCCTCCCTTGATAGTGACTTTGATGAGTGGCGGGAGTTTTCATCAGGTGTGGGAGGGGGTGTGGTCAGTGGAAGTGGAGGACGGCTGGGCGGAGTCTCAGGTGGAAGAGGAGGATGGTAACTGATGTCAGCTTCATTCAGTTCATCTGCAACACAAGATGAAAAAAAGAAAAATTCATAATTCATTTTTCAAAAACTATTAAGTTTTGTGGTAGACTGAATCTGTGTTTACCAAAAGGTATTAAGAAATGTCATGACCTGATTTGCTAGTTGCAGAATGTAGAGACTGAATAATTCTGTTGCTCTTTTATTATCAACCACTTATAATCAATCGAGTGTTAGCAGGGATCTCCAGTTAATTAACAAATTGACAAAAGCTTAATACATGTATGCTAATGGACAAAAGTCTTGTCTGGCAGGAAGAATAGAACTTTTTGCATGCCAAACTTCAACAAATTACTATACCGCAAGTAGTGGCTCAAATTCTGAAATTGTTTTGTTTTTCATGGAATGCATAAAAATGTGCCTTTTCCATTCATACCAAATTCATGCCGGTAGAGCAATGTGGAATTTAGATTTCACGCTTTCAAAAGAAATTATGGAAAACCATACCGGACAAGACTTTTGTCCATAAGTATAGTATTTTTCTAATTGGAATTATTTGATCCAGTGCCAAAATTGTTTTTGTCAAATTTGATTTTTAGTTTGATTAGCTCCCTGTTTACTCGTAGTTCAAGTTAAAACAAGTTCAGCTTAAGTTAATTCTTCTTTATAACCTCCAGATCAATACTGGAATCACAGTTCTTGTTCAACAAGTTTTGGTAACTGATAATTCTGTTTCACTGTTAAAACACACCTAGAAATACACTTTTTTTAGGGCCAAGCCTAGTGAATAAGACTAAATTCTAGGAAGCTTCAGGAAAAAACAACAACATTTAATCAATATACCATCGAGGTCCATTTCAGCAACTGACACTTTCTGACGCTTTGCTGCCTTCTCTTCCATCTCGTCTTGCTTCCTCTTCAATTCTTCCTGTTAATATTATAAATAAACATGTAATATTCTACACATAGACAATGCAGTATTATAAAATTTATGCAATTAAAAACTGAAGTGTCATATAATCCTTTCCTCCATATATATGCCTTTTTACACATGTGCGACCAGTGTAGATCCAGATCAGCAGGCACATCCGTGCCATCTGATCAGGATCTGCACTGGTCGCATGTTTGGCCAGAAATAACCTAATGAATCAAAGAGCCAACAGTTTAGATCCTGATCACACAGCACAGATGTGCCAGCTTATCTGGATCCAAACTGTTCACCCTCGCAAGAAAGGTATATCTATGGAGGAAAGGGTTAATTTCTTGAGTGCAAGTTTTGCATAACCCACTCTTGACATATCAGTGCAGGCATAAATTCCTGCAGTTGTATTAGCATAAGATTAACTATTAACCCTTGTTGCATTTTGGTCAGAAAAAAACTAACAAATCAAAAAGCAAACAGTTCAGATCCTGATCAGATGGCACGGATGTGCTGGTTTTGCTGGTTTTTGAATTTGTTTATGTTATCTTGGGCAAAATTCAAGAAATTTAAACCAGCGCAAAATTTCGTATATATTATGGTACCTAATGTAAGCAGCTTATCTCCGCCCTGTGATATATATTCTATGATACATCACAGGCTGATATTTATTATATCATGATTTAATACCTATTCATTATTTAATAGTTACATAGGCAGGCAACTATTTTAAACCAACAAAAAGCTAGCTTATTTTTAGAGTAATATTGTTGTCAATTTAGTCAATAAGTTTTATCGAACACCCTCAACAAAGAACAATGGACTAATCCTTTTCAATAAAGAGAACTTATCACACAGACTAACACTTCACTCCATGGGATATGGTTGTTATCCATGGGCAAACATCAGCAATCCAGATCACAATCTAAAAAGTTCTGTTTGCTTCTGATCCATAAGCAGGGGATAGAGCCTAAATGGTGTCTTCCGTACTTTCAGCGAGAATCTTTGTGGCTGCTTTCCATTATGGCGGATAAAATCGTGAAATTTTGATACTTGTGCAGATATTTTCACACATATTAGGCTATACCCACTGATTAGGCTATATCTGAGCAAGAAGCAAATATTGTAGATCTTGATCAGCCAGTAAGAATGTGCCAGCTGATCTGGTTTTACACTGTGATAAAACCCATACATATGATGTTAGGAATTAAAACATACAATAGTAATGAGAGAACCAACCTGCATCCGAGTGTGTTCAACAAGTGTTGACTTGAGTTGATGAGGCTGTAGTGGGGGCAGACCATACACATGAGCTTCCTGAAAAATATCTTTACCTGTTTATCTCAGCAATGTTTCAGCTAGGTTCTCTAAATAAATATGTTACCTTCACATTGTTTTCTGACCCTAATAAATATTAGCCATTTGCAGAGAGTATAATTGTCCAAAAATGTACTCAAACATGACACTGCTATACTAAAAGGTGCCAAAGCATTTCACAGATTCCTTTACTGACTGATCTATGAAGTGTAAGACAGTAAAACTGTACTTTAATATACAATGCTAATTCACTAATTTGTGGGAAGATCTAATCTAACTTTTACTGGTCAATCAATCCACAAATATTTAAAATCCTTAGGCTAAACAGATTTGACGACAGGTGTGGTTAAAACCCTAAAACTAACCAAAAAGGCATTTTACCAAAAAAACATGCAATTTCAATCACGTAAGTATACATGATATTTATTATCAGCTCTATATTCCAGTAAGTCAACCTCATACATTGGATTGCTAAACTGAACATCACCAACAGTGCCTTCAAAACAGTAAATTTTGTGCTCACATCAATGACATCTGGTCCCATTTCCACTGTAAATCCTTCATATTCGATAATCTTCTCCACATCCAGTTGAGGTTCTGGAGTTGTCTCCCCTTCTTCCACAGTTTCATCAACATCTGCAGTAATCACATTTAATTTTTGTGATGATAAAATAATACTAATAAAAAAACATTCCAGATGAAATAAAACACAGTTTTGTTGTCGTATTAATATTAAACAAAAAATCAAGATGTGTTAATAAAATCTCGCTGTCAAGGAATTCTTTATTTCTCAAATACAGTCAAACTTTAATGGCTCGAAAACTGTTTCCTCGAACACAAGCCTTCTTTCGAACAGTTCATCCGGTCCCGAACTAGAACTCTGTATTTCTTAATTGTTTTAACTCTGATCACACCCACTACCCATTACTCGAACAGTCAAACACCAATCAAGGTCCTTACAGTTACTTTTCAATGATTTTGACACCCCTTGCTCAAACTGACTTGTACAGGTAATCATCAAAGGACTAGGTGTGAACAAAGGCACGAAAATGTCTCACCAATTAGGAGGATGCGCTATTTAATTAAGTTGTGTAAATTACACATTTAAGTGGATAAAAATATTTTGATTGTTGTGTAAATTTATACCACACTAATGATGTCAGTGTTAAAAAACTGTTATTGCTTTGTTAGAAAATTTTTATTGTTTTGTCATAGGGATTAAACGATTATAATCGAAAATTTATCGTTTTTAGGATTGATTTTCGATAATCGATTACGAAGTTTAATAATCGATAATCAGTTTGCTGTTCTTTAAGCAACTCACAAGGGAGATCACTAAATCAGAACAAAAACAGTGTTTGATATATGACAAAGATCAGTGTTATTTTGGTTTTAAATAAGCTTTGGAATATGTTCTCCCACTAAGTATTTCAAGAAAAAGACTCCTGTACCTGCAGCCTACACCCTATGCTCATATCAGATATGCAGGCTGTTAAGTGATCTTTCTTCAAAAAGTAGGAAAAAAATAGGAACCATTTTGACAAAAAAGTAGGAGAAAAGTAGGAAAAAGTAGGAACTTTTTCCTCAAAAGTAGGAATACATAACAGTCTTTCCAGAGTCCTTCGGAACTTCACTCTTTCTGTTACACATTATATGTATCATGGTTATCAAGCTGAGGTCCCAACACATGTCAGACTGCCACTGGTAACTTAGAGAGATGTCTATGTGGAGTCAGTATGGGTCAATGGGGCCTAATCTTGGTGAATATACCGGTAAACAGCACTACAGCAATACCATGGGTTTAGTCTTCCTGCTATTATGAGAGGTGTTCGAAAAGTAATCCAAATGCAGTTTTATTGAAAAAAAAATATTGATTTTTAGGTGTTTCAAGTTATACCTAGATAAGACCTCTTAGCAGGCCTGAAAAAACTAGACTGTGTCCTGGGGACACTGATACCCCAAATGCTACATTTGTAAAACAAAGGGCCATAACTGTGGTTAAACTGGTCACATGAAAAAAATTTTTCTAAACAATCATCTTCACATCCTGCTCGATCAATCTTTGCAAGTTTGAAAGAATTCTGCCCGAAGGTTAATGAGGAGCTGATGCCACAAGATTGGTTGACAAGTGCAACTCATTATGACACCCACCAAGGGGGCATTATGAGTCAAACTCTATATACCTCACACTTCGTAGGGGCATAAGAAAAGGGTTTAATAAAGGCTCCAGTCTATGAAAAAGGCCTTTTACTGTTAAATATTTCAAAATAACAAATAAATAAAGGATGCATTTGTTAATAGGCATGTTATATATCACAACTTTGCTCAAAAGACCTTGCCCACTGTTGCCATAGTGTAAACATCTTATCACCAGACCTGATTTTTTAAAAATTATTTAACAACTCAGCATTTGTTGCAACCACTACAAACATTCAGACATTCATAAAGCAAGCAGTACTCAATTTCAATAATTGATTCAGCAATTTGAAAAATGCTGAGTTACATTTTAAATGCTGAATACATGGAACACCCATGGTATGGAAAACACTACTGCAAACATCTACATGTATATGGCTTGGTGAACACAGCATTTTGAAAAACTTAAACAGATTAGGGAGGGGGAGAAATACAGTAGTACAACCATTACAGTGGCAAGGCAAGGAGTCTATAGATTTTGAGTGAAAAATACAGACTTTTTGGCCTTTATATAGGTTTTTCAGAAGCAGTGTTATTTCAATGCCAAGGGATGGGGCCCTTCTTCTGTAAGGGGGAAAAATACCTTAAACCGTAAAGTTACTTTGCTTGGAATGCAAGATTTTAAAGAAATTTTCTGAGGGAAAGGCGCATGTAGACTGTCTCTACTAAAGAAGGAAAAAAGCCCTGAGAAGATTTAAAAGGTTTTAAGTTGGCTCTGAAATTACAGGTCTTCAAAGGTTTTAAAGGTTACTCTAGGAGGCTTGCTAGATTGATCAAACATTCCTCTAAATACTCTAAAAATTTTGGCCATTTCCGGTCCCGTGATTATAAAACTTTTTTTATGCTCAACTCAATTCTGTGCTCAAACTTGAAATGTCTAGAACATTAACAGTCTTCATAAATAAGGGATAACTATCTGTTCAACAGTTGTTGTTGAGAGCAATTTTGTCATATTTTCAGTTTAAAATGTTTTATTTTATATAATGCACAGAAACGAAGCCATCACATTTTCATGCTCAAATTGAGTCGAGCATGAAAAAAGTTTTATAATCACGGGGCCAGATTACCGGTACATGAGAATGAAAGTCAGACCTTTTCTAGGGTGTATTAAAGTATGACTGTTTCTTAGGTGTATAAAGGTTCCTGTTTGAAAAAATACTTTATAACAACTTAACGGTTAAATTATCAATTTTAAAAACTTCCATTTAAGGTGTTTTCAACACTCACTTGGCATTAATGAAATTTACTGTTATCTTTTTTTACCCACTGTTATCTATTTTTACCCAAAAGTGTTGTAATGAACCCCTTTATTTATATTTTTGACTTAGACAAATGACATTGTCAGGCCTGTTAGACCAAAAGTTATGTTGACAGAAGAAATTCATTTACACTTATCAATATGAATACAGGAATGATATTTACTTTACTTTTAGAACACTAAAAATATTTTTTTTTAAAAACCTTTTAAATGATATAGATTTTTTTTCTTTTGTCCAACTGACAAAAAAGTAGGAATAGTAGGAGGTTTTTGTAAAATAGTAGGAAAAAGTAGGAACAAGACTAAAAAGTAGGAAAAACTAGGAAAAAGTATGACCACTTGACAGCTGGATATGGTTACAAATTACAATACATGCAGCCTGTGGGCTAAAAGTGTGGTTCATGTAAATGCTAATTTATACCAGAAAATACACCGGTATCCTTTTGTGATAATACAGTAGTTCTATACAAGGGCCTTCATTTCACAATGGTAGGGACCGAATTTGACCCCATTCCCATCCCCAATTTTTTTTCCCTATTTTTTAAACAAATTCCCCCCTAAAGAATTTCTTGTGTGTTTTGCATGCCTTAAGAAGAAGATTCTTAACAATATCATTTTGAAATTCGCTTTTGTGCAAAATAGAAAAAATATGCATTATAATAACCAATTATGGGTATTTTTGAAGATAGAATATTAATATAGAATTCCTATAAAAGGAATTCTTCTTTATTATAGCATGTACATTGTAATTGTAAATGCTTCGATTATATTAATGCTGATTGATCGAAAAGGGTTGTTTGATTATTTCCGATGATCGATTATGTTTTTTGTCCGATTATGAAACCCTATTTTGACATATATATAAAATAAAGTAGAAAATTATAGAAGTTTTTTTTAACAGAAACCCATTCTCACATACCAACCACAGATTGCTCAAACAAAATCTGCTGGTCCCAAGGCCATCGAAGTTTGACTGTACATGATACATAATCTACTTGTGTAAATACTGGGTAGCCCTCAACCATGGCTAGGCAATGCTGACAGTATTTTACTAAGCCTGGAATATTGTGATATCTTTCGTGTTCAGTGGCTTTCAAAGTTCCTTTTGTGTCTATTTAAACCAACTACATACAAACCTAAATTGTGTTATAGGTGTACTATTATGTAATATAAGTTTGTTCAATAAAAATGAAAGATGTTTTCCAAATAGTCAAATTTTCAATAAACCTCTCACCCAATGAAGAACAGTTACACTAACTAAAGCCAACCTACCATTACCATCCCCATCAAACATAGAAAGGCCAGGATTAGTTTTGGCTTCCTCCATCCAGCCTGGGGGATAACCCAGAGCTCGCATCTTGTAGATGTAAACAGGTAGCTGGGTCTTGTCTAAACCAAGTGCTTCTTGCAATTCTTTACTGAAACATAAAAACAGCAGGGGCGTAGCTAGCTTTTTTTAAGTTGTAGGCACATACAAGAGGTTCCTAGTGGCGGTTTCCTCTTGGTAAGTGGGTCTTGGGTGAAAAGCCCACCAAGAAGCAGTAAACAAGTGAAAATTAAATATAGCAAAATGCAAATAAAGCGTTACAACACAGAGAATTGGAACGCAGGCCTGCATTTACATCTGGCAAAGAAAGTAATCATTTTTCCCATAAGACAAATCAAAGCCAAAGATATATTTGATTCGACAAAAACGACTTGAACCCGCTACCATACCGCCACGTTCTGTTTTTATTGTATTTTTGGGACTTTTGAAAACGTAATTTTCTTGTCCAACTTGTAGGCCCGGGCCTACATGGCCTAATAGTAGCTACGCCACTGGACAGTTCATCTAAAATGCATACAACATGCACTATCTCATTAATCCTATAGCTATATTTTGCTATCGTTTAATCTCTAGGGGGTTGAATTTTTGGGGAAAAGCCACAATTGATATATTTGCAATCGCATAGATTCTCCCAACTGTATTCAAGACACATTGTATATTATTATATTTTGTTACTTTGTTTATCCTTCCACCAAATATGCGTAATTTAAACCCACGCAAAATATAATGAAATCACAATTTTTCCTTTTCTCTCTTATGCTATGACACAATCTGATTAAAATCAACTCCTAAAAACTGCTACACTTATCTGGATCTGGCCACATTTCACCAAAACGGGAATTTATCAACAACCTCATAAACCAATCAGAATGCAGCCGAAATGGCAAAAGGAAAAGATCGCCTATAAATGTCAAAGTGTTCTGGACGTTGTTTTAAAAATAATATCCATGGTGTATTTTACATAGTACTGCATTCATATCCACTGAAATTACATCTTCAGGTCATTTTTCTATCTTTGCCAATAGCGTTATGAATCAAGCTTCCTGTGTTGCCTTTCTAAAAATACTTAGCGGGGAAAACCACTATAGCTGATATAGGGTATTTTCGGGCCATCATCAGATTGTTAGGTCTGACTTTAGTGAGATTGTGCAATGACAAGTCCTGAATGTAATTACATGTAGATGCTTCCGAATATATAAAAGAACTTTTAATAATATTTGAAAATCTAGGGCATTGATATGGCAATTGTTTTCTACCTGTCAAGTGTTTACATCTCAACATCGAGGGGACTAGTGTAATTATTAAGTGTAGTAGTCTACAATCTTTGGAACTAGCCTATCCATCTAAGGAACTAGCCTACCCATCTACAGGACTAGGCTATCAATCTAGGGGACTATCCTACCCATCTAAGGGACTAGAATACCCATCTAGAGGACTAGGCTACCCATCTAGGGGACTAGCCTACCAATCTAGAGGACTTGCCTACCCATCTAGAGGACTAGGCTATCAATCTAGGGGACTAGCCTACCCATCTAAGGGACTATCCTACCCATCTAAACTATCCTACCCATCTAAGGGACTAGCCTACCCATCTAGAGGACTAGCCTACCTCTCTAGAGGACTAGCCTACCCATCTTAGAGGACTATGCTTTCCATCTAGGGGACTAGCCTACCCATCTAAAATCTAGCCTTCCCATCTAGAGGACTAGGCTACCCATCTTGGGGACTAGCCTACCTATCTAAGGGACTAGCCTACCCAACCAAGTGACTAGTTTACCCATCTTAGGGACTAGCCTTCCCATCTAAGGGACTAGCCTACCCATCTAGGGGACTAGTTTACCCATCTTAGGGACTAGCCTACCCATGTAGAGGACTAGGCTACTCATAAAGTAGATTAACAGCCATCAAGGGACAAATCTACTTATTAAGTCGAGTACCACTCTCATCAAGTTAGACTAGTCCTACACTCCAGTTGAGTTGCCTAACCCTAATCTTAGGGACCAGCATATTCATCAAGGTGAATTGGGATAAAATAACCAACTCGGTCTGTTAAAAAAGAATATACCTTATTTTCCCTGGTTTGAATTTGCTATATTTGGATTCTTCTACACTTTTCTCCTTATGATATCGTGCAGATCTGAAACAGAAAGGCACTTTTATTCAATATTGGGACAAATTCACTTTCAATGTGAAAAAGTCATTAATGAAAGTTGCAGTGGCTTAGCTCTGAGGGTGTAATGTCAAACTAAAGTTCAAGCGTAAATTTTCCTGACACGCCATATACAGACTTCTGTGAATGTACTACTGGTATATGGGTCGCACAATGACAACACGTGGCATATTGACTTTTAGGATATTTGTAGAGCCAGATCAAATCTTGAAATAACATCAAAATAGGATCTAAACTGTTAATGTTGTCATCAAAAACAGTTCTTTGGATTACAGTGTAACAGTGTAGGTTCATATGCACATTCTGGGCTGGGTGTACAGCAATGTATATCAATAACTTTGTGAAATGTTTAAAATCAATGAAAAAATGTTATGTACAATACATTAACTTAATGTGACATATCAAACAATCCCTATCTTAAAATTCCCCCTTAGACCTCTAAATTCATAAAATGGACTTTCCATATAACATCTTCATTTCAATTGTTAACACGAATATATTTTTTAAATGTAGACTACTTCCATGCAGACTGATGTGGGTAATGCATGATTACAGTTCCAGTCATACATTAAATGGTCCTGCTTCCTGCTAAATTAATCTATGCACCCATCAATTTCTAACTACAATAAGGCAATATTGTTTAAAGAGGTGTTTTACAGGAATTTATTAACTTAATTAATGAATCACGAACAGTATAGACCCTGAATAGATTGCTTTAATTTAAAGGCCATCTTGATCTAAACATATCACAAATATAACAAACTTTGTGTTTAAACTATAAGTCAATACTTTACAAACTATGAAACTTACTTTGGACCTTCATTTCTCTCCTGTTTATTAGCCATCATTGCCTGTCGATTCTCATTGATTTTCATTTGGTTTCTTGGCAACCTGCATTCTGTCAACATATGTTCACCATCACAGTTCCAACATTTGGGTTTCATTCTGTAGAAAGGATTGTTGCATGTTTAACCCTTTCCTTGACATATATGCATTTTATGCCTGTGCGACCAGTGTAGATCCAGATCAGCCGGCACATCCGTGCCATCTGATCTGGATCTGCACTGGTCACATTTTGGTCAGAAATAACCTAATGAATCAAGAAGCAAACAGTTTAGATCCCAATCAGATGCCACAGGTGTGCCGGCTGTACTCGTGCCGTCTGATCAGGATCTAAAATGTTCGCCCTAGCAATAAAGGTATTTATACAGGAAAGGGTTAAAATTAGGGATGTCAATGGATACCATTTTCGGTATCCGGATATCCGTGTATACTATCCGGATACTATCCGGATAACCGTATAGATCGGCGACTTTGTCTGTTATGTGATGACGTCAATATTCCCGCCTTTTTCAACGCATAGAATTGAACTTCGGATCTACGAAAACTTGTCAAAAGATACTTGAAAAAATAATTAATTTTGAGTGGTTTGTTTCTGCCAAGTGTCGCTGTATATACTAAGCGCTGTGTTACTATTGATTAGTATTCTTGATTTTATTTTTAACTCTTGAAATTTATTCACGCGATTTGACCAGAGCGAAGATAACTCACGATAAAAAAATGAGTGAACTCTTGTTGATTTTTTTATGCAATTAAATTATTAAATTATTAAACTCGTTTTTGTTCTTTTGCATACGAATTTTGCATTAAATTTTCAAGTTTTTCTCTGTCCATCTATTTTTCTGCAAAGCGTAGTACTTCGAATAAAAATTTTGTACTGTTCGCACATCTAGATACGTTTTTGATCTTAGCTGTGACATTAAGATTAATCTGGTACGTTCCAGAGACTATACATGTATTTGCCATATTACGAATAGTAAAATGAACAACAAATGCACAATATTTCATAATTTATTCATTATTATTTCATTCGCCGTTATCAACTTTATTTGATCAAAATTACATCAAATATTTTATCTGCAAAATAACATCAAGATATTCGACAATGATCGTGACAGCATTACGGGGACATTGGTAAACTTAATTGACAATTATTGACAGCGCTAGTTTGAAGACAATCACATTATCAATTTAACTTGTGGATTACTATAATTGGCAAACAATGGTCCTGACCACCTGAATGATTGCAATGAGGATGCAGTTTTCGCACCTCTGATCTGTTAAACAAACACCGCGTTACTTCTTGAGGCAGTTTTTTGACAATCAATATACAGTCTCAAATTATCTAATTATGACATCTGAACAGGTGTTTAGAAGCAATAAATGACGCATTTTGTACTGTTTCATGATGATTTTTTGCTAATTTTTACGAATGTTCGGATATGAAATTAGTATCCGGATACTGACTTAGTATCCGGATATCCGGATACTCGGATATTCGTTGACATCCCTAGTTAAAATAGATACTGCTTCTGAAATAGAACTACCCGAGAATAACTACAATGAGAATAACATTTCACTTAATTTACATTTAATCATTCTTTACTCTATAGATACGACTTTTTTGGCATGTGCAGACAGCGTAGATCCAGAGGAGATGGCACATTCATGCTATCTGATAAGTATCTACTCTGTTTTTTTATTTATTTGATTTTTTTCTGACCAAGAAGAAAACAGTGTAGATCCCAATGTGATAGCACAGGTGTGCCAGCTGATCTGGATCTACACTGAATACACACACAATAAAACCTGTACATATGGAGTAAAGGATTTTAAGCAGATTCTGTAAAATTAATAAAAGTTAATTTTTAATTTTTGTCTGTTTATGGTGTTACTGTGTTTATAAATCACCAACAAAAAGTCTGTATTAACTGGCTGACTGATAAAATGTGTATTTGATAAAAAGGTGTAATTTTTTTTCTATTCCCACTGTTGCATGTATCCTACTCCAGCGATTTAATATAAATAAATTTTACATTTAAATATTTAACATAATAATTATATATAATTATATTAATTATTTTATGCACAGTTTTTGAATGAAAAGTGATCAGTGTAGACCGTGATCAGATTGCACAGCAATGCAGGCTGATCTCTGTCTATAAAGGCTGCAAATGCTAAACTAAGCACAATTACCATTTAGTTCATGAATAGGCTTTTTATTGCATGGGTAGAGTGTTGATCCAGATCAGTGCAATCAAATCTGGGCTGAAGGTTATAAAGCTGAGATTGGAAACCAGTCTAAAATCTCAAGTATCTGATTAGATACTTGAGATTTGAGACTGGTTTCAATGCTCAGTTTTATAACCTTGGGCACTGGAACTACACTGTGCTAACTGGTAAGAAACAACCTAACGAACCTAAAACTAGGCTGAAAGTGAACAGTGTGGATCCATTTGTGCAAGCTGATCTTGATCTACACTTCTTGACTATGCAATAAAGGTGCCCCATGTAGAAAAGAGTAAAAGTGTTAAGCTTTAAATAAAATCAAGGTCCATTTTTTAAATACCTTTCACGCTCCTGTTTTCTGGCTATTTCTTTTCTCTCTTCTTCATCAATTGGTAAAATATCTGCCAAAGCTTGTTCATAACTATCAAAGTTCAGGAAAACTAGGCTAACAAAATCATAACTTTGAACAGAAAAGCATTTGTGGGTTTTGCATAAATATATGAATATAAATGCATTTACTGTAAATTCTTCATGATTCTTTAAGATTTTGTAAAATTTTACTTTAAACCCTTTATATATCTTATGTATAGGATCGAGTCTATTATGACGTTTCTATAGAAAATAGAAGCAGAGAAGAGCGCAATTAAAAGTAGATCGATCTATTTTGTTCAAATGTTGTAAAAATAGAAAGGAGTTCTATTGAAATAAATTGCTTAGGAATTTGAATTTTCATACCTTATGATTGGCTACAAATGTAGGGCAACGGACAACTTCTTAAGTTGAAATTTAGCTCATAGCTGAGAAATTATTTCCGTACGCCATGCAAATAGCTGAAATACATAGATCTGTTTTTGTACCATTTCTATACCAATCACTATTATTATGGATACATAGGTATGTCCCAGCTTTCAGTCAGCGATGGGTTGTACTCCACCAGCGGCCAGCCTAACGTGTCCATCACAAAGCCTTTGTAAAACTGTGTGCAACCAATTATCTATAAAACAAATATAACATCTTAAAGGTGAATGATAGTATAAAGCCAAACAATTTACAAAAATGATGAAAAATCAAACATATTTAAATAACTGAAAATCAATAATGCCTCATGCTAAGATTAATTATAAATGAAACATAATATAAACTTAAAATCAATATTGAATCATGCTATGACATGTAAGGGCATTTTTTCCTTTTTTATTAGGTGCCATTAAAAAGCTTCTTCCCCTCTCAAATTTTCTTAATGTCAGTTTTTTTTTATTCCCCGTTACAGACGAAATCACACTATTTTTTACCAAATTATAGGAAATAATTGTCAAATAAGCAAGATATTGTTAGCTTATTTGCATTCATTTTGCCTTGAGCGGACGCCACATTTCTGATGATTGTGGGTCGTAAATCCCCTAATTGAACTAACAAAGTGTCACTTAAGATAATCAATTCTAAGATTGTTGCTATTTATAGCTATTATGGATTCCCCTATCATATGTTTAACAAAGCAGACAAATATTTTAAGAATAAGAATAAATGATGTGTTCTTTTTTTCTAATCTAATAGTAAATACTGGCCGAATTCTAAATCCATTCTCAAAGCAAAAACCTAGCCGGATACTGTACCTTAAGTGATGAAAAGGACGAAAATTCGCGATAAGAATTGCCAATTTTTTAACCATGTTAACGGAGAAAATACTACATATTTTCTGAAAAATGTGTTTGATCAGTTGCTTTGGTTAATTTTTGCTTTGGAAAAGTTATTTCACATTGCAATTTTCTACTGGTTTATTAGTAATTACGAGTTTAATAATTTAATAATTTAATTGCATAAAAAGAAATCAACAAGAGTTCACTCATTTTTCATCGTGAGTTATCTTCCCCCTGGTCAAATCGCGTGAATAAATTTCAAGAGTTAAAAATAAAATCAAAAATACTATCGATCAATAGTAACACAGCGCTTAGTATATACTGCGACACTTGGCAGAAACAGAATACTCAAAATCACTTAATTATTCTTTCAAGTATCTTTTGACAAGTTTTCGTAGATCCGAAGTTTAATTCTATGCGTTGAAAAAGGCGGGAATATTGATGTCATCACATAACAGACAAAGTCGCCTATCTATACGGTTATCCGGATAGTATCCGGATAGTATATACGGATACCCGGATACCGAAAATGGTATCCGTTGACATCCCTAGTAATTACGTTTGTCATCTATTTTCGCGATGTCTACTTTTGACATACCATTAATTTAATCCCGAATCGTCTTTGCCACTATCCATGAGCATATAAACTCATTCTAAGCAGAAAATTGATGTGAATTAAATTATTTTGCCCAAAACTTTAATGCCTTATTTTACAATTTTGTTTGGAGAAGGTCAGACCTATTTGGTATGTTAACATACGTAGCAGTGAATCCAATAGATTTTGTCTACAATAGTGAAGTGAAGAATGCCTTATCATTAAAAATCATCAGTAATTTTACATAAAGCCAATTATTTTCATTGACTAGGTTAAATTAATAAAGTAATAATTAACAGTTAATCTTCATAACATAGATGATATGTTAGATAAATCATGTTATTTAACAAGAGGGCCATGATGGCCCTTTATCGCTCACCTGAGTACAACAAAGTTCTTATTAGTAACAGTGACCAAGACCCCGAGATGAGCCATATTCGAACTCATCCGAGAAATCATTGGGACAAACATCCTGACCAAGTTTCATGACAATCGGAGCAAAAATGTGACTGCTAGAGTGTTAACAAGAAAATTCTATTTTAAGTAACAGTGACCTAGTTTTTGGACCCAGATGACCCATATTCGAACTATTCCAAGAAATCATTGGGACAAACACCCTGACCAAGTTTCATGACAATCGGACCAAAAATGTGACCGCTAGAGTGTAAACAAGAAAATTCTATTTTTAGTAATAGTGACCTAGTTTTTGGACCCAGATGACCCATAACCGAACTTGTCCAAGATATCATTGGGACAAACATCCTGACCAAGTTTCATGACAATCAGAGCAAAAATGTGACTACTAGAGTGTTAACAAGAAAATTCTATTTTTAGTAACAGTGACCTAGTTTTTGGACCTAGATGACCCATAACCGAACTTGTCCAAGATATCATTGGGACAAACATCCTGACCAAGTTCCATGACAATCAGAGCAAAAATGTGACTGCTAGAGTGTTAACAAGAAAATTCTATTTTTAGTAACAGTGACCTAGTTTTTGGACCTAGATGACCCATATTCGAACTCGTCAGAGATATCATTGGGACAAACATCCTGACCAAGTTTCATGACAATCAGAGCAAAAATATGACTGCTAGAGTGTTAACAAGAAAATTCTATTTTCAGTAACAGTGACCTAGATTTTGGACCCAAATTACCCATATTCGAACTCGTCCGAGAAAGCATTGAGACAAACATCCTGACCAAGTTTAATGACAATCAGAGCAAAATTGTGACCTCTAGAGTGTTAACAAGAAAATTCTATTTTTAGCAACAGTGACCTTGTTTTTGGACCCAGATGACCCATATTCGAACTCGTCCGAGAAATCATTGGGACAAACATCCTGACCAAGTTTCATGACAATCAGAGCAAAATTGTGACCTCTAGAGTGTTAACAAGAAAATTCTATTTTTAGCAACAGTGACCTTGTTTTTGGACCAGATGACCCATATTCGAACTCGTCCAAGAAATCATTGGGACAAACATCCTGACCAAGTTTCATGACTATCGGAGCAAAAATGTGACCGCTAGAGTGTTAACAAGATAATTCTATTTTTAGTAACAGTGACCTAGTTTTTGGACCCAGATGACCCATATTCGAACTCGTCCGAGAAATCATTGGGACAAACATCCTGACCAAGTTTCATGACAATCGGACCAAAAATGTGACCGCTAGAGTGTTAACAAGAAAATTCTATTTTTAGTAACAGTAACCTAGTTTTTGGACCCAGATTACCCATATTCGAACTCGTCCGAGAAATCATTGGGACAAACATCCTGACCAAGTTTCATGACAATCGAGGCAAAAATGTGACCGCTAGAGTGTTAACAAGAAAATTCTATTTTTAGTAACAGTGACCTAGTTTTTGGACCCAGATGACCCATATTCGAACTCGTCCGAGAAATCATTGGGACAAACATCCTGACCAAGTTTCATGACAATCGGAGCAAAAATGTGACAGCTAGAGTGTTAACAAGAAAATTCTATTTTTAGTAACAGTGACCTAGTTTTTGAACCCAGTTGACCCATATTCGAACTCGTCTGAGAAATCATTAGGACAAACATTCTGACCAAGTTTCATGACAATCAGAGCAAAATTGTGACCGCTGGAGTTTTAACAAGAAAATTTTATTTTTAGCAACATTGACCTAGTTTTTGGACCCAGATGACCCATATTCGAACTCGTCCGAGAAATCATTGGGACAAACATCCTGACCAAGTTTCATGACTATCGGAGCAAAAATGTGACCGCTAGAGTGTTTACAATATAATTCTATTTTTAGTAACAGTGACCTAGTTTTTGGACCCAGATGACCCATATTCGAACTCGTCCAAGAAATCATTGGGACAAACATCCTGACCAAGTTTCATGACAATCGGAGCAAAAAAGTGATCGCTAGAGTGTTAACAAGAAAATTCTATTTTTAGTAACAGTGACCTAGTTTTTGGACCCAGATGACCCATATTCGAAGTCGTCCGAGATATCATTGGGACAAACATCCTGACCCAGTTTCATGACAATCGGAGCAAAAATGTGACCGCTAGAGTGTTAACAAGAAAATTCTATTTTTAGTAACAGTGACCTAGTTTTTGGACCCAGATGACCCATATTCGAACTCGTCCGATAAATCATTGGGACAAACATCCTGACCAAGTTTCATGACAATCGGAGCAAAAATGTGACTGCTAGAGTGTTAACAAGAAAATTCTATTTTTAGTAACACTGACCTAGTTTTTGGACCCAGATGACCCATAACCGAACTTGTCCAAGAAATCATTAGGACAAACATCCTGACCAAGTTTCATGACAATCGGAGTAAAAATGTGACCCCTAGAGTGTTAACAAGAAAATTCTATTTTTAGTAACAGTGACCTAGTTTTTGGACCCAGATGACCCATATTCGAACTCGTCCGAGAAATCATTGGGACAAACATCCTGACCAAGTTTCATGACAATCGGAGCAAAAATGTGACCGCTAGAGTGTTAACGAACTAAGTGTGGACGGACGACGGACGACGGACGGACGACGGACGACGGACGACGGACGACGGACATTCATCGATCCTAATAGCTCACCCTGAGCCAGCTCAGGTGAGCTAAAAAAACAAAACAAATAATTATAATGCTATTTCCCACGCATGTGGAAACAACGCCTAAATCTTTGGCTATTATTTTATTTTTCAAAACTTTTGTAGCTATTATTTTAAAACAGCCAGCGTGAGCACTGTAAATGAAGAAGTTTGTTGTACTTACAGAATGTGCCTGAAACATCCTGTCAGTTCTTTTCTCCACTGGTATTTTGTCATTTAACTCGGAACAACTAGGCACTGTACTCTGAAATACAACAACACAATATTCCAGCAATCTCTTTGGAATGGACAAGACATAGCCTACCTGCAAAGTCAGGGCCTTAGATCATAAAACTAAGATTTGAGATCAGTCTCAAATCTCAAGGATCTGATTAGCTGAAATGTCGACTGGTCGCCATATCAGCCAATCAGATGCTTGAGATTTGAGACTGATCTCCAGATTTAGTTTTATGATCTGGGTTACAGGGGCTACACTAGCTGCTGTATCTTAAGGGTCATTTTCATCCTTTTTAGGGGTTTCTGCCAATTAATAACAAAATATACACCGAATGTAAAAAATGACCCTTCAACAAAAATCATAGGGGTCAAAATGTTTTTTTTTGGAAATTTCAAGAATCAAAGGGTCATCTCACTGTCAATAAGAACCTCTGAAAGTCAACCACCTAAGGTGTTAGTCTCCGCCCTTAAGACCAGAAAAATTTCACAGGTTTCTTTGTGTTTCAATCAATCAAGATTATTATATTTTCCGTTAGCCAAAAAATTTCATTTTCAACCCTTTTGCCCTTTTTTTTATCAGAAATAACCTAATAAATCAAAAAGCGAACAGAATCAATTTTGATCAGATGGCATGAATGTGCTGGTTGATCTGGATCTACAGTGTGCCCATGCCAAAAAGGCATACATAAGGAGGAACGGCTTATATCTTATATGACTTACCCTGAGATCTAGTTTTTGCAGAGTTTCCTGCTCTGAGTTGGCATCTTGCTCCAACAGGTGTTTAACAAAATCTTCTATCTGTGTCTTGTACTTCCTGGAGAATTCAAATTTATAAAGTTGGCTAAGCGACAGAAATACATTTGTTACTTCAATCAACAAAAAACTAGCCTATTCCTGGCCAGTTAAGTGTAAATGGCCAGTTGCATAGATTGACTGGCATTAATTTAGGTATGTAGGTTCCAAGTTAAAATAATAAAAGACTAATGTTAAAAATTTTTACTTGATGTTTTTGTTTTTAATGCTAAAGGCTTGGAGTTTATCTCTAAATCATACAGTAGGTGGTATTTACCACCCAACCTTGCCGTAGACAAAAGGATGTATGACCAGCCTCAGCAAATGTTTGAAATGTGAACAAAAAAATGATTGTGTGTATGAGTGAGTGTGTGTTTTAGACTAAATTAATTTAATACTTGATATACCCAGTATGAAATTAAGAAAATTTGAAGGATGCATTTCAGGGTTTCCACTAGCTAATGAATCTAAGGGTCATTTTGTCAATTTTTAAGGGATTCTCTCAACTACAAGCCTAAAATACCCATAATTAAAGGAAAAAATGACCCTTCAGCTAAAATCCTGGTGGTCAAAATAAGGCATTTTGGAAATTTCAAGTGTCATAGGGTCATCTACCAGGTGAAATGGAACCCCTGCATTCAATGAAAAATACAGCAAATATACGCTTAATGATAATCACACCCATTGAAAAAAATTCAGGGCATCATGCGCTGGAACCCGAACACTCTTGAAAATCTTTGCCTAGGTGCTTTTGCTGCTCTGGATATATGGCCCGTCTCACAATTCTATCACATACCTGGAAAATCTGTTATTCTGAAAGAGGATCTGAACTGCTGCTGATTCTTCTTCATGTATAAACCTAAAACAACAAAAAATGCATAGCACATTAATATAATTATAATCTACTTAGTTTTTGCAATCAAATGGATTTCTTTAACATTTAGTCGATTAATATGCATTTTTATGCTTGTGTGAATAGTGTAGATCCAAATCAGCCATCACATTCATGCCGTCCAATCAGGATCTAAACTGTTTACTTTTTGGTTAGAATTTCTTAGAAATAACCAAATAAAATAAAAAAAGTGAACAGTGTAGAATCTGATCAGATGACACAATGTGCAGGCTAATCTGGATCTTAAGTGTTTGCTTGTGCCATAAAGGCATAAACATGGAGGAAAGGGTTAAAATATTTAAGTGCCATTCAGTATTCAAATTGATGCTTTTGTTTTTGTTTTTATAAGGGAAAAGGTATTAAAATAGATCATTTTCACTTAACAGGCATTCAATATGCACACACAAATAAATTTTACTTGAGCACTTGAATGGTGTAATTGACTTTTAATTTAAATCTAGTAATTCTTTACCGTTATTTTGTTTTCCTCCTTTTGCTGGATTTAAGGTATATAGAGCAAACAGGGAGGAAAACTAAAATTGAGACTCCATGTTTTAATGGAAACTATTCCAGAAGCCTTGACATTGGTTTTTATTCTTAATCATGTAAGACCTGCTGAGCATCAAAAATTTACCTTGTCGAGTCGATGATATTGCAGAATCTTTTGAACTTATTTCCTATTCAAGAGGTTAAGGAAAACAAATCAACACATCAATCTGATTTGGTCATATTGACCATCATTGTAATTAGTTTACCACAAAAATTTAGTAAGACTTTATGCAAAAGAAACTGGTATCAAAAGTCAGACTAACTTATTTAAGTAACTATGCATCACAAAAAAAGTGCAAGTTTTCAAATTTCTACATAACTCAGAAAAATAGATGAAAAATTTTCTTATTTCAAATTAACAATATTGATACAAGTGTATGTCACAGTAATGTACAAACCTATGACAAAACAATAGTTATGAAAACAAATGAACTGTAGATTTGACCCTATGACATGTAGAACCAGATTTTATTACAGACTTAAACATTCCAAAAACAATCTAAATTGTTGCGTAGAGGCATTATGAATGCTTTTTGTGATACACTGATTTAGAATGCTTTTCTGATAACTCAATAATGAAGACCCTGATCTAACTGTGCAGGGTGATCTGGTTATACACTGGTCACAGAGCAAAAAGTGGAAAAAATCAAATTTGCAATTTGCATGCATCAAAATGCAAGAACCTGCATCTATTGAAATCCTTGGTAGATCTTATTGTTAACAGAAACCATTTATTTTTATTATTTTGTACACCCAAGTCACAATCATAATTCTAATTTAATATATAATTAAAAGCTCTGTGTGTAAATACAATACAGGTTGGGTGTCTTTTACATTTTTCACCGCGTTAATAAATCAGTCCGGGTGGAAATTCACCGCGAATATTTCCTTCCGACGCGGCGATTTCAGATTGATTTGCCGTGATTCGCGGCGATAATTCTGCAGTCATTCTCGCTCTTCTAGTGTTCATCGTCAGCAGTTTAGCTCCAGGTCCAATCACGGGGGATTGCGGTGAAAAATCTTTCGAGAAAGGAGTGTTAATTAACAATTAAAATGTATTTTTTTAATGTAAAACATTCTTTCTTTAACAAATTTGAACATAACTTTGTCTCAAAATAATGTAAAAATTTTAGTCGCGTAATCGAGCGTGCCAATTCGTCAGCATTAAACAAAAAAATTTTTCTTTGTTTGCGAATCTTCTGTGAAAATATCGAGTTTCTTAATAAATGTAATAACTTTTCAATTTAATATAGCTTGATTTTATTACCCATGCCCGATTTTTACAATATATTTGTGCATTGATCAAGTTTCAGATCTTTTCTCTGATAGGAAAATACGAACAACATATTTCTTTTAAAATAAATAAATTCGGAAGAATGTCTTTAAATCAAAGGTAAATCTTCTCCGCGATTCGCGCTGATAAATCGCGGCAAATCACCGTGATTTTCTTGTCAAATGATTGCGGTGGAAAGATCTACGATCACCCATGATCATCCCAAAAAAATTGGATGTCGCGCTGACCCTGAAACGCGGTGATGAGTGAAAAATGTAAAAGACACCCGACCTGTACTGTAATTGTGGTATCTACAACTAGCCAACCAGTAATATTTCTGAGACTTGAAATGATTTTAATGTGTTAACAGCCAGCTTTTATCACAGTTTTAATGTAAAATGCTATAGAGTCCAATAGGGCGATATGATTGTCTTAAAGGATACGTTCATAATTTAACTTGTAAGTTGACATTTTGGCCTGGCGATCTTCACTGATGATCGGCCTTCTAGAGCTGCTTTCTGCCTCTTCCTGAGGATCACTGTCGCTGTCATCCCTGAGACCATTTATTTCCTTTGTTGTACCATTTAGTTCTGCAATGTGAGGTTTGTGTTTTTCAAGATTAGCTTGCAGTTTTCCAACTGCATATGCAACTGACTGTTCTTGTACTTTCAGTTTCTGTTCGTCTTCATCGCTGTCTTCTGAAGAAGAGGACTCACTGACTTGAAAAATAAATTTGCTTTGATCATAAGAACCATGCTCATCCTTTTCGTAGAGAATAAAGGAACCAGAGGGCTCTCTTTCTTTATCAAACTCGGCAAACAGTTCGGAATCTCCAAACATGTCATCGTCCGCCATTTTTCCCGGAAACGGTGCGTAGGCTAAAAACCAAAGATACCGAAAATAGCCTCTTTCGCGAAAATAACATAAGGTGGCCGAACAGAGCCCCTAAAATCAATTTGAATGATAATAACATTAAAATTCAATTGCAATCGATTGAGAATGGAGATAATATTGATAAATTGAAAAAAAAAATATTCAAGGGAAATGTACGCCAGTATTGCAACATAACTATGTTTATACAGGAATCTAAACTAGCTAGTATAGATTCCTGTTTTATATTTACGAAAATATAGTTTCAATAATTCAATCAAAAATTACATTTTAAATGAATAAAAAACAAACAATAATATGTTTTGATAGTTGATCAATCGTGAATTTCAATTGTTAACAAGAGCCAGTCGGAAACGACAGCACGCTCGACTATTCGAAGTCAGACATATTTAAGCACATTTAAAACTGGGCTTCATTTAAACTGGGGAGTGATTCAGGAGTTTATGACACACAACACACACACATGAACAAAAGTTTCTTAATCCAAGTTAGGAAATCAATAAATTACACTTAATTTATTATTGTAGTTTTTTTTAGAGGGTTTACACAACCCAGTCCATACACCCCTGCCCACCTATAGTGTGGTGTAGTATAGTAAGGTATGGTATTGTTGTTGGTGGTGTTGTTGACGGTGTTGTTGGTGGTGTTGTTGTTGGTGGTGTTGTTGTTGTTATTAGGGTTTTTGTTGGTTGTGTTGTTGGTGTTGTTGTTGGTGGTGGTGGTGGTGGTGTTGTTGTCAGTGTTGTTGCTGTTGGTGGTGGTTGTTGATGCTATTGTTGGTGTTGATGTTGTTGTTGGTGGTGTTGTTGACAGTGTTGTTGGTGGTGTAGTTGTTGTTATTTGTGTTATTGTTGGTTGTGTTGTTGGTGTTATTGTTGGTGGTGGTGTTGGTGGTATGTGGTGGGGGGGTGGTGGTAGTGTGGTGTGGTGTGGTGGGTGGTGGTGGGTGGGTGGTGGTGGTTGGTGGGTGGTGGTGGTGGTTTGGTAGTGGTAGGGGGTGGTGGTGGGTGGGTGGGTGTGGGGTGGGTGGGTGTGGGGTGGGTGGGTGTGGGGTGGTTGTGGGTGGGTGGTGGTGGGTGGTGGTGGGGGTGGTGGGTGGGTTGGGTGGGTGGTGGTGGGGGGTGGTGTGTTGGTGGGTGTGGGTAGGGTGGGTGTGGGATGGGTGGTGGTGGTGGGAGGTGGGTGTGGGGTGGGGGTGGGGTGGGTGGGTGTGGGGTGGGTGGGTGTGGGGTGGTGGTGGGTGGGTGGATGGGGTGGGTGAGTGGGTGGGTGGGTGGGTGGGTGGGTGTAGGGTGGGTGGTGGTGGTGGGGGTGCTGGTGGGTGGTGGTGGGTGGATGGGTGGGTGGGTGGGTGGGTGGGTGGGTGGGTGGGTGGGTGGGTGGGTGTAGGGTGGGTGGTGGTGGTGGGGGTGCTGGTGGGTGGTGGTGGGTGGGTGGGTGGGTGGGTGGGTGGGTGGGTGGGTGGGTGGGTGGGTGGGTGGGTGGGTGGTGTGGTGTGGTGTGGTGTGGTGTGGTGTGGTGTGGTGTGGTGTGGTGTGGTGTGGTGTGGTGTGGTGTGGTGTGGTGTGGTGTGGTGTGGTGTGGTGTGGTGTGGTGTGGTGTGGTGTGGTGTGGTGTGGTGTGGTGTGGTGTGGTGTGGTGTGGTGTGGTGTGGTGTGGTGTGGTGTGGTGTGGTGTGGTGTGGTGTGGTGTGGTGTGGTGTGGTGTGGTGTGGTGTGGTGTGGTGTGGTGTGGTGTGGTGTGGTGTGGTGTGGTGTGGTGTGGTGTGGTGTGGTGTGGTGTGGTGTGGTGTGGTGTGGTGTGGTGTGGTGTGGTGTGGTGTGGTGTGGTGTGGTGTGGTGTGGTGTGGTGTGGTGTGGTGTGGTGTGGTGTGGTGTGGTGTGGTGTGGTGTGGTGTGGTGTGGTGTGGTGTGGTGTGGTGTGGTGTGGTGTGGTGTGGTGTGGTGTGGTGTGGTGTGGTGTGGTGTGGTGTGGTGTGGTGTGGTGTGGTGTGGTGTGGTGTGGTGTGGTGTGGTGTGGTGTGGTGTGGTATAGTATAGTATAGTATAGTATAGTATAGTATAGTATAGTATAGTATAGTATAGTATAGTATAGTATAGTATAGTATAGTATAACCACTCAACACTTTCAACCAAAGTATGTTAAGTACATCTGTTTTAAACCTTTTCTATAGCATTACCTATGAAAAACACTAACATTGAAACTTTAACCATAATTTCTAAGTCTTAATTCTAATTTCTATGCGAAAAAGGGCAAACATTAAATAAAAAAAGCAAGGATGAGTTATGGGCCTTTGAAAATCAACCTGATGTATTATCAAATAAAGGTATACAAAGTTTTAAAGTTGTCGTTTTAATAGAATGAAAGATGTGAGGTTTCACCACCTTGCACGCAAACTTTAACCTTAATTTCTAAGTCGAAAAAGGGCAATAATTTGATATAAATCAAAGAAAGAGTTATGGTTCTTGGCATACATAGTCAGGGTCATGATAGTGAACAAGTTTCAAAGCTTTAGTACAAGAAGTATGAAAGTAACTAGCTTGCATGCAAACTTTAACCTGAAATTCTAAGTTGAAAAGGGGCCATAATTTGAACAAAATGGAAGTTAGAGTTATGCTTCTTGGCATACTCACTCGGGATATGATAATGAACAAGTGCTGAAAGTTTCAAAGCTGTAGTATAAGTAGTATGGAAGTTACGGGTTTGTACACTAGCTTGCACGCAAACTTTAACCTGAAATTCTAAGTCGAAAAGGGGCCATAATTTGATTAAAAATTAAAGAAAGAGTTATGGTTCTTGGCATACATAGTCAGGGTCATGATGGTAAACAAGTGTTGAAAGTTTCAAAGCTATTGTACAAGAAGTATGAAAGTAACTAGCTTGCACGCAAACTTTAACCTGAAATTCTAAGTTGAAAAGGGGCCATAATTTGAACAAAATGGAAGTTAGAGTTATGCTTCTTGGCATACCCACTCGGGATATGATAATGAACAAGTGCTGAAAGTTTCAAAGCTGTAGTATAAGTAGTATGGAAGTTACGGGTTTGTACACTAGCTTGCACGCAAACTTTAACCTGAAATTCTAAGTCGAAAAAGGGCTATAATTTTAATAAAATGAAAGTTAGAGTTTTGGTTCTTGGCATACACACTTGGGAGATGATGATGAACAAGTGTGCCAAGTTTCAAAGTTGTAGTATAAGTAGTATTGAAGTTATGTGTTTGTACAGTAGCTTGCACGCAAACTTTAACCTGAAATTCTAAGTCGAAAAAAGGGCCATAGTTTGATGAAAATGAAAGTTAGAGTTATGGTTTTTGGCATACACACTCGGGACATGATGATGAACAAGTGTGCCAAGTTTCAAAGCTGTGGTATAAGTAGTATTGAAGTTATGTGTTTGTACAGTAGCTTGCACGCAAACTTTAACCTGAAATTCTAAGTCGAAAAAGGTCCATAATTTGATCAAAATGAAAGTTAGAGTTATGGTTCTTGGCCTACATACTCGGGACATGATGATGAACAAGTGTGCCAAGTTTTAAAGCTGTAGCTATAGTAGTTTTTAAGATATCAGTAGGTTGCACGCAAACTTTAACCAAAGCGGGACGCCGACGGCGACGCCGACGCCGACGCCCAAGTGAGTACAATAGCTCGACATATTCTTCGAATAGTCGTGCTAAAAATAAAATTTTATAAAAGAAATTCAGAATATTGACGCTTGTTAAGTTTGTTTTAATAGGCTTTTTTACACAGCCTTTTATTTCGTTAACGAAAAGAGCTCCAAAGGAACGAGATAGTTAGTCCGTAAGCGTTTTGGTCACATGGTCTATGGCCTACTTGTGGCAGCAACAGAAAATGACTATTTTTTACGTTTGTCCACTGTCGCTTTACGATAAAAGACCCGTTGAAAGATGTGCATGCTCATCTTCCAACCACAGGCCTTAAGGCGTCTCTGCGGGACATATTTTCATACGAAATTATACGGGCCTATGTGGTCTGCCGTAAAGACCCGCCTCGCGATGTAACATTGTACTAATTGTTTACCCGTACTGGGCCCGTAGAGTTCACGTGACCGTAGTATCTTTAGCCTTGTATTTTGTGATAATATGTGAAAGAGGATAAACCTATAAACAAGCATTTTGATTGGCTAATTATCTAGTTCCCACGACTTAGTATCTCGTTTCCTCTATTCCCCGGTGTTAATGACGTCAAAAATAATAAATGAATTTTTTTTTTCGAAAGAAACTATCAAAATGGCCCTCTTTGATTCGCATTTTGAACTCGTGTCCATTTTTAAGAATATCAAATATATAATTCTCTATTTGGATATTTGGATATAAGAGTGGAATTTACATAGAGTCAAACATTAAATACGTTACGTCAATGAAGGAATACGGGCGCTTGGCAGCAGCGATATATCGTGGATTTAAGTCACCGTCGTTTCATTCTATAATTGTCTTTGGGAATCTCGGTGGTCCTGTTAGAGATAAAAATACATACATATATGCATGGCATATCAGTCACTAAATACCTTAAGAAGACAATCTTCCTGACTGTTTAACAGGGTAATTTATCTTACATTAAATTCCTGTTGTTATTAAACATGGAGATAATTTAAGATTATCTTACATTGTTTTCCTGTTTATTGTATGAAACAGGAAGATATAATGCACGATAAACAGTAGAATTACAAACACGCTCTTCACAAAACATATTGTGCTATCTCCTAAACTAGTCACGGGAAAATGTGTCTTTCATAGATAGGTAGATATATTCATACAAAAGACCATGGGCCCATGAGTACAGTCAATATCAACAATTACTCCTCATACTTCGATTCCAAAACAACATGATAACAATATAATGATAATACGATCAATGGTGTCACAAGCACATATGGATCTTTGTTACATTTTCAACTAATTATGCACTGATTAGTGCAAATAAAAAAATAAACAAATGAAATAAGCAAACAAAGATAGTCAAAATGGTTAAGAGGCTGTGCACCTAACATTACTGCGATGGGGAGTACAAATGTATACACAGTTATCTTTATTTAACTCTTTTCCGCATATACGCCCTTATATATACATGTATATATTTAGACATTTTAGTCGTAACTGTATTTGGAAATAATTTAAAATATTTATCTATAATTTCTCATAACTAAAAAGTGTTTTTGCTACACTTTTTGACAATTTAATGTTATTTTAACCGCGAAATTCAAAACAAGCTAAGTCGTCTGTTTAACTTTGTGAAGGCAGTCGAAGGATTAGCGTCAATTGTCCGTAGACACAAGATGAGAGACTGAGTTAAATTATTTCGTAAAAGTCATTTTGTGAAAAAAAAATACACAAACAAACCAAACATAACTCAGTTCCCATATAAACAAAATGTAGCCGTGCTTCTTACCACGAGAAGAGCCGAACGAAAGCTTTGGTTATCTGCCCTGAGAGCAAGATCATAAAACTAAATTGGGAGACCAGTCTCAAATCTCAATCATCTAATTGGCTGAAATGGTGCCTGGTATGAAAGTGGAGCTGAAAACAATGTAGAAAATTTAAGCATAATGCTCGACCCAGTGAAAACAGTCGTGAGAGCACGGGTTTCCAATAAACAGTTTCGCAGTCCTGTACGAGTTACTTCCCGTGACCAGATATCAACCCAAAACGAGGCTTCACAGGAAAGCTGAACTATCGGACTATGGCTTAAGCACATAAGGCCTAACATAATCCATTAAATTTCAGGTGTGTAATCGTCGCCGCCGGTCGAAAATAAGTTACTGGTCTGTTATTCTAGTCAGACATTTTTATTTTCACTATTTGTTAGATATTTGCCTTTTTAATATTGTAAGAACATGTACCATTCTTGTTGATAGTGGGCAGTATGAAACGCGATTCGGATAAACGTTAGTATTAATGTTACGAATTTCTATACAGCATTTTCATCTTTATGTATTTTATACTTAAAATTATATTTAACTGAATTGAAATTCGCAAATTGCTAAGACTGATAATGTACTATACTCCGGAAATCGTGACATGTCAACATTCGGTTATAGTATCTGTACGTTATACTTGTACTCATCTATTACTTGAATTCATCGTACCGTTAATGTTCAACGAAAAATAATTTTGAATTTTTGAAAACGTCACGTTTACTTCACAAGCAGAAATACGGTACGATTGATTTTGTCTTGAAATTAAGAAGGATCAATAAGGTTATCTGATTGTTCGTATCATTCATAGAATAAAATTCAAGGATTCTGATGCTGGCTTCTAATAAAGATGAAGATGCCGGCTTCAAATAATGATGGGAACATTTATATTAACATTAAGACTGCTAAGGTTTGAAATTCTGTCATTTTGGCGTAAACGCTCAATCGCTTGATTGAATGTTTATAAAATGTTCTGCTAAGATGAGTTTCTAATTGATGTCTTATGGTTCTACTTGTCGTATTAAGGATTAATAATTCATATAACTGCTATATCAAATACTTTTGCTACCCGATTCAGTAATTAAGGATTTCGATATACTTATTAATTGGGAGGTGGAGGTACATAAAAAAGTAAACCGATCTCTATTGGTCAGTGATATCTTCTTCTTAGTAATTGACAGGGGACCCCTTGTGCGCGACAATTTGGCACTTTTATGACATGCCGCTTTCAAAATCAATCGCAGCCGGCATGTCAGTAGTTGATAAGACACGCTAAGCCGGAAACGACACTCAATTTATCCGTGGATAGAACACAGGCTGTTAGTTTAAGTCGTTTAAAGTAAACCTTGGCGCGAGGAATAATGACTTAACACTTTTAGTCAAATTATATTTGTTGTTTTATAAACTATTCTTGATAAAAAATTTTCATTACGCTGATGTATTATTACTAATTCAACGATAAACGAGAAAATATATTTTAAAAAAGAAATTTCATGATGAAAAACGAAAGTTGTATTTACATGTTCCCTATTACATTAATACAGCGAGCAATAATTTTTCCTGTATAGTAATCACGTGACTGAAAAGGGGAGGTAACCGAAAAATTCACCGAATTATTGGAAAGGCGTATAAAATAAACAATATCAAATAAGATACTAAAACAATAAACGAAAGCGACAACTTGTTCAGGATCTGTGTTTTGATTTTAGGCTTATAAGTCCATGTCGACTGTACAGACGATTGTGGTAGTTTCCGATAACGCAAGTGCCCAAGGTTATAAAATTGAGCATGGAAACCAGTCTCAAATCTCAAGCATCTGATTGGCTGAAATGGCGACCGGTCGCCATTTCAGCCAATCAGATTCTTGAGATTTGAGACTGGTTTCCAATCTCAGTTTTATAACCTTCAGCGAAGATAATTAATTCTACATGAGAACCGTGCGCAAATTTAACGTCCTTATAATCAATCTGCTTCGCAGAGTTGTCGTCCCTTAGTGTAGTGTAAGTGTAAGACAGTGCCTTTTAATGACAGCTGCGCGAATTTATAACCGGTCGAAAATGTTATTTTCGATATCTGCGTGAAAGTCCATCCAAGCGAAATGAAATTATACCACAAAAATGAAGTTTGAAATCAACAAAAGCAACAACACAAAATGTCACCTGTAAAAAAGATATCAATATTAAATTATATAGAAAAGAAAACACTAGCTTGATAGCTTTTATTAAGCTAAAGATCCACCGATGTGATCTTAAATATTTAAATATCTTTTTAAATATCAGAGTAGTGTTGTTGTAACCGTGTGGCGGCTGTAGAGAGTCGCCCCGTACATTCAATTCAATTAAGGCCGGTGAGCCCGTTACATTGAGTAGCGCTCAACGCCGGGCAAATAAGCGGCCTAGACAGAAATATGCATTTATATCACTGCAGGCTCAATCAAACCGAGCAAGCATGTTTTGATATTTGTCGAATTCGTTGGCATTCAATGTTCTTTCTCATCTATTTAAATATCAAAGTAGCGTAGTCGGTACGCGTGGCGGCTGTAGTGAGTCGCTCCGCACATTTAATCAGTGCTGTTATCAATTACCATCTTTGGAAGCCCGTTAACACGATACATATATTTGTGTAAATATTAAGTTGCGCTCAGCCCTGGGTTGGGCGGCGTGGACGGTAATATGCATTATAATATTTTATACATCGGTGGCTCAACGTTCTTTCCCACCTGTTTAAATATCGCAGTAGCGTTGTTTGTGCGGTGTGGCGGCTGTAGAATGTCGCACCGTACATTTAATAAGCTCGGTTATCAATTACAATTTTTGGAAGCCGTTGATCACGGTAATTTGTGCAAGTATTGAGTAGCACGCAATCCGGGGTTGGTCGGCGTAGACTATAATATGCATTTTCATTGCTGCCAATTAACAGACTCAAACCTAGTTAACAGGCAATAGTTTTCTACAATTAAATAAAATATTGATATATAAAAGGATAATTTAGCATTTTCAAAAAAAAAACGCGTAATTGTTGTGTTTTTTTTCAATACTAATTTATATGCGATTGCCCTAAGGTCTGTCAAATGCTGGGCATTTTGTTTTTCTGTTGTTAAATGCATCTTTGTATCCAACGATTTCCCTTAAAATGTCTGTCATGAGAATTCTGATCGAGCAATGATTTTTTATACTTTAGCAACGTATGGAGATTTGCGGCTTAAGCTGTGTATATTTTACAACTTCAGTTATGGTAATAAAGTACACTCACACCTGCAGACATGTGTTAAAAGTTTACAATTGTTGTTTTATTATGTTTAAAATAAGAAAGGGCATAGTTTCCATATATTTTTAAATCAAATAGGCACCAATTGCAAATCATTCCATGAACAACATCGTAACTTAAATCTTTAAATGACAAGTGGCAATAAACTTCAAATTTTATGGAAGAATTTCGATAGCACTGTGGAATACTAGGGGTCCCTGTTATGTTTTGCAGAAGGATCTAGAAAGAAAAAGACATCCTTCAAGGTTCATTAAAAACTTCGTTTATGTATTACAGACACCAAGTAGTATGAAAAACTGTATTTAATCATAAACACACAAAAATGGACCATCTAAGTAACTATCGTTGACCTAGAGTCAAAAATAATCTTTGATTGATAAATATATATAAAAAGATTTATAAAAAGTATTAAGGGTTGCCATATGATTGTCGTTGATCAGTTTGATTGAATTTGTCAGAACAAAAATGAAGGAGTTTATCATTGTAACACTAATTTTGCTGCTAGTTAATAATATAACGAGCGTAATCACTTTTAACAACAATGAAATGTCAAAGGTCTTGGGCAGCTGGTCACAGTGGAACTGCGGCTGTTGTTATCCGGACAAACATAATGTTATGATAATGAGAATTCAATATATGTGCTGTTATGAAATTATTAATCAAACCATTTTTGCAAGCATCTGTGCAGATTCGAACAGTATGTTTTACGTCCAGGCTGGATCTTGTTCAAACTACTGTCAAGATAGTATATCATCTAATTACTCTACATGTTATAAAGATGTAACCAATATGCCTTACACATGCATAAGAGTTAAGTTCACGATTTATTCATTGAGTACCTTCTTTTGCTTGACATTGCTTAAAGCTTTTTTAGGATCTTATATTTTATATGTATGTGTGATTTCGCATGCAGTCTTTGAGTTGATATTTGGGTTGGACCTATTTCGCCAAGAAAACTTGTATTTGTTTGTTCAACTGAGAACCGGTTGGGGCAAGTGAGAGGTTTGTGCACCCTAGAACCTTGTTCACACTCCGTCAACCCCAGTGGCAAATTGTTTTGCCAGTGACTGTTCCAAGGCGGACACCCCTAAGGTTCTCCTTTTCGTTAATGTCTACTGTCTTATTTTTAAAAATTGATCGTTTTATAAACCCATCCTGTTTCCCTCTCCGCTTTTTGGTTGTGTGGGGAGGCTGTGTTTTCCGAGTGTGGCTATTCCTGATATACACTTTTAATTTTTTGCAATCTTTTAAGAAATGAAAACTGGTGGTTATATAAACAACCGACAAATATTGCAGACTCGGTTTAACTGGTTCTGTTTATTGGCAGTATGTGTAGTGCATATGGCTTGCCAAGCCACCTTACCACGGGTTGAGAGCAACTCATTCTCTATACAGGTAAACTGAGCAAAATAAGATCCATCTTAAACGATTTGGATATGTCAGTGAACATTGAACCTTCTATGTTCAGATTAATACCATTTCATGATCAGTGGCGCATGCTCCCAATATAACAAGAAAACAATGGACGGAACAAAACAGAATCATATCATTTGTTGGCACTTAAAATTACAATGTTCATAGCCATACAAGTTATACAAGTGAGCGATATAAATGAAATTGCAAAGAAAAATTGAAATGGAAAGCAGAACAACAACAACAACAACAACAAAATACTAAAACAAAACATAAACGCTCGGAAAAGTATGAACTATTTTGTAGGGTACATTGTGAGAGGGCGAAATGAGAATATAAACATCTGTTTATCATAGTGAACGCCTAAGGCAAAATCACTGTTGACAAGGAAGTCGTCAAACATTAAAATGACAACCTCAGCACCTGAAATTGAAAGTAAATGTAAATCGCAATAGACAGAGAGTTTACCACACTATATGGGTGTGATGAGAACACTAGAATTCTATGAACTCATTTTGTTTAATTTTATATACAATTAAAACAATCATTTAAACATATTTTCGTAACCATTGTCTGAAACGGCTCAGAATATTCAGTGGATATAAACTGAAATCAAAGACTTTTTGGACGAATAAAACCATATGTCAAGAAAGTGGTCTTTATACAAATGGAGTACGATATTTAACAGTTTTGAACCTTGATTAATATGTTAATAATAAACTGTTTTTTAATTAGTTAACTTGCCAACGAAAACTGTATATCATAATAGTTCTCGTAGGGTTTAATTTCGCGTATTTAACGCTTAAAAACGTGCAAAATCAACCCCAGCAAATTAAAAACTGTTCAAACGATAATATAACAAATGCGCGAATTAATAACACAAAGAAGTGATTTCAAATATCATCCACGTGAAATTAAATGATATCACAGTTATGAATTTTGGAAACAACAACACACAATTTGACCTGTAACAAAGATGAAGTCAAAATTGAATTGTATATCAAAAATATGAAAAACAAGTTCTAAGGTCAATAGCTTGATAGCTTTTATCAAATGGAAGAGCACTTGATATAATCTTTACATACAAAAGATAATAATTATATTCATACTTTTGGTAATTTTTTTAACAAAAAAGAAGCTGTAAATGGATAGGAAACAATGAAAAAATATTTGCTGGTGTATTTTCTTATATATGTTATATATGTGTGTACATTTTTGATACCATTTTGTCATGGAGATAAGAGCGAAGAACTATTGGATTCGTCTTCTGTATGTAGTTGGGCTGAATGGTCACCTTGGAATTGCACGTGCTGCAGTAAAGCACATGAAGCGTTAAGTAGATTCCTCGTGCAAAGAATTAGATTTATTTGTTGCACGAATAGCACGGACCAGTGCAATTCCACACAGAATTGTACAAATTCAAGTTTGAAATCTGAAATTGAAAATGGAACATGTGGTGAATTTTGTTCAACTTATAATGCGAGCTATCCGTGCAAGTTTTTGGTGACTGACTTGCCATTTTCTTGTTTAAATGGTAAATATTTGTTTATTATGTGTGCATTTCAATTTTATTGTTATTTACACGTTTATATAGTCTTACGAAATTGTCTGTTGTTTGTAAAAACTTCATCATTTATTGCTTTCATTAGTATATGAAAACCGTTTGGATTGATTTAAATAAGCGCGAGGCCATTTTACACTTGAAAGAAACCAGATATATTTCATAACTTGATGAACGCACTTCAATCTAGATTTAATTTAGAAATGGAAATAACATGCGATTCGCACTGGGTCATATAAATTTCATAATTATGCAAGAATGTCTTAAATGTATATAGAACGTCTTCAATTAAATTGACAGACCTACAAAAAGCTGAATTAGTTGTAAAACATACTTTTAAAGACGGTGGTTTTCCACAATTACATCAAATATTCAGTATATAAAAATAACTTCAGCATTGTTTGAAAACAAATGTTGTTTTTATTTTAAAATTTACTTATTTATATACGAAATTTTCAGATAAGTCCTAATATCTGTCAAATGCTGGACATTTGGTTATTTTTTATTGTTAAATGGAGCTTTGAAATTTCCTTTAAAAGTGGACTGCCGTCAAGTGAATTCTCTAAGGATTGAGTATTGTCTTTCTTATTTTAGCAACATTTGAAGATTTGCGCTTTGAGCTGTTGTATACTTTACTTCTTCAGTAAATGTATTAAAGTGGACTTGCAAGTGCATGAGTGTATGAAAATAATTCTGAAATAAATTTACAATTTGTTGTATTTAAATGTTTAGAATTTAAAATAAGAAAAAAAACACGCTTAATTGTCAAACACATACATTTCATTCAATTCTTTACCAATGGCTAATGATTTAACAATATTATTGTTAAAAGACAAAACAGTTGTTTGAACATGTACACGAATCTCAACAAGAGGCCACTGAGGGCTAGAGTCGCTCTACAGGTATCAGATTCAAATGTCACGCATTAAGGCAATTATGTTTCAACAATTTATTGTAATTTCTTGAAATTCTGCAAAGTTTTGAACCGGGAACATAACAATTAGTATGACAAAATAAGTATAACAATAATTATAACAAACTAAGATATAATATAAACATTCATTCAGAAGTTCTATTCTTTTCTTGGACAGGGTTTAGTATGGAAAATAATGTCATGGTATTGGGCAATAATTTTTCATATTTATCACTTGAGTAACGTTGAAGATATGAGACAACTTATTAAAAGCTTTAAAGAATAGTCTTATCTAGTTAAAAAGGGGGCATAACTTTAAAAAAAATGGAGTTAAGGGTCTTGTTAAAAATGAAGCGTTTGATCACGAGTGATATTTATTTTGTGTTTAATATCAATCATTCAGTATTAAAGGTCACAAACTACAAATAAAAATACCGAGTGAAAAGGGTTAAACTGTGAATAGTTGTATACTATTGTATTGCTGAAAATGGAGCAGGTCTTGAATAGGGACATTTATTTTTAATTTTACATCAATCACTTAAATAATGTTAAAGTGATGGATCAACTGAATAAAAAATGTTACACTAACAGAAGATGAATAACCTTCAGATATTTGAGGTGAACGGGATTGAAATTATGATAGTAAAATGTATATCAAGTTTGAAGTTGATATTTATATTTGTTTCAAAGTTATTTGTTTGCAGTGATGCAGATTTTAATGGTGAATATATATTTCAACCTTCAAGGTGATATCTACAGAGGGTAGAAAGCTAATAGTGCATGGAATAATTAACGCAAAATTTAAGTGAAAAGGTGGCATGACTTGAAAATCTAGTAGTTTCAAAGTAATGTGGCCAAGTGCATATTTTGTTTAACGGACGCAGACGCCGGAGTGACTAGGATAGCTATCATATATACGTCGAATTGTTAAGCCAAAAATGTGAAACGGATTTATATTTTAAACAAAACTGACCCTTTAGTCCGCATTTTACGCTGTTTGTAAACACAACTTAAACGACCAAGACAATGAATGCAAACGTGTTATCTACGTACATCTGGTGCCTATCTGAGTGCGATACTCAAGTTAAGTGTTAAGTTTAATCTCAAAAACACTTTGATAACGAACGTGATTTGGCCCTTCAGTTTTCTACGATAAGTGCCTGTCATATTGTTTACAGTTTAAAAGGAATTGTTATTATTCAATTCTTGTATCAGTATCAGTGTGACTTGTTTTAACAACTTACTTCGACAGTTGGTGGATGTAAAGTTGAGCGAGATCTGCTTAGAATTGTTACATGTGTGCTGTCGTGACAAAATAGCGGCTTGTCGGACTTTTCGAGACACTTTCGTTGGGTAGACGTTATGTTTGAGTACGTGTATTTGATGATCCGTTTTGAAAATTAGTCCATTTTTATTACAACTTTTTATCTGTCGAAAACATTATATGTATCTTTTGCAGTTGTACGTGTTTTGGAAGTGTTAGGTCTATTCTTGGATATTGACAGTTACATTTGAGAAAGGTTTGGTTTGGCATGGGAAAATAAAAGTTTAATGTTCTGTAATGAACACATCGCTCATGTACGAGCAATGACATGCGTTTGGCTTCTTGTGATATTTATATTTTAAAGAATTTCAGACTTTGATCGAATCACACCTTTTTAATGGACAACGTAATTATTTTAATGTTAACATACATCAAATATGACAGTAATATTGTTTCGAAAATTATAAGATTTCAAAATGAAATTATAATTTGTCTCATATTTCGAATAATTAAAGCTATTAATAATATAGTGTTATTAAAAGTGTCTACTGCTAAGAACACCAGACAAAAAAAGATCAACATTTATTATAAATGGAAGTGTGGTACACGGTATGGAGTGTATTTATTTCTAATGTCAAAATAAAACAATTTCCACTTAAATGAACAGAAAAGATAAACAATATCCACTTTAATGTTTCCTCTATTGCCAACAAGTAGTTTTCTTAACACCTTATCTTTATTAGAATGCTGTAAAATGATCGCATTTCCCCCATATATTTTCGTTTTTCGGCGTTAGCTGTCTAAGTTCACTTTTGACCTAGTTTTTCGACCAATGAAATGTTGTAAATAATACTCGTATTCTCTTATTATGCAGAGGGAAAATGAAATAAACTATTTCGATTGGTAGCTATTTACACCAGAGAGGCATCTAGCAGGGTGGAGAGGTATCTAGTGGGATTTTTATTATTATGCAGCGGAAAAATCAAATAGATTAATTCGATTGGTTGTTAGTGAGTGTTGTATTGGAGGAAAAACATATTTACGATTTAAGTAACCAGTTAAGTCAATATTGATGGTTTAAATACAATATTATATGGAATATTCTTGGGTGTCAGGTAAACACTTGCATACAATACACCGTGTAAAACGAAAGAGAAGTGTAGATATTTCTAGTTCTTACTGGTTCCTTTCTAGTTCCTTTGATACTGATTGTTAATTTCAAGTACGAAATACAAGATCATTGTAGTGTAGTGGCTAACACTCTCGCCTCTCAAGCGGAGGCCCCGGGTTCAATACTCAGGATGGACACTTTTTTTAAAGTTAATATACGTAAAAGTTGGTAGATTTCGCTCTTGTAACAGGCTGTTATTATTTATATTTATTAAATTTCAAGGACATTTATTCATCTTGAATTCTCACTCTACACGAGGTATTTTATTGAAACTGAATAAATTGCTTCTTTAATCGACTTGTTATCACTGTATGAAATTGTTGCAACAGCTTCAACATTTTTTTTGAAAGACACTTACAATAAACTTATGAGTTGTCATGATTCGGTCGCTTAATCTCTAAGTCATACTAAGAAGGCAGGGAGGGTTCGTCAACAGCTATAACAAATAAAATAAAATAACTAAACTGTGTCTGCTTTGCCAATCTCACTAAAGTCAGATCTAACAGACTGTTAGCGTAGCGGTTTTCAGGAGATGATTTTAATCAGATTGTCTGCTTTGCCTCTCTGTATTTCTTTCTTTCTTATATATATAAATTTTTTTCCATCAACGCCGTTTATTTTTTTTAAAGATATTTCTTGTTGTTAACATGCGTGCACCTTTATTATACTACTCAAAATTTGATAAGGATCACTTAAAAGATTGTGTTTATTCCTTACATAAGGTTTAAACGATAAAATATTTGCTGTGATTCTGAAAATATGTTCATTTGACATCAGCTATGTGCCAAAAAAAGAATAAGCCGTCAAACTTTTGAAGTGGAACAGCGGTTTGAACTTGGTAGGGGCAATCATTCGGGATAAAACGGAAAGCGATCCCTATCAAATTTTGAGTAGTATATTATAATAAAGTGGGTTTTGTAATATTGGTGAAGAGAATGTTGGCGTTTGTATTTAATTAAATCAAAATAACAAATCTTCTGGGTGTATAAGAGATGCACAGGCTGCCATTAATATTCAAATGCAGAAGTCTTTTTAATGCTTTCAACTGAAATACAATTTGTTAAATTTTAGGTAAAACTCGCATATCAATAAAAAAACAAACAACAAAAAGCAAACAAAAACATAAAACAACAACGAAAAAACATCTAAATATGAGAACGTTATATGCATATTATTTGCTTAACTGGTCGCAGTTTCTACTCATTCAACTGCGCGGCAGACTATGGTCAAAGATTGCAGACCAGTCGCAAATCTAAAGTATCTGAATGGTCTCTATTTCAACTAATCAGATGCTAGAGATTTGAGGGTTTGAATATACTTTTTATATTATGCTTTTGGGTCCAGATCGTTAAAGGTTGATTAACATCTGTATTGGATTTTAATTTGTCTGATAACCGTGTGGTCATATCAACTTATTTTTATTTGTTTGACCAAACGTACCAAATAATGACTCGCAGTATTGGTTTACGAGTTACTCTTCAACTGTACTTTATCTGTTTATAGTACTTAAATTTTGAGTATTAAGTTCACAGTGCTTGATTAAATGCAACTAAACATTTGATAACATGATCTGCCTCTCCAGTTTTATGTGTTAAGTACCAACCTCAATGTTGGAAGGAATGCAGATTTAGACAACAATGTTCTCAAAAATATTATCTTTTTATTACAATCCGTATAATAAAGTGTGTTTAAATAATATACTTATGGACAAAAGTCTTGTCCGCTACGGTTTTCCATAATATCTTTTGAAAGCGTGATATGTAAATTCCACATTGGTCTACCGGCATGAATTTGATATCAATGGAAAGAGGACATTTTTATGCATTCAACGAAAAAAGAATTTCCGAATTTGAGCAACTACTGCCGGTAGAGTAATGTGTTGGAAATTGGCATGCAAAACGTTCGAATCTTCCTACCGGACAAAACTATTGTCCATTAGCATATTATAATTACTCTGTCATATGTGATAATGTGAAGAAAACATGCCGCTGAACGTTTAATTGATTCAAATATGTGATTTTCGAGCTGTTGAAGTGCATTAACTGACTTCACTGATTTAACTTGTACTTGCTTGTTCATAATGTTTAATTGTTGAGGCAAGTGTGAGGATGGTGAACCCTAGGACCTGGTTTAAACCTCCCAGTGGCAAATTGTTTTGCGACTGATGGTTCCAACGCGGTATACTCTCGGGTTCTCATTTTCGTTCATTGTTTGTGGTGTCTTTTTTGAAATGGATCATTTTATAACCTAGGCTCTTCTAGATATGGCCATTCCTGATAACTATATTTTACTTTTTTATTTATTCTTACATTTTCTATATTACATTTTGACGAAATCATTAATTTGGCTTGATGTTATTGATAAATACTCTTCTACTCTCTCTCTCTCTCTCTCTCTCTCTCTCTCTCTCTCTCTCTCTCTCTCTCTCTCTCTCTCGCAACCTCGTTTCCTCTTTTCCTTCCCGTAAATTAAAAAAAAATGTGTATTTCTTTTGGCAGACAATGCAACAACGTTTGAGGTGGACAAAACAAATACAACAGCAGCACGAACAACCACATTGATTTTAACATCACTATCAGAGTCTTCATTTTCGACTTCATTCACCGAATCAACAACGCAAGTCCCAACTACATCATCAGCATCAGTGGTAGAGACACCAACGTCCACGCCGACTTCAGTAGACGAAACAACAGCACAGCATAACGGATTAACTGTAGCTGCAACACAAGTCCCAACTACATCATCAGCATCCGTGGTAGAGACACCAACGTCCACGCCGACTTCAGTAGACGAAACAACAGCACAGCCTAACGGATTAACTGTAGCTGCAAAACAAGTCCCAACTACATCATCAGCATCAGTGGTAGAGACACCAACGTCCACGCCGACTTCAGTAGAAGAAACAACAGCACAGCCTAACGGATTAACTGTAGCTGCAACACAAGTCCCAACTACATCATCAGCATCCGTGGTAGAGACACCAACGTCCACGCCGTCCGCAGAAGGCAAAACAACAACACAGCGTAACATATTAACTGAAGCTGCAACATATGCCCCAACTTCATCATCATCATCATCGTCATCATCATCATCACCAAAATATGCCCCAACTTCATCATCATCGTCATCGTCATCATCAGTAGCAGTAGAGAGGCCAAAAGTTTCGCCGACTACAATAGGCGAAACAACAACACATCAAGATGCACTTACTAAATCTATAACACAAGTTTCAAGTGCATCATCAACATTTACAGAAGAGACACCAAGGTCCACGCCGACTTCAGAAGGCGAAACATCAACACAGCATGATGAATCTACAACACAAGTACCAAATACACCATCAACATCAATAGTAGAGGCACCAAGGTCCACGCTGAATACAGTAAGCGAAACAACAACACAGCGTAACGCATCATTGTTACCTTCACAAACTAATCATTTCGAATCAACAAATGGTTCATCACACTTGGTGACAGAAGGGATTACAAATTTAACTGGGAAAACGTCTTTCCAAACTTCGAATACAGGTAAAATGAAAGTGAACTGAGGTAGCGCCACGTTTTAATTCGCTATATATGTTTAGAACCACCATGGAGCTTATGATTCAAATGATGGCTGCAAAATGTTTGCTTATGATGATGAACCAAATAAGAAGACTGAATATGAGCGTATATTACCGATTATGATGACTAAATAAAAGTTATTTATAACGCACTGTATATATAATAATGAAAATTTAAATGAAATTAGATTCAAATCATTAATGGCTTCATTCTTGCAAACCGAGTCTGCAATATCCTTCATTTTATTTTGGTTCGGTGTTCAAAGTTTCTGTTTTTCTATTATTAGGTTATCGCAGTAGCGTTGTTTGTGCGGATTGGCGTCCGTAAAATATCTCTCCGTACATTTAATCGGTGCTGTTATCAATCACATAACCCTTCGATACGGTTAAGCACGGTACCTATATTTGTGTAAATATTGATTGCGGTGGCTTTCACATTTTATCCTTTTAACTTTCAGATAAACTTGGCCTTATTGTAGGGACCGCATGCGGATCTGTTGGAGCTCTTCTTGTACTTGCTGGAGTGATTATAGTTTGTATCAAGTTAAAAAAGAAAGCTGCAGTGCTTCCAGATGGTGAACACGATCAGGCCATGCAACTATGCTTGAATGATTTTACGGCTGAAAAGCCGCCTGAAGATGAAGTTCCGAAACCGACACAATAAAAAACGCCTCTAAATTAAAATACGGAAAAAAACATTTATATTAGGCAGCAAAAACTGCAATAAAAGCATCACTAGACAAAAACTACCACTTGACAAACTTTTATCTCAGATTTTTAATATGTATTGTGGCTAATTTGACTAATGATAAGGTTCTGCTTCGGCCCGTTTACATACCGTTACATTATCCAAGTTTCTAAATTTACTTTTATATTCTGTTAAATGAAGTAATTTGAGTTTTCTTTTATACGTATAACAAACTTATCAGCTTCTGCGACGTTTTGAAAGTATATTCATCCTTATATAATATTTTTTAAACGACTAAAATCCTACAACAATTCATTTCAGTCAACATCGACCGAAGTACCAACATCAAAACGGGAAATACACAGGCATATCCACACTCAGCTTGTTACATTTTTCAGAAACAAGTCAAAAGAACAAGTTTTATTCGTCCCGCACGACGGTGTGCATTAAGCACGGACTCATGAAGCCAGCCTTTCTTTTGTCTACTGTAAGTTTCTACGCTTGGAATCTTTGTACTATAGTCTTAATAATAAGATACGCCATTTTCACCTCTTTTAATGCAAACGCCATTAACAACGCCAAAGGCATTCGGAAATCAATGATATCTAATTACATGTAAATATCGGGTAAACTAAAATTCACAACATCTTCATTATCACATGTGGGAGGATCTACCGAAACCGGCCACGAAATCTGCAACAGATATTACCGTGGCAAAAGGCTACGAGATGGCTCAAAGGGCATCACGTTGACATTATGTCTTTTCCGTTAGGAAAGTCTCTGATGAACTTTGGAAATTTAATCAAATGAATAATTAGTAGGTTTTTCGTATTATCACCTTTCAGTTGTGTATTTTTTATGTTAAAAAATCAGGCACCCTTGAACACATAAAATGGTTACTGTACAATTTATTCTTGGTGATAGAATGTGAAATCACATACCGGTATATGTAATAAACTAAGCATAATGATCTAATCTATATTTAATTCACAAAGGTTGGCACTTACATATTACAATTTGTATAATTGTATACGATAAATAAATATTGTATTGTAAATGAAATTATATCGAATAAACGGGGTTACCCTTAGAAATGGAAGAACAGTTTAATATAAATAATTATATCTTCAACATCAATATACAAACAACAATTAAATATCTTTATTCAATTATTTCGTTTTCGAATATTTTCCTGTGTCATGATTAGCAACACGTACGTGCTATTTTTCTACGTTTTGCTATGAACATTTTATTCAATGTTGTTTTCTCTATATTAAACATGACTTGTCCTAATTTATTTCAAACAAGTGTGTCACAAACATTATCATTATTAATTAAATTGTTTCAATATTTACAATATCCAATCTAATTTACTTCCTTAGTCTCTGGTTCGCTATTGATTTTTCCCCTTTTAAAGGAGTATCTTCCCATGCTCTATCTTAATAAATGCTGTACTTCTTAACGTAAACAGAAATATAAAAACTTTCAGAACAAAAATGAAGAAATTCTTGATTTGTAATTTAACACTAATAATTATTTCATTGACAATTAGCGGTGTTTTATCTGAGATAACGTCTCGCTTTTTGGGAGATTGGTCTCCGTGGAATTGTGGTTGTTGCCATGGCGAGGAACATATGCCTAATGTGATGAGAATTAAACATTGGTGTTGTTTTGATATTGTTAACCATGCCGTATTTGCTAACATCTGTCCGGATTCAGATTACCAGGTTCAAAGTAGATCGTGTTTGGAACACTGTTCAGAAAATGCGACATCTTCATATTCACATTGTTTTCCATCTATTTCGGATATGCCGTATTCCTGTCTAACAGGTAAGCTAATTATTCTCACCAAACAATTGATGCACAAAAATGTGAACATTTATAAAAATTACGCTAGTTCGATCCCCGCTACTCCAACTAAAATTACTATCAGTCTTTCGGATGAGTCTTTAAACAGAGGTCCAGTTTGGTGGTGCTATACATGGGGCACTTAAAAGAACCTGGGAACGATTTTGGAATTGGAGAGGCCTCTGTATCTTGGACTTTCCTCAAAACCTAAAACACTCTTCTGGAGGCAACGCTCATATGGGCTTCCGGTAGCGACGATATATAATTCTAAATACAAACATTTTACGCCCATACTATTACTTGCAGCCGTATTTCACTTAACCGTACGATTTTTATTTGAGGATGTGATTTTCTTTATGTGATATTCAATTCTTACTGGTCCCACCAAACAAACGTTCGAAACGTAGATATCAACAACAACATGAACTGATGACAGCATAACTCATATAGCCGCAAAAAGTTGTAAAATTGCATGTATGAGCAACCGAACAACAACAAAATAATACACTTTTAACAACACCAAACATCCAGTGTAAACATCGTAATTTTGATAATGTTCTTGAACCAGAATATACATGAATTGTTTATTTGTGTATAATAATTTTCCTGCTAGAAGCTCTTTTTATTTCTTTATTCTTTAATTATTTCTTTTCGTGCAATGACTCAGTACTTGATTAGTCTGTTGTCATTCGTACAAGGTATAGGGTCGTTACAGTTAAACAATTACTATTGTATACTCATAACAGTTTTTTTTCAGATTTGTTGCCAGTGCAAGGAATAATATATCCCTCAGCAACATCACTACCATCCACGCCAGCATTTCTATTAAAACCATTTGAACAAGTACGATTGTTTGATATATCACCAACGCCGATATCTTTGAATCCAGCTGAAAGGACAGAAGCATTACCATCAAGAATGACGCCTTTAGCAATACAAACAGGAAATTTGCAAACAGAAATAATACCTACTCCTAAGGCTACAGTTTCGGCAAGTAAAGCTTCGCGGTCAACATTTTCGATGACGTTGTTTTCATCAAGATTTTATGACACAGAAATGTCATCGCAAACTTCATCTTCATCTCAATCAATGGCAGCAAAATCAGCGTTTAAAAGCGTACATAGTTCACCAGAAATGTCCGCCTCCTCTGCAACGTCAAGTTCGTCAACGTTTAATTTTGATCTGACACAATCGGTGTACGCTACAAAATCGCCAAAAGTGGGTCTGAAGCTAGAGAAAAATGATTCAACATACATATCAACATCAATTACGTCAATTTTGGAGCGGTCAAAAACATCGAACTTTGAGCTTGAACTGAGTACAGAACAAACATGGGACCCACCAGCAGAACATGGTAAATGCAGTTGATGTAAATATAAGACTTAAAAATGAGAGAAGCTGTTGTAGTACAGGTGTTGTTGGTGTTAGTAGCAGCATCACCAGTAGCCGTAGTAGTAGCTGGTTTGCTCTTGCTATGTTACTATTATTTCAACTTTAACTGTAACTACTACTACTACTTCAAGTAAAAAATATTCTTCCATTTCGCTCATTACTAACTATTACCATACTTGATTGTGATAGTGATGTTGTTGTTTGTTCTTTATTTAATTTATCTATTGATTTCATTTTACTTTTGCAGACAAAACTAGTACAATAATAGGAGCAGTGTGTGGATCAGTGACAGCTCTGGCTATTCTTGCTGCAGTGATTTGTAAATTTCTTTCGGCGAGAAAGACACTGAGTTCTGCCGCAAAACCTGAAATAGACAAAGAGAGTCACATTGGAATTTAAATCTGGACGCTGTAGAAGTGTCTTATCTTTATGTTGAATACGAACAGTTTTCGTATTTGACATAAAGATAAGACACTTTTAAGTCGGACACATTATATATTATGTTGATGGCAATACAGTTAAACCTGCCTTAGCAGCCACCTGCATACAGCAACCATCTGTCTTAAACAGCCATTGAATATGCCCTAAACTTACTTTTTTCTAATTTTTACCTGCCTTAAACAGCCACCTGTGTTAAGCAGCCACTTTTTGTTACTCCCTTAGGTGGCTGCTTGAGATAGGTTTGACTGTATTTTAAATCGTCGTTCTGTGCAACACAGTATATTCTGTTAAAATATTATTATGTGCAGTGTTTTTGTTATGGCGTCTACATGTATTCAAAGAGACAATCTACATAAACTGGGCGACACTTACGGACCTTGAAATGTAACAAAAACTGCTTACAGCACGACACAGTTGTAACACACAAACATTAAAATAGTTTGTACCATTGCTTCACTTCGAAGAGTTACAGAAAAGTAGAAGGTATGTTGTGCATTGCATCAAAGTAGTTCAAATAGCATTGATCAATACTAAGAGGAAAGCGAAACCATCTTAGTAGCAACAAAATTGAAGAATGACCAGGTACACTGCTTTTTCTTTAGTCAAGTTACTGACAAATTGCGCCTTATGTTTACGCTTTATGCATTTCCATTACTGACCATGAAATGGCTCAGAATAGCCTGCAATATTTTCATATTTATCGTGTTCGGTGGCTTTCAAAGTTCTCTTTTCATCAATTTGTAGATTGATACAAATACTGTTCTGCCATTTATGACAGCCATTACTATTGCGTTACTTGCACACTGAGCAAATAAAAAAAGTTGATTCATAGTTCAGGAGATGCAACTTTCAGCAAACACTCCTTTTGCGAAATAATTGTCGAATTCCCATGTCAATAACAGCTTGTATTTCTGTTGATGTTGCTGTAGTTAATGCAGTTATACCATTGACTTGATCCATAGTTCAGGAGATTTAACTTTCAGTCAACTTTCCCTCAGGTTCCCTTATGTTCACGACATTTACGATATTAACCGGTGATGTCCTATGTCAATCGCAGCTTGCATTTCTGTTTGTATTGATGTTATGATTGCAGATAAACCAGAGACTTAACAAACCGAAATTAAAATTAAAATTAGAATTAAAACTGGTACAACGTAGCACATGAAAATAGCTTAAATTCTTTGAAATAGTTGACACCTCTGAAAATTTCAACGACCTGAGAACCCGGGTTTACACAACTGAGATAGTTTATCCATAAATCATTGAAAGTTATAAAAAAGAAAAGAATTCTCTAACCAAATAGTGCAATAGTTCTTATTTAACGAATTCCTGAAAAACAGTTATTTTATGTTTGATATTTTAATGTTGTAAAGTTAATTGTATAATAATGATCAAATTGTTCTTGCCCAATCTCTTTTTCGTTCAATTATGGTGGCTTGGTTCGGCGTTACCTTTTAGTATAGGTATATTAAACAATCGTGGATACATGTGTAATCAAAGAATTTCGTAACAATAATTGTTCACCATCATTTCATTTCTGTTAATTGAAGACCTTACATTGGCTGGAAGTAAATATATTCATAATTACACAAAGTAGGACATTTGACTAAATATATCAGGCGTAAAGCAAATTTTAATATATTAAAATGAACGTTTTTTTCTTACATTTATCATTGATTTAATGAATTTCAAAATCGTGTTATTTTTGGAAAATCCAACTTTAAGCTGCATGATATTTGAGGTAAAATCAATGATTATATTGATAAAAACTTAATTGAAAGATTAACCAGTAGGGCGCAGTTATTTCCAAGCATTTTCAAGATATTTATTTATTTAGATACTGTCCTTATTATTATACATGTATTCGTAAATAGTTCAAAGATATTCTACATATTTCTAACAATAAATTAGGTTGAAATAAATGTTGCTGGGTGAACTATTCCGATGTTATGGCTTCCCTTTCACTTTTATTATCTTTGTAAAACTAACTAGATTGACTAAAAAGTTTTAAAACTGCGATATAGCTAATCTTTCATAAAATGGTCTAAACAATTACTAAACTACTGCTTATTAAAAATGTACAAACACTTAGATATTTTTTGACAGGAATTCTTTCCGAACCTGTCAAATGTTTAAATTGATTATAATCAGCACTTTAAATTTTATCTTTCGCAAACTGAACATGGTATTTAACTGTCCTAACTTCTATGACAACATAAGAGTATAGAAAATACGAGATCACTGAACGTTTGTCAAATATTTTAGTTTCGCGAAATCTTGCATATTTGAAACAAAAATCTAAAATGACTCGTCAACACGCTGACAATGCTGTATAAATAATTGAAATTGAACATTTAAAATTAACGACTGACAAAACAAGTGGCTCAGAATGTAGCAATAACAATTAAGTAATTCTTTAAAGTCAATAGGGAAATTCGTGTCAGAGCAAATTTCTGATTGTTTTTAAAGTTTGGACTCGGTTTCATTGTTATCTCTTGGTCCGTGTGATATTTACACTTGAAGATGATGTCAAACAGCAGCCAAATTTGGACAAACCAGATAACAATGGTCAGTAAAGTTAAGTGTCACAGCCTTAAAGTTTGATTTAAACTCTGAAATGCATTTTTTGTTTCTGTGAAATTATATTTTGGACTATTTAATAGAGTTCTTTCACATTGTTGTGCGCATGCGTCGTGCTCCACGTTTAGGTACGAAAATATTGGTTTTATCCTAAACCGACGCGTGAGGGGGCATTTAACAGTGTCATTGCTAACAGAATGAACGGACATGATCACGGTGTCCTCTTAAAGCTTATGATAAATTATAATAATAAATTCGAGTTTTACGAATTTCCGAATATTGCAGGCTTTAAAAAGTCTGGTCGGCAAGATTTGACTGTGAAAAGCGTAAAACAATCAAAGACGTGGTTGCAAATTTGAATCAGGAAGTCTTATATAAAAACAAAGACGATGTGGATTGCATGTTACTGTCTATTTGCCACAGACACATATATAAGCGTCTCGTGTTTTTCTGACAAAATGCGTTTACTTCAAAAAATATATTTTATGTAACATGATCTCCCTAAATTGGAAGAGAAAACGGATGAATTCAACAATGTATCGCCGTTGTATTCAACGCCCGTTAAGCGTTATTATTTTGTTTACTATTTTACTTCCTTCAAACATATGTTTAAAACTAAAATTTATTGTAATCATTCGCATATTTCTTTTATCAGTCCTGGATTAAAATTATTTTTATGTTTAATAACTAGAAATCATACTTTGAACACGACCGTGTTACTGTTTATTGTCCCTATATATTTGACACAATATTCCCATTCCCATTCTGCCCAGAAAACGATGGTGACATATTGAGGTGTGAAAAGTTGTTTGATATCTGACATTTGAGGAGACTTAAAATTAATTATCTCAAATCATCAAATTGAACTTAACTGTTATTGTCACTTCAAGCGTTAACTTTTCGAATACCAAAAAATTTTCACGAATTCAGTCCCATATTTCTATAACTATAATTTGTAGCGTTGAAATGGCAGATCATGTAGTAGTTTACGTCTTATTCATGTTATTATAAACATCTTTTTTTATAAAATCGTCAGCCATAGTCAATAGACATTAGTTTAAGTCGCATTTCATGAATATCTACGTGTTACGGGAATGATGTAGAAAGAAGATAAAATGTCCGCAGACCTCCAAAATCTCAGGATTTTATCTGAAATCTCCGGACCGTAAGGTTCTTCTCCGGATCTAAGGATTTTCAGGCAAAATCTCAGGATTTAAAAATATTGAAAAGGATAATTAATGAAACATAAATTTAACTGAATTAAGAATGGGTTTTACAATTATATTAATTAATATTAAGAAACTTGGTCTTGGTTACGGCTCCAAAATTTCCTGTTTATTGCGAGATTACGTGATAGTGACACGATGCCTCGGGCACACATGTACACAACAGCGAAGTGTCATAAAACTAAACTCGGACCTGAATATCGCAGTCCCGTTCATTTGTTTTGGTCCATGGTCATTTTGATTTTAAACAGAAATGAAAATATTATATTTCAAAACCTTCAGCGACAACAATTACGAACTTCAACATAAAAATAGTTTTTATTAAAAAAAAAAACTCTCGGGATTTTTGTTTAATAGTTTTGGTTGGCCTGCCGTCCGGCAATATTCGTTTGGTTCAATCAATTTAACGATTTCTCGGGTTGTAGCTGGAATCATCCTTTTCTGTAAATACGTTATATTTTTTCTCAAAAACAAAACACGCAAAACACATATCAACCTAGTCGCCGACGAGCTACATAAGAATATAATTATGTCTCATTCCACTTTAAATTATAGCGTTACAAAAAAAATGCCGTAAAATAGTAAAATGTCCGATAATGTTCGTCTGAATTGTCAATTATACAGATTTATTTTTAGTAAACACAATTCACGTGTGTATTTTCATAAAAAAAAACACAAACAAATCCGTTGGATACTCGCGTCCTGAAAATACCGCGATAAACAATGTTTAAAATGCGCATAAACTTTCTTGATGTGCTTGTAAATGATCATAACGTTGTTTTTTATTCTTCGTTGTTTGACTGAACTTACTTATTTATAAATTTGAAATGATTAATTAACATGTTCTTAATTTTATAATCACTTAGTCATATTAACAATAGTAAACGATGCCCCCTCGCGTGCATTTATCGACTAAATATGCTCTTCAATTTTAGAGAGCGCTAAGGGGAGGTAACAATGTAAAAGAACTCTATTGCCTTTTTATAATTAAATAAAATAATGTCAAGAAATTAAATTTATCATTAGCAACATTAGTCTCTTATACTGAATTAAGTTCAAAGCTTGAATCAACAAAGATAAATTTATCTTTTTCCAAATCAACCTTGACACAATATGAAGGACAAAAATCAACATCAACGTCAACAGTGTCCATGGCAGAGCAAGTAGAAGCAAGTCTGATGACAAGAAAATTTTACACGACGAATGACGTAAATGCAACGCTGTCATAATATGAAACTTCATCTTCTGCTGTAGAACATGGTATATTATTATTTCAAAAGGTGTATCTTCATAAAAAATAAATTAAATGAATTGTCATACCATGAACGACAGGAAGAGCATTTATTTGTTTGTATTCGCTAGCAAGCTTTCAGTTACCTATTTATAATAAAAGTAAACAGCACAAATAGAGAGCGAGGGAGAAGGGGAGGGAGAGAGAAAAAATAATGCGACCAATAAAAATGAAAAAAGAGAAAAAAGTGATGTATAACAACGAAAAAATATTTTAGTAATAGTTTGGTGCTCAAATATTAACCTTAAATTTATTACTGTTATAATTGTAGACCGACTTGGAACAATCATAGGAGCTGTGTGTGGAACAGAGGCGGCTTTTGCTATAATCGCTGTGTTACTCATATTGCTGGTAAGAAAGAAAAAGAAGTCTACTGTAGAACCTAAAGCTAATAAGGATCCATCCGACGAAATCGAAATGCAGAACGACGTGGAACCTGCGACAACGCCCAAATGAAAAATAGAAACTGACATCAGCAAAGATGTGTGATTAGTCCGAAATAAAGACATTAACTTTTTAGCTAAAACCCATGTAGAATTAACTTTTAGACATTAAATATCATTTTTTAACAAATTTTACTCGCACTATTATTGGTACTAGTGAATGTATTTCTTCCTCTCGTTACGAATCGTGCCTTTTATATTTAAGGTAATTCATACTTCCAGATAGTACAGTTGTACTAATGATGAGCTGTGAAAATTAAATTATCATTTTTTCAACGATTTCCAAACAAACTGTTATTATATTGTTACAAACAGATGAATATTTATAATAACAGGAGACAATTGTTGAAAAAAAGAATTTTGTTAGAAAAGTAATAAAATGTGGTACCTGCTATGTTGTCTTATCCGGGTGTCAAAATAAAAGCATTTTCCACTCAAATAAATCCAAAACAATTAATTACAATATCCAGTTCAATGTTCCATCTAGGGCCAACCAGTGTTTCTTTTTCAAAATAACCTTTTAAACATTGACTATAATGAATTTCCAAACACTGCACAAATACCATCACACAAGATTTACTTTGTTATACATGTAGAGATTAAACTGTCCTACAGGTAAACACAAGTGGGCATGATTTGCATGCTTTTTGCATGGGTGAGTGACCTCATGGGACAAAGGATGATGTGTTTGGATTTTGATTTATAAGAGCAATATTTTCAAGTTATTTTGAAAAAGTAACACTGGTTGACCCTATATGGAACATTGAACTGGATATTGTAATTAATTATTTTTGATATATTTGAGAGGAAAGTGCTTAATTTTGACAAATAACATTTAATGAGTGAACCGTTGCTAAAAAAGGTTATTTCACTAAAATAATAAAAACTATGAAAAACTAACGACTGCTGTTATCAAATATTTTGTCCGACTGGAGGAATCACATGAGAGTCGTATAAACGTATATATACTATGTTTCATGCTATAAATATATTTCTGGAACTATTTTAATAAGACATGTTTATATATTCCCAATTCTAAGTAACATTAATCTTTACACAAGACCTAATGCCCTCTTGAAAACAAAAGAAAGGCAAACCACATCTCCGTTGGTATTTAAACCACACGGAACTTGGTCTCTGAAGTTAGCAAAATTCAGGAATGGGCCTCATTAATTGTGTTTACAGGATACACGGATCCATCTTCGTTGGAAACTATGTCTTTTACTGCTGTTTTACAGTTTGATTCTACATTCTATATATATACATGTTAAATTAACATCTTCAGATATATATCCGAATTTTTATCGCTGGAATATCGCTGGAATATCGCTGGAATATTTCGTGATAGTAATTGTTTTTCGTGTTCAGAATGTTAAAAAATAAAGTTTTCCCGCTCGAGAAAATTGCAGGGTATTGGGTATTTCAATGTGTCCTTGACGAAACCGAATTGTTATCTTTCAAATGAAATGATATAGATACGGTCTTATCAGGCGTTTTAACTCCAATATTTAACCCTTTCAATTTTTCAAGCATTGATCTTTTTCTGGAAGTAACATGGTAATCAGAAGAAGATATTATTACGAAATTGGCTAATTTCTTTTTAATAACACGTATAAATCTTCACACTGTACTTGTTTTAAGTCTGTCACTCTTCTTTTTTATTAGAAAAAAAGTAGGCTTTACTCTTTATCTGTGATAATTTGTCAACAACATTCATCGGTTTTAAGTTTGGAACTGTTAATAAATGGACTTTGGAACAGTATGCAAAAGATATCCTCGAGTATGGACGGAAACAATCAACAAAAATTAAAAAGACATTAAACAATTTAGAAACAGTTTTTCCAAACACTCGCTCGACAAAGGGAAGAAACAAAAACTAGCATACACTGAAAGCGAATTCAATTGATGACCTATAAGATCTTTGGATGAGTGTGAACTGGATATTTTGAGAACAATTCTTTTAAGGCAATATTAATTTTTCCCGGTTATTCGTAAAAACCATCTGTAAATTCAAAAAGAAAGGTTACCAACATAATTTTCTACAGTGTTCTGCAGGCCTGGTGATTAACCCATCTACAGTTGATTATTATGCTTACCTCTTTGGTTGCACGACGGTGACAGGTGTTTGAGAGTTTATGAATGTTCATGGGGAAATCTTTTCTTTAAAGAACCTAGAAGCTCGATTTGTTTCTGTTGTCCAGCCTGGACGTTAAACATACTATTCGAATCAGCACAGATGCTTAAAGAAACAGTTTGATTAATACTTTCAGAACGTTAAACATACTATTCGAATCAGCACAGATGCTTAAAGAAACAGTTTGATTAATACTTTCAGAACAACACATATATTGAATTCTCATTATTATAATAGAATTTTGATCCGAATTACAACAGCCACAGTTCCAAGGTGACCAGATGCCCAAGACCTTGGACATTTCATTGTTGTTCAAATTATTTTCGCAGGTTATATTATTCACCAACAATGAAATCAGTTTTAAAATAATTAACTCCTTCATTTTTGATTTTTGTTCTGACAAATTCACTCAAACTGATTAACGACAATCATACGACAATTATTTTTCATATATTTTATTCTGCATTCTACTGACTTATCTCTAATGCTAGCATTTTCTCTACGTCCATTAGCTGTTCAAACTGTTGCCAAGATAGTGAGGTATCTACTTACTCAAAATGTTATGAAGATGTAGAGAATATGCCATACAAATGCTCAAGAGGTTAAGTGTAAAATAAAGTCATTGAGTAGCCATCTTTTTTGCTTGACATCGATATTAGCTTCATTATGTTCTTATATTTTTATGTTTGTATGATTTTGCATGCAGCCTTTGAGTTGATATGTGGGTTGGACCTATTTCGCCTAGACAATTTGTATTTGTTTGTTCAACTGAGAACCGGTTGGGGCAAGTGAGAGGTTTGTGGACCCCAGAACCTTGTTCACACTCCCGTCAAGCCCAGTGGCAAATTGTTTTGCCACTGATTTTCCGAGGCGGCAACCACTAAGGTTCTCTTTTTCGTTAATGTCTACTGTGTTATTTTTAAAATTGATTGTTTTACAAACCCATGCTGTTTTCCTCTCTGCTTTTTGCCTGTGTAGGGAGGTTGTGTTTTCTAAGTGTGACTATTCCTGATATACATTTTTAATTTTTTTTGAAATCTTATAAGAAATGAAAACTTAACTGTTGGTTATAAAAACAACCGACAAATATTGCAGACTCAGTTTGAGGCGACAACCCCTAAGGTGCTCCTTTTCGTAAATGTCTACTGTCTTATTTTTAATATTGATCGTTTTACAAACCCATGCTGTTTTCCTCTCTCCTTTTTGGCTGTGTAGGGAGGTTGTGTTTTCTAAGTGTGACTATTCCTGATGTAATTTTGTGCAATCTTATAAGAAATGAAAACTTAAAACAACCGACAAATGTTGCAGACTCAGTTTGAATGATTATGTTAAATGGCAGTAGATTGAGAGCATGTGGCAGGCCATGCCAACTTACCATGGGGTTGAGAACAACACATGGTCTATACAGGTAAACTGTGAAAAATAGGATTCATCTCAAACGATGGCTAGCATATCACTGTGAACATTGAACATTCTATGTTCAGATTAATACCATTTCATGATTAGTGGCGCATGCTCCCAATATAAACGAATCGGTTTGCCATTAAACAAGAAAACAATGAGCGGAACAAAACAGAATCATGTCAAGTCATTTATTTGCACTTAATATTACAACGTTCAAAGCCATACAAGTTATACAAGTGGGCGATATAAAATGATATTGCAAAAAAATGAAATAGCAAACAGTACAACAACAACAAAATACTAAAACAAAACATAAACGCTCAGAAAAGTATGAAATATTTTGTAGGGTACATTGTGAGAGGGGATCTGAGAATATAAACATCTGTTTATCATAGTGAACGCATAAGGCAAAATCACTGTTGACCATGAAGCCGTCAAATATTATAATGACAACCTAAGCACCAAAATAGAAAGTAAATGTAAATCGTAATCGACAGAGAATGTGAAAACTATAATTTCACGAACTCATTTGTTTGATTAAATATACAATTAAAACAATCATTTAAACATATTTTCGTAATCATTAGCTGAAACAGCTCAGAATCATTCAGTGGATATAAAATGAAATCAAAGACTTTTGGACGAATAAAACCATATGTCAAGAAAGAAGCCTTTATACTAATGGAGTACGAAATTTAGCCGTTTTGAACCTTAATTGATACGTTAACAATAACCTTTTTTTAATTTGTTAACTTACCAAAAAATTGTAGTATCATAATAGTTTTCGTAGGTTTTACTTTCGCGTATTTAACGCTAAATAAAAACGTGCAAAATCAATCCCCAGCAAATTAAAAACTGTTCAAACGATAATAAAACAACTGAGCGAATTAATAACGCAATGATATCACAGTTATGAATTTTGGAAACAACAACACAAAATTTGACCTATAACAAAGATAAAGTTAAAGTTGAATTGTATATCAAAAAATATGAAAACCAAGTTCTTACTATAAGGTCAATAGTTTGATAGCTTTTTATCAAATGGAAGAGCACACGATATAATCTTTACATACAAAAGATAATAATTATATTCATACTTTTGGTAATCTTTTAAACACAAAGAAGCTATAAATGGATTGAAAACAATGAAAACATATTTGTTGGCGTATTTTCTTTTATATGTGTTTTGTATATTTTTGATACAAATTTGTCATGGAGATAGAAGCGAAGAACATTTTGATTCGTCTTCCGTTTGTAGTTGGGCTGAATGGTCACCTTGGAATTGCACGTGTTGCAGTAAAGCACATGGAGCATTAAGTGGATTCCCCGTGCAAAGAATTCGGTTTATTTGTTGCACGAATAACACGGACCAGTGCAACTCCACACAGAGTTGTATAAATTCTAGTTTGAAATCTGAAATTGAAAATGGAACATGTGGTGAATTTTGTTCATCTTATAATGCTAGCTATCCGTGCATGTTTTTGTTGACTGACGTGCCATTTTCTTGTTTAACTGGTAAATATATGTTTATTATGTGTGTCAATTTTTAATGTAATTGGCTATATTTATATATTTTTTCTTACGAACATAAATTGTCTGTTGTTTATAAAAACAACTTTTATCATTTATTGCGCTTATAAGTATATGAATACACGAGCGTTTGGATTGTTTTAAATAATTTAAATAAGCGCGTGGCCCTCTTTCTACTTGAAAATAACTCAGTTGTATTTCATAACTTGATAAACGCACTTTAATCTAGATTTAATTTAGAAATGGTCGCCATTTCAGCCAATCAAATGCTTGAGATTTTAGAGTGGTCTCCAATTTTAGTTTTATGATTTTGGGTCAATGTATTTTAGCAACATTTTGAGATTTGCGCTTTGAGCTATGGTATATTTTACAACTATGTGCAATTGTGCAATTGCATTTGCAGACTTGTAAAAATAATTCTAAAATAAGTTAACAATGTGTTGTTATAAATGTTTAAATTAAAAAAAAGTAAAAAAAGAAATATTTTCCAAATACATATATTTAATTTCAATTCCTTACCATTTACTAAATAGTTAACGACTTCGTTTTTTTCTTTTATAAAGACATTCGGGTCCATATTTTAAGCATTTTAAGGGGAGACGAAACCGTTTTCTGAACATGTACATAAATCTCAACAACAGGCCATTTAGGACCAGAGGCACTCTACTTATGTATTATATTAACATGACACGCACTTAGGCAATTATGTTTCAACAAGATTTATTGTAATTAATTGAGACATTGCAAAATTTTGAATCGGGAACATAACAAAACCCTAATAAGAACAAAATAAGATATAATAAGTTAGCCCTTACTAAAATGGTACCAGCTATGATTGCCAGCCTTTTGAAACATGTCATGTTTACTATAGTTTATATAGGGAAGTCTATTTACAGGTCTTACACCTATAAGACGTACAAGTGGAGGGCAGCATTTGAATATTTATATTGTCTGCAATGTTATTTTCCACTAAAATTGTGTGCTGACCAATTTTAAGCAAATTTGAAAGTCAAAAATCAGTATAACTGTGTTACAGGAGGCAAACTTAGGTTTTAATTAGGTTTGGGGTCATTTTTAACTGTTTTTGCCTTAAAAATGCCACAGTTGATACCCTGTGTGGCCCATTTTGCATGTGTCAGCTCAAAAAGTGAGTTACTTTTATTAGCTGAGATGTTTTACATTTATTCATAACCATGTTTTTGAGAAATTTGATGTTTTTCAATTTTATTAGCAAGAAATGAATTCTTAGGTTTAGCCGCTTGGCCGCAAACGCGTACCAGAATAGGTGGTGTTGGAAAATTCCTCATATTGAGTTCATTTTTGCTAACTGAAAGCTGAAACTTGGTAGATATATTGCAAACATCATATTATTGAATAAAAACAGAAAATATTAGATATTGAAAAACACAAGTTTTCTTATAGGCTAATTACTTGTAAATAGTCCAGCGGATGTTCCTACTCGGGCTAGTCAGACAATAGCTGACACTAAATAGTCCCAATTTTTTTGCCTTTTGGGGCATTAAATGGCTAGTATGGCCTGAAAGGAACATGTTAAGTAAATGAGATGCTTTTACTGACACACTGATAGCAAATTTATGTTTGGAAATGCAGTATATGAAAAAAGGCCCTGGTTTTAGGACGGCATATGTAAAACATTTTTGAAGTTGACACAGAAGTGAAAAAAACAGACCACCGATTTCAAGGTGTCAAATCTCTGTTAATTGATACATGACCCCTACTTTTCTTGCTGGAAATGGACAGTAGAAACAATTAGCTTTAAAAGCATGTAAGTTAGCCCTTACTAAAATGGTACCAGCTATGATTGCCAGCCTTTTGAAACATGTCATGTTTACTATAGTTTATATCTTACACCTGTATTTTATCTGTTTATAGTACTTAAATTTTGAGTATGATGTTCACAATAGTTGATTAAATACAACTTAACATTTGATAATATGATCTGCCTCCTCAGTTTTATGTGTTAACTACCAACCTGAATGTTGGAAGGAATGCAGCTTTGAACAACAATCACTTCACCAATGTCCGAACTACACCGATCATATATTTTTAATTTTTAAGTATGTAACAAATTAAAATAGTAACAATTCAAGATAAATCATTTTCAATTCTCAAAATCCGCTTGTGCCTTTTTGTAAACAGTACCCAAGGTTATAAAACTGAGCATGGAAACCAGTCTCAAATCTTAGCTTTATAACTTTCAGCCCCAAAAAGGTGGGCGTAAAACCAAACGTCACAAAACTGACCGTAGCTTTTGTACAGCGGATAAACCTAAATGGGCTAAAACTGCTCAAACATCTTCTCTCTAACGGTGAAGCAATCGCATTATTGTAGAGTTGCATAAAATTGTTAAAAATTACTTTACAATCCATACACAAATAAGAAAAAATGAATCTTCGTTAATTAAAAATATACTTACTACTGGCCATCTGAGACTTTTGCTTTTTATCCTTACCTTGATTAAATGACAGCGATTTCCAAACGCATGAAGGGATTTTAATGGTTATTCCATAATTTTAAAGTAGTGGAAATGATGTATCTGATTATGTTTCAAGTTTGAAAAGTATACTAAGACTTTACGCTGAAAAATTAAAAAAATATCATCGGTGAAGTAAGAAAATTTATTTGGTGTAAAACTTTGTCAAATATATATCTTTTTATTACAATTTTCGTATGATAAAGTGGGTTTAAATAATATATTATTGTAACAATGTCAATGTGTAATAAATTGACGAAAACATTCTGCTGAACATTTAATTGATTCAAATATGTGATTTTCGAGCTGTTGGAAGTGCAAAAATGACATTTTTATTTTGAACATATTTATATAACAATTCGACGAAACTTTTACAATGTAATATATACTCAATACTGTTCAATACTGTTCTTTGTCTCGCTCCAGCACCTTCAGAACATAACTGAATTTTTTTTTATTCCCAGAAATTTAAATGATAATTATACCGTTTCTTTTCGCAGAAAATTCAACAACACTTGAAATGAGTATCCAAAATACAACGACAACACAAACTTCCACTGGACAAACTTCATTCCAAACTTCGAATACAGGTAAAGTAAACATTTTTTGTAGCGCGACGTTTTTATTCGCTATGAACATTTCCGGGTATAGAACAGATATTAAGGTGGTGTTTAAATTTAATAATGTTTGATAATAATGAAGAACTAAATAAGGAGAATGAAATGAGTATAATAGATTATGATGACTTAATTATTGTAATTTATGATACACTGTATATGTAATTAAGAATATTGAATAGAAAATAATTTCAAATCATAATATGATGCTGTCTTGATTTTAACTTTCAGATAAACACGGCCTAATTGTAGGAACCGCATGCGGATCTGTTGGGGCTCTTCTTGTTCTTACTGGAATGATCATATTTTGCATCAAGTTAAAAAAGAAGGCTGCAGTGTTTCCAGATGGTGAACACGATTAGGCCGTAGAACTATGCTTAAATGACTTTTCCACTGAAAAGCCGGTTGAAAAATGAAGTTCCAAAACAGACACAATAAAGCACCTCTAAATAAAACTATGAAAGAAACATTCATATCAGACAGCAAATTTGCAATAGCAGACAAAACTAGTCAAAAACTACTCCTCGACAAACTTTTCTCTAAGCTTTTCAATATTTATTGTGGCTTTATTTGATTAATGACTAAGTTCTGCTCCGGCCTGTTTACTAACATTATCCAAGTTTCTAATTTTACTTTTATATTCTGTTAAATGAAGTAATTTTAGTTTTCATTTATGCCTATAACAAACTTTTCAACTTAGCGACGTTTTGAAAGTATATTCATCCTTGTATAGTATTTTCAAACGCCTAAAATCCTGCAACAATTCATTTCAGTCAACATCGACCGAAGTTATACCAGCATCAAGGTAAATACGCATATCAGGAATAGCAAAATAGTAAAATAAACAAGTTTTTATCCGTTCCGCACGACGGCGTGCATTAAGCACGGACTCATGAAGCCAACATATCTTCTGTCTATTGCAGGTTTCTACGCTTGAAATCTTTGTACTATAGTCCTAATAATAAGATACACCATTTTCACCTCTTTTAATGCAAACGCCATTAACAACGCCAAAGGCATTCGGATATCAATGATATCTAATTAAATTGCGGGGTAAAGCCAAATTCACAACATATTCAGTATCACATGTGGGAGGATCTACCGAAACCGGCCTCGAAATCTGCAAAAGGTATTACCGTGGCAAATGGCTACGAGATGGCTCAAAGGACATCGCGTTGACATTATGTATTTTCTGTTAGGAAGGTCTCTGATGAACTTTGGAAATTTAATAATATGAATAATTGGTAGGTTTTTCATATTATCACCTTTTTATTATGTATTTTTATTTTAAAAATCAGGCACAATTGAACAGATAAAATGGTTACTATAAAATTTATTCTTGGTGATAAAATGTGCAACATATACGTTATAAGCACAATTATCTGATCTATTTAATTCACAAAAACTGGTACCTAAAGATTACAATTTGTAGAATTGTACACGAGTCATAAATATTGTATTGTAAATGAAATTATATCGAATAAACAGGGTTACCCTAGAAATGGTTTGAAAATTTTAATATAAATAATTATATTATCAACATCAATATATAAACAACAATCAAATATCTTTATTCAATTATTACGTTTTCGGATATTTGCCCGTGTCATGATTACACGTACGTGCTTTTTTTCTATGTTTTGCTATGAACATTTTATTCAATGTTGTTTTCTCTATATTAAACATGACTTGTCCTAATTTATTTCAAAAAGTGTCTCACAAACAGTATCATTTTTAATTAAATTGTTTCAATATTTACAATATCCAAGCGAATTTACTTACTGAAGCTCTGGTTCGCTATTGATTTTTGTCCCTTTTAAAGGAATATCTTCCCATGCTCTGTCTTAAACAATTCTGTACTTTTTAACGTAGACAGTAATATCAAAACTTTTGGAACAAAAATGAAGAAATTCTTGATTTGTAATTTAATGCTTATTATTATTTCATTGACAATTAGCGGTGTTTTATCTGAGATAACGTCTCGCTTTTTGGGAGATTGGTCTCCGTGGAATTGTGGTTGTTGCCATGGCGAGGAACATATGCCTAATGTGATGAGAATTAAACATTGGTGTTGTTTTGATATTGTTAACCAATTCGCCTTGGCTTACATCTGTCCGGATTCAGATTACCAGGTTCAAAGTAGATCGTGTTTGGAACACTGTTCAGAAAATGCGACATCTTCATATTCACATTTGTTTTCCATCCTTCCATCTTGCACTTTTCTCCAAAACCTAAAACACTCTTCTGGAGGCGTCGCTCATATGGGCTTCCGGTAGCGACGATATATAATTCTAAATACAAACAATATTACGCTCAAATTATTACTTGCAACCGTATTTCACTTCACCGTACGATTTTTATTTGAGGATGTGATTTTCTTTATGTGTTATTCATTTCTTACTGGTCCCAACAAACAAACGTAGATATCTACAACAACATAAATTGATGACTTAGTAAAAGTAATGAATAACTCATAAAGCCGCAACTTGTAAAAAAACGATGTAAAATTGCATGTATAAGCAACCGAACAAAAACAAAAATCATACACTTTTAACAACATCAAATATCCAGTGTAAAAACATCGTAATTTTAATAATGTTCTTGAACCAGAAATTCATGAATTGTTTGTTTGTGTATAATAATTTTCCCGCTAGAAGCTCTTTTTATTTCTTTATTCTTTAATTATATCTTTTCTTAATGATTCAACATACATATCAACATCAATTACGTCGATATTTGTAGGGTCAAAAACATCGAACTCCGAGAACAAACATGGGATCCACCAGTTTCTTCAGCAGAACATGGTTAATTTAAATATTAAAACACATTAAAAGTGAGAAAAGCTGTTATTTCAACTATAACTGTTACTACTACTACTTCAAAAAAGTGAAATAATGCATCTCATGAATCGCCACTCTTACAAACACAGCCTCCCCACGCAGCGAAACGGAAGAGAGGAAAAGAGAGCATGTTTGTTATACGTATGTCAATTCAAATAAGACGCCACAAACAATTAACGAAAAAGATGGAAATGTAAACATTATTCTTCTACTAATTCTCTTACTATTAACTTTTGCTATACTTGATGTTGATGGTGATGTTGTTGTTGTTGCTGTTGTTGTTTGTTTCGGTCAGAAAGGCACTGAGTTCTGTCGAAAAACCTGAAATGGACCAAGATGGACACATTGGATTTAAATTCTGGACGCTGTCAAAGTGCCTTGTCTTGATGAAACAATAGGAACTGCTGCTAGAATAAAAAACAACATTTAGACGTCGTGAAAACTGTTAAGAAAGACGTCTTGACTTCAGACGTCTTTTATGAAGTAAACTAATTATAATTCATGCATTTGTACAATATTTTGTAGGTGATTTGCTGATAAAATCTTGGGAAATGATCAAAGATGAAATTATGAAATTGCTTGTTTTGCCATTAATGGCTTTATTTCATGTGGTGTGGAGCATTTTTGGACCGTTTGTCTTTGTTCTTAGGAGGATACATTATATATAATGTTGATAGCAACATTTTAATCGATTTTCTGTGCTATACTGTATTTGCTATTAAATTTATCATTATAGTTTTATACTGGAGTGTTTTTGTTAGGATGCATATTAAAACAGACAGGCTATTCAAGCACGACGACACTTACATGTCTTTATCTTAAAAGAAAACAGCTTTAACAACACGGCACAGTAATTACAGACTAAAATTAAAATATTCTGTGTTGTTGCTTCACTTCAAACAGTTATCCACGCAAACATGAAACGCGACTAAAGTATTGTATTGAAAAACTCAGTTAACAAGTGAACACTTAGATGAAAGCGAAACACACTTAGCAGCAACACTATTTTGAGAATGATCAGCAACGTTGCCTTCTCAGTCAAGTTAGTGACAATTAACGCGTCACGTTTATGCTTTATGCTTTAAGCACAGGCTTAATCAGACCGAACCTGCAATATTTTCATATGTATATCATGTTCAGTGGCTTTCAATGTTCACTTTTCATTCATTTGTAAATTGATAAATATACTGTGCTGCCATAACTATTGTGCTACTTGCACACGGAACAAATGAATAACTTTGACCCATAGTTCATGAGATTTAACTTTCAGCAAATGCTCCTTTTACGAAATCACTGGTGAAGTCCCATGTCAATAAGATCTTGTATATCTTGCAGGTATACCGGAGACTTGATATATAGTTCAGGAGATTTAACTTTCAGTCAACACTCCCTCAAATGTTCACGAAATTTGTGAAATAACTGGTGATGCCCTATGTAAATCACAGCTTGCATTTCTGTTGGTATTGTGGAGTGAATGTAGATAAACATGAGTCTAAACAAACCGAATTACTAAAACTGTCTTCTATTTGGCTGTGTGGGGAGGATGCGTCTTCCTGATGAGCATATCACCGTTTTTTTAACACCTTCACTTTTAGGTTGTAAACATGCGATAAAGCTTTTATTTCGGTGAAATGGTCAAAACAATAGCTACTGATCGCAAAATTATTATAGATGTTCAAACATTGTAAACTATTAACATATTTTGAGAGGAAATCTTTTTCAACCCTTCAAATGTTTTAAATTATTCATCCTTAGCACTTTCAGATTCTTTCCTTCGCAACCTGAACATGGTGTTTTAACGGTCTTTACTTCAACGCCAGCATGTACGTATGTTATAAAGAAACTATCGGGTCACTGAAAGTTTATCAAAGATTTTAGTTTCGCGAAATCTTGCATCTTTTTTAAAAAAAAATCTCTTACTGACAATCTAGTTGACGTTGAGTTAACACGTTCATGGGTTTGAAGTATATTGGTAAAATACACTTGTCATTTGCACTGTGGTGCAATGGAAATTGATTAATTACATTCACGACGGAAAAAGCAAGTGGTCCAACGCCAAAATAACTAGTTAATAACTTATTCCTTAAAGTCAATAGGGAAATGTAAGTCAGAGCAAATTGCTCAATGTTTAAGAGGTTTAACCAGCTTGGACTTGGTTTCAATATTATCTTCTGGTACGTCTGATACTGTACTTGAAGATGATGTCAAACAGAAGTCAAATCTGGAGAAACAGATAACAATGGTCAATAGCGTGAAGTGTCGCAGCATTAACTTTTGGTTTTAAATATGAACTGCATTTTTTTTCAATTTAATGCAATCAGAGTTTGGACTATTGAACTGTCATTTCATTTTTTTTTTATAATGTTATAAAATAATGTCAAAAACTTCGAGCTTTTTTAGGAGAACGTTTGTGGTAGTAGTTTTAAGCCTAAATATTTCTCTAGTTTCATGCTCATGTAAGATTGACCAGACAAAGCAAATCTTAAACAAAACGTGTGAATGGAGTAACTGGTTACCAACTCTGGACTGCACGAGTTGTGGATGTAAACTTTCAGAGTCACTTGCGTTTAGAAAACGTGCCATTTTTTGTGAGAGTAATGCGACTCTGGCTACATGTTGAGAGCGTTGTGGCTTTAGCAGTAATGACGATACAAAATATGAAAATTGTTCACATGATGAGTGTTTACGTTCACGCAGTGAAACATGCATTAAGTAGAACTTTTCAAAAGAAATCAAAGTCTATCATTCGGAAACCGAAAGTTGGTATTTTTGAAAGGTGTTATTTGCTCAAAATGGCAGAGCAAGTAGAAGCAAGTCTGATGACAAGAACATTTTACACGACAAATAAATGCAACGCTGTCGTCATATGAAACATCTTCTGCTGTAGAACATGGTATATTATTATTTCAAAAAATGTATCTTCATCAAAAATAAATTAAATGAATTGTCATATCATGAACGACTGGAAGAGCATTGATTTCTTTGTATTCGCTAGCTAGTTTTCAGTTACCTATTTATAATAAAAGTAAACAGCACAAATAGAGAGCGAGAGAGAGGGGGGAGGGAGAGAGAAAAAATAATGCGACCAATAAAAATGAACTAGAAATGTGTCCATAGGACACGGATGCCCCCGCTATGCATCGTTTTCAGATACTAAAGTGCAATGATGGGAATAATAGCATTTCAAAGACAGTGATGTTCGAGTAATTATAAGAATATGCATAAACTTGATGATCAAGTAAATTATTTGTATTTGTGGCACTGTTGTATTCTCATTACGGAAATGTCTGTGAAGAAGTTGGTGGTAATGCAATGCAATGTCATAGTGAACATTTGTGCCAAGTTATTTTGAAATCCCTTCCTTCATAAAGAAGTTATAGCCCGAACAAGTAAATTCAAGTTTTAGTAACTGTGACCTTGACCTTGGACTTACAGGCATGGGTAATGTACGCAACACACCACCTTCTCATGGTGAACATTTGTGCCAAGTTATTTTGAAAACCCTCCATTCAAAACAAAGTTATAGCCCGGACAAGGAAATTCTATTTTTAGTAACAGTGACCTTGACCTTGGACCTACAGGCATTGACATGGTACACGACTCACCACCTTGCCATGGTGAACATTTCTGCCAAGTTATTTTGAAATTACTCTATTCCTAACTTAATTACAACCCTGACAAGAAAATTCTATTTTAGTAACAGTGACCTTGACCTTGGACCTACAGGCATGGGCATGGTACGGGACACACCATCTTGTCATGATGAACATTTGTGTCAAGTTATTTTGAAATCAATCTATTCCTAACAAAGTTACAGCCCGGACAAGAGAATTCTATTTTTAGTAACCGTGACCTTGACCTACAGGCATGGGCATGGTACGCGATACACCGCCCTGTCATGGTGAACATTTGTGTCAAGTTATTTTGAAATCCCTCCATTTATAATGAAGTTACAGCCCAGACAAGAAAATTCTATTTTTAGTAACAGTGACCTTGACCTTGGACCTTCAGGCTTGTGTATTGTGCGGACACACTGCCTTGTCATAGTGAACATTTGTGCAAAGTTATTTTGAAATCCCTCCATTCATAACAAAGTAACAGCCCGGACAAGAGAATTCTATTTTTAGTAACAGTGACCTTGACCTCTGACCGACAGGCATGGGCATGGTACGCGACACATCGCCCTGTCATGGTAAACATTTGTGCCAAGTTATTTTGAAATCCCTCCATTCATAACAAAGTAACAGCCCGGACAAGAAAAATCTATTTTTAATAACAGTGACCTTGACCTTCCACCTAAAGGCTTGGGCATGTACGTGACATACCGTCTTGATATGGTGAACAATTATACCAAGTAATTCAAAAATCCAATGAGAAATAACAAAGTTACAGAGCGGACATGATTTTGCAAGAAAATTCTATTTTTAGTAACAGTGACCTTGACCTTGGACCTATATGCATGGGTATTTTACGACACACCGCCTTGTTATGGTGAACATTTGTGCCAAGTTATTTTGAAATCCCTCCATTCCACACAAAGTTAAGGGCAAAGTGTATATTTTTCTTAACACAAAATGTAAGTGAAAAAGGGGCATAATTTGAAAAATATTGGAAGCAGGGTTATGGGTCTTGTTGGTTATGATGTTATATTTCAAGTTTCAAGGCAGTATCTCAAGTAGTTTTAAAGTTATGGGCAAAATGCATATTTTGCTTAACACAAAAAATAAGAAACAAGATATATTCCTATTTAAACTAATGTAAATGGAAGTACCAAAGGGCCATAACTTCTGAACGGAACATGTAAGAGCGAAACCCCACCTTCATGCACAACAACATATCAGGCTCAGCATTGTGGTAAAGTTTCATTAAATTCCCACCAGTAGTGTAGGAGGAGTTGCGTTCACGAGATATACTCCTATTAAAACTAATGTAAATGGAAGTATCAAAGGGCCATAACTTCTGAACGGAACATGTAAGAGCGAAACCCCACCTTCATGCACAACAACATATAAGGCCAAGCATTGTGGTCAAGTTTCATTAAATTCCCACCAGTAGTGTAGGAGGAGTTGCGTTCACGAGAATATCGGACGGACGGACGTCCGGACGGACGGACGGACAGGAGCAACTCTTAATGCCCGTCGCCATTTCATGGCGGGGGCATAAAAAAGAGAAAAAGTAATGTATAACAACGAAAAAATATTTAAGTAATAGTTTGGTGCTCAAATATTAACCTTAAATTTATTACTGTTTTAATTGTAAACCGACTTGGAACAATCATTGGAGCTGTGTGTGGAACAATAGCAGCTTTTGCTATAATCGCTGTTTTACTCATATTGCTGGTAAGAATGAAAAAGAGGTCTACTGTAGAACCTAAAGCTGACAAAGATCCATCCGACGAAATCGAATTGCAGAACGACGTGAAACCTGCGACAACGTCCAATTGACAAATAGAAACTGACATTAGCGAAGATGTGTGATTATTGCAATTAAAAAAATTAACTTATCTAAAACCTATGTAGACATAGCTATCAGACATTGAATATCATAGTTAGCTGACATTGATGTCAAGTGTAAACAAGTTTTACTCGTACTATTATTGGTACTAGTGAATGTATTTCTTCCTCTCGTTATAAATCATACCTGCAATATTTAAGCACCGTAATGTCTAGTAAAGTCGTTGACTGAACGGCTGCGATAGAGTCCATAAATAGACAACTGTCTTTGTGGAAGAGCAGACTGTACTCAAATTGTCTATGTGACTAAGGTTATCGTAAAACAAGTTTCTACAACATGGTCATTTATTTATGGGCTCGACAGAAGTTGAATATCCTAACAGTTATTATTTATACCATGCAACCTGAGATGGCACAACAATGTCAGTCCGGCATTAAAGCAAAGACAGTCTTTGTGTATCAGGTAAAATAGCTCTGACCAAATGTCGGACTATCAATAAGATAGTAGATTATTTATATGGGTTCAATCCTTGTTTGCAATTTATCTTTTTTTTCACCACCCCCCCCCCACCCATTTTCTTTCATTATATTTTATGTAAATAAGGAAACTCTACATGCCAATGATGTTGTCTTTTGCAACGCTATTTTGTGCAAAAGCGGTTCAATTTTCATCAAAATTTCATATTCGGTGCGCTTATCAATAATTGGCGGATCAATACAGTTTTACTGTGTTGAACAGATATAACAGAGACTGGCTGGATTTTTTATATTGGAGAGTATAAGAAAAATTAGTAATTATGATATTCTACCATTTCTTATGTAGAAAGCACGTGTTTGCTATTAACTAGTTATATGGTTCTTTTTGTTATTTTACTAATAATGATTTTTAAATAGCTCTAGTCAAAATTTCTTTAAATGTGATCATATTTTATTTTTTTAAGATATCTTGTTTCTTCAATCAGAATTTAGATCCGCTGATAATGCTATTTTTATAGTATCTCATTTTCAAAAGAAATCTACTTCTTTTTATCAAACTTTATTAATCGATAACGAGTATAGAAACCACGTTTATTGATATTGAAACACTGGAAAAAAAAACATTCACCTAAACAAACAATTGTTGTAATTACAATACACCAAAACTGGCTGGTGAAGTGACAAAATGTCCGATATCGGGCCAAATTATTTGTGCTAACTGTATGGGCGTATCCATCCTCGTCCCATGCATAAATATCCTTCTGTTTTATTACTGTTTTTCAAAAGTCTATTATATTATGTTAACTTAACTTAACTTAACTTAATGTAGTAGATTTTGTACCGGCGGCCTCGGTAGCTCAATTGGTAGAGCGACGACACGGTAAGCCGGAGGTCCGAGGTTCAAATCCTGGTCGAGGCTACTCTTTCCAACCCAAATCTGCCACATTGGCGTCGTGGACAGGGCGATTACCCTTGGAGCTCTTTCGGGCGAAGCACGTTTGGCTGGGGTATTCGACTCGTACTTGGGCAGGAACGTGCACATTTCCAAGTAAGTTGGAAATGTCTCGTATAAATGGGGAGGAAATGTAGTAGATTTCGTACAAGCGGCCTCGGTAGCTCAACTGGTAGAGCGACGGCACGGTAAGCCGGAGGTCCGAGGTTCGAATCCTGTTCGAGGCTACTCTTTCAGCCACATTAACATATTGGTCAATTAGTCATTTGTTAATTTGTTATGTTTAAATAATTTAAAGAAATAACAAATAAGACATGTGGATTTTACTTCTATATCGTTGAAATAATTGCGTGTCAGTTACTGTTTTTCGTGTTCAGAATGTTGATATTAAAGTATGCCTGTCCCGGAAAATTGCAGAGTAATGGGCAGTTCAATTTTTCCTTGACGAACGCGATTTATTTTCATTCAAACGAAATGAAATACTGAAATCAAGTACCCACTATGATCAAATGTATCTCAACTTGATACATAAATGCACATATATGTATCTTAACCAGCACCTCCGTGGTGAAACTCGCTAATTTCTTTGTAATGACACCTCTCATATAACCCTTTAATTCTCAAAGTACACTCACCCAAAGAATAATTTGGTAAGGTCCACACTACACTCGCCAAAAATTTTAGTCGGTCACTTTTTGTTTGTATTTTTATTAAAAGAAGTGGGCTTAACTCTTAATCTGTGATAAGTTGTCAATAAGTTCGTGTTTAAAGAAGTAGCGTTTCTAATTTCTTGAAGTATATTTTGCAGTTTAGGTATTAACACGGTAATAATTTCAATTAAAGGCTTCTATTTCTGAGTATGCGGTGTGGAAGGAAATGGTATTTGATTCATTTAAGAAACAATCAATAAAAATTAGAATATATAATTTAACACAAAGGGAAGAAAAGAAACTAGCATGAAAGCGAATACAATTGATGACCTATTAGATCTTTGTGTGAGTGTAAACTGGATATTGTTAGAACAATTCTTAAAGAACGTTTTGATGGGTTTTATCTTTTTAAACACAAATAGTGTATTTGTACCTATCATGCTAATTTTTTCAAGATGGTCGTCGCTTTAATTAAGTAAATATTTATACTAGAGATACTAGAGAAGGAAGCCTCAAATAAATTTCAGTCCTTTTCGTGCTAAAATGTAAAATAGCTTAGTCGTCCCTGCTTGATATTTTACACTCACCTAATGGACGTACACAAAATGCTAACATTAGAGATAAGTCAGCAGCATGCGATTAGAATCTGTTTGGAAAAGATGTTAAAGGAAACGTTAAAAGTCACCGAACATTGATATACAACTCCTTACCTTCAGTACGAGACAGATGGACAAGTACTCGGCTTAAAGATGGATAAGGAAGGGGCTACGATTGTTTCTGAATGTCCTGGTATTATGTATAAATTCAGTTTAATGTGATAGTAGTTCATTCAATAATTCATTAATTCAGCAGATCAGTTTAATATTCAATAGTTTAAGAAAATGAAGAATCAGTGTTATAGATTATCTAAAATTTTAGTTTTTGTGTTATTTATATTTTTGCAGAATATTAGAGAAAAAGCGACAGAAGAACGTATTTGGGGATCATGGTTACCATGGAACTGCGTGTGCTGCAAAGGAACGCCGGATATGCACCTTATTCGGATACGTTACAAGTGTTGTTTTACAAATACGGACCATACAGAAGTGTGTCCTGGAGTGGATCAGGAGTACGATTTACGAAGTGGAACTTGTAAAGATGCATGTTCAGATTCTGGAAGTGCACCACATGCTGATTCAGTATGCTACAGATCCGTTTTAGCTATGCCATATTCATGTGTCACGGGTAAGATAATAAATCTACGTTGCACTTGTAAACCGAATTCCAGGAAAAAAGTTTAAACATGCAGTGTCAGATCTTTTTCTGTTGAGCATATTTAGGACGTAAGTATGACATATGTTAATAGAGATATAGATACCGTGTTATGTTGTTTTATTTTCCTGTGGATACAACTGAAAAAGGATACACCTTAATTACACCCCTTTTATACATGCACTGTTCGTTTTACATAAAATGTACGTGTTTCCTTTGAATTATCTTGAATATTTCCTTTTCTTCATTTCAGAAAATGACCGCCTTATTTTATTTTCAGATAATTTCACAACTCACGTCATAGAGAGTTTGTCTTCTTCAATAGTGCCCACAACGGCAGTATCAAATTCTTCATCAATTTTAGAGAAAGACAATGTTTCTACCTCAAAACTGCCCTTAACCGCAATAGCAAACATTTCAACAATTACAGACTTTGGCGACGTACCGACCTCCACTCTGCCCTCAACAATTACAGAGATAGGCAATGTAATGACTTCAAAAGCAGCATCAAGATCTTCAAAAATCACAGAGAAAGATACTGTATCGACCTCAATACTACCCTTAAGAACAGTACCACATTTATTAATAACTACCGTCAAAAACAAAATATTGGCCTCGATGCTGGCGCGGACTTCAGTGTCAACATTTTCAACAACAGTCGACAAAGGGAATCCATCAACCCCAATGCTGCCGTGGACAACAGAATTAAAATCTTCAACAACTACCGACAAAGGGAATCTGTCGAACTCAATAATGGCCTTGACAATGATAACAAATGCTTATACAATCATCGACTTTAACAACTTATCAACCACCATGCTGCCTCCGGGAACAAAAGGAAACTATTCGCAAGAAACGACTACAATTCAGACATCGGCGCAAACATCTTTTATTGATGGATTTGGTAAATGCTAAATAAAATTTTAACGTTGATATATAATGAAATTCGATCGTACTTATTGGTGTAATATATTCCTTGGTTAATTCCGTCATATGGTGAGTCTTGCATAGACAATGAATACAAAACTTTTATCAAATGCTGCGATACTAGTTCCCATCAGTAGTCTCTGTTTATAGTAAGGACAAAGGTGCAACCAGATGCAGTAAAAACGGTAAAATAATATACAACATAACTATTCACAGAATAATATTAATATTTTGTGAAATCTCTAATGTCATCTTTATTTTGTTTGCAGGGAAACTTGAAATAGAGATAGGAATTGTATGTGCATCAGTAGCAGCAGTGGGTGTACTTGCCGGACTGTTGTCGATTTTAGTGAAGAAGAAATTGGGATCTACCGTACAGCCACAGCCTGACAAGCATTGTTTAAGCGAAAGAGGAATGCATAGACAGAAACTGAGCCTCAACGACTTTTAAAAGAAAATACAAAGATATTGTAGGATTTTTAAGACGAAAACGTGTTTCAGACTGATGATAATTTACGGCTTAATTACTTAAAGGGACACTTTCAAAGACGTCACATGACCTGTCAAGATTTCTAAGAGTCTGTCTAATTCTATCTCCCTTGAGGGCTTTCTCTGTGAAATTTTGATAATAAATTGACCTTGGAACTTGAAAGCCACCGAACACGACAAATAAAAAATATTGCATTAAAATATTGGTTGACTGAGCCTGTCCATAGGCAGAAATGAAATGCATAATACTGCCCACGCAGCTGTTGTGTTGTGTTGGGTTGTGTTGAGCGTATCTTGTTTTTTTAAAACACGACATAAATTAAAATGTTGCTGGCTAGGTTTGATTGATCCTGTTTATAAGCAGTTAATAAAGGAATATGACTGCCCACGCCCAAACCATAGGTTGAGAGCAACTATCTGTGTCTACAAAAGTAATCTGAGCACACTTTGTGCAACCGCAAACGATATTATGCATTTGAAAGTGACCATTGAACCTTCTAAATGGAATTTTTATTAATAACATTCCATGATCAGTGGCGTATGGTCCCAAGATAAAAGAACTGGTTGATCCTAAACCAGAAAACAATGGGTGGAGTAACAAAGAATTTGGACATGGGAAATCTTTGGAATCAAATAGAACGCCAAGAGCAAACATTTAGAAAGCAGAACAAATATTCAAAGCTTCACTAGAACATCAATTTTAAACGGATCGAATTAACTGAATGTAAGATGAACATTGAAATGTCGACTATCGGTAGTTATAATTGTTAAGAGTAGGCGAAATGAAAACGTTTATTTCAAATGAAATATTTAATCAAAACAATTTTGACAAGAAATAAACGAAACAAACATTTAATTAAGTGAGTTACATTTAAACATGAGCTAGCTTGTTTGGATAGTAATACATTTAACATGATTTCGTGAACGTATTTTTCACCAATTTTCATAAAATATATTTTCGTCTATTTGTCTTCCGCAAACTAATAATCTTTTCTATTGAATATTTTTGCCGGTGATAGCTTACAGTGAAACAGGCATCCCATACCGGATAAACTACGGTTAACCTTTAATTGGACTGACCATTTTAGATATTATTAATAAATTGTATGACCACTGATATGTTCGAGGGAAATATGCTTTCACTTGTACAGTAAAGTTTCTTAAATCCTTCAGAATCGGTTTACACGGCGATGGTCGGAAAACAGTAATAATAAATAAAAATGCATTAAACATAATAAAATATGCAAGTAATTTTAGAACTGAATCGGTAAATTTTACACACTTTTGTGGAAAGTATGCTGGAACAGAAACGTTTACGACAGAGCACATGGCAGCACATGTTTTACAACAACAGTTTGCAAAATGTGCATTGTAGACATGCCACGGAGAAAATTATTTCCACCCCTCATTCACTTTGTTGCTCGGCAGTGTTTCATTTTGCAGTAAGAAACATTTTATGACCTGCATGCGTTCGCCCTTGTTCCCACACATTACGTCCTCATTAAAATTTGAATATCCGGGACGGGAATTTTATATGACATATTCACCATTTTCTTTAATACGTCATTGATTAAAAGGATATATGTTGTTGATCTTATGATAAAGATTAATCTGATGGTACAGGGCGTTCAAATCTTTAAAGAAGAATAGATCTACAACAAACATTAAAATACATTTAAAAACTGATTATAGGTCACATTGACGTGAAATCAATCACAATATGTCAATGGATCAAATTGACGATGATCCCTAGCAAAGGTGCCATAATCGACAACTTACCCGTTGCTGATCCACACTTAACAGAATGTAAAAATAATTGCCATTAGAGAAAGCTTCAGATAATATCACTAAATAGATAAAGAAAATGGAACTGTGAAAGAAATCGAATACGACAAATATCTACATGTTCATGAGAAGAAATGGAAACGCATAATTATTACTGTCCACGCCGCCTACCCCGGGTTGAGCGCAACGTAATACTTTCACAAAATGTATATAAATATCGAGCTCAACGGCCTTAAAAAGGCGTAATTAAAAACAGCATTGATTAAATGTACAGGGTGACGTTTTACTACGGTGTTCCTTATGGACAATTATATTTTTTTCTCTCCCTTTAGCGCTATGCACGATAGAACGATGGGGGAAATACGATGTTATTTTGGCACGATGATGAAAATGCGAAGGCACGATGGTGAAACCACGATGGTACAATGGTGAAAACACGAAGGCAAGGTGGTACGATGATGAAAACGCGAAGTAATGTCGCGGTTTCATCCTCGTACATACGTTGTTCTACCATCGTGCCATCGTATCATTGTTATTCATCATCGTACATTCGTTGTTTCTCCATTGTTGTGAAACAACGATGGCACGATGGTTAAACAACGATGGTACGATGGTGAAACAACGATGGTATGATGTTGAAACCGCGATATTTCATAGCGTTTTCAACATCGTACCATCGCTCCTTCGTGTTTCACCATATGTAGTATTGATTGTTGACAATCTACATTTCGCTGTATTCGCGCTTTATTGACTACGCGCTCAAATTTAAAGCCTAGCCGAAAATGTATCCACCATTTTTTGTGTCAAACTTTAACTTTAATTGATAGAGATAATGTAAATTTTCCAATTAGTTCGAAAATTATTCAACGCGAAATTAAATCATAACACTAGACATGTCAACTAGAAAGAAAATAGCTAACACTGTAACATCAACGAAAAAAAAACATTTAAAAATCCGCGGGTCCAAGGACGCGATCATATGCAAAATCATTAAATTCCGATTCGGGTTGATCATTACATTCGTGTGTGATTAAAATGAGATTATACCAGACAGCTTAATCTTTATACCTAGTAGACAACGATAATAATTAATAGTTTCTGAAATTATGTGACACCACTTTGAAAACTTTATTGATTGTATCCCAACCTTTAATGGTTTTGACTTTAAGAAAAAAAATCACTTGTGGACAACAGGAGATATGCGCTGTTCAGTCGTCATTCAAGTGATTGACTTCCGTCGAGTATAATTCTTCAATGATTGTCCGAAATGAACGGAAGCAGAAGGTAATTGTCAATGACGTGGCAGTAAACTTAGAGTTTAATCGAAGAATTACGATAAAATTGTGGAATACCAGGACTCCTTGTTACGTTTTTGCAAAAGGATCTAGCAAGACGTTGCTTATCGTTCGTATTTAATTTCGTCTATGCAACAATACACCCGAGAAATAAAGCCAACAAAGTAACTTTCTTTTCCAAGCGTCAAAACTGTTCTTTGATTGCTTAAAATATGTTGAAATATATATTGCGAATGTATATTGTGAATGTGGTTAATCAGTAATTAAGAAGCTCACATGGATTTCGTTTGCAAAACAAAAATGAAGACGCTTATCAATTTAACACTGATTTTATTGTTGGTTAATAATATTAGATCCGAAACCACCTCGAAAAACAATGAACTCACAAAGATCTTGGGCAGCTGGTCACCGTGGAACTGCGGATGTTGTTATTCTGACCGAAATTCTGTTATAATGAGAATTCAATATATGTGTTGTTATAAAATTATTAATAAAACTATTTTTGCAAGCATCTGTGGCGAATCAGATAGGACGTATAACGTTCAGGCTGGATCATGTTTAACATACTGTCAAGATAGTGTGGCATCTAATTACTCAAAATGTTATGAAGATATAATGAATATGCCATACACATGCATAAGAGGTAAGTGACAATTATGCAAATTTTAAATTAAAACTGTTAAATATAAAAGTCATTGTTTCTAGACGCGGGCTTTTACTTGCATGTTTCGTTATTAATCAAAACCTCTGCAAATTTAAAAATTGGCATTTCCACGCGAACTCCGAAAGTTTATTAATGACAGACTCTGCAAAAATGCATCATTGGCAAAATTCATTTAGTGCGTACAATAGTGTTGTTTTACTACTTTTAGAAACTTATTTGAAACAACGTCAAGACAGTGTTCTACTCTGCCTAGTATAAATAAAATTACTCTGTAAAATTTGGTGAAATATTTTTAATGTGTTTTTTCCGAATTAAATTATCTCTTTTATTTATTCTTATTATATTACCAGTACTGAATTATATATATCAAAAACATAAATATATAAAAAAAATCTCAAAAAATCTCTATGTAAAAATTGTCAGTCGTAATACGCCATCGTTCTTTATGTTAACAGAAAGGTAACACTACCTCTTTGCATTTTATCCTTTAATGTTTTCAGAAGGATTTAGACCTCCTGAAATCAACAATTCTTTAGAAATTGGAATTGTAAGCGAACAACCAAATACCTCAAGATTGCCGACAACTTCAACATTGCAAGCAAAGCAAACGCAAACGCCATTACATACATCATCACCAAATCCATTTAAATCATCATCAGATTCAGTGAGCGTGTTTCTAACAACATCAAACGAAGTACAAATGACATCAGACAAAACACACACTCCATCTAAAACATCTGCAAGATCACATGCGGAGTGGACAAAATTTGTAAGTTCGGCGGAAACCACAAAAACATCATTAAATACAATAAGCCAAACCAAACTTTTGGAAGAATTGTCTACAAAAAGCTCAGCAAAGCCAGATATATTACCATCATCAGACTTTGCAACTCAATCGACACCAAACATACAACAATTCAAAACTACGGCATCGTTAGATAAACATATTCCAACGATTATACAAAGCTTCACAAACAAACAAACACTTGCAAAAGCACCATTAACCATAAAATCGACACAATTATTTATGGCAACGTCGTCAAATGATGCAAAAGGAAAAACAACATCTATCAATGGATTGTATTTATATACCATGGCAAAATTACTCAAATACACATTGGCATCTGCCGTTAACTTTAAACCCACCCGAATCATAACATCGTCCAATACATCCATTTCAATAGCATTACAAGACGTAATTAGCCACACGCTAACAAAGTCTCTGGTGACCATAAAGCCGCCCAACATTTTAATGACAACTTTGGCACCAGAAACAGAAATTAAATCTGATATCATAACATTGTCAACAGATACCTCAACAAAATTACTGGTTTTTACAACGGCATCAGACACAACAATAAAATCGACGCCGACAAGCATACCAATTAAGTCGATGCAAATTAAAAGAACAACCAAACAAAATTTAACAATCCCGACAACAGCATCAGACAAAGTAGAAAGAGAAACACTTGAAAAAACACTATTGAAATCGACATTATTACCTATTGCTACTTCATTTTCAAATACAGTAACTCAATCAACTCTTTCTAAACTACTTTCAAGTAAGCCCTTGGCAAATATACATGCTTCGACATCTGTACCAAAAGGAACATCGGCTGTTCCGACAAAAACGTGGACATCAACTCATATTGCAAGAACAATGTCATCGTTCGGTGAAAGTAGACATGCCTCATATTTCTCACTGAAACAAGAGAAAGCATCATCTACACCACTTGTATCTACGACATCGTCAAGTCCAACTTCGTCATTACAGTTCATAGCGTTAAAAGAAACTTTAAAGACCATAGAAAATCTGATACCTTTGCCATCATCTACAGTGTTGGCAAATTCAATGCATTCTGCATCGTTTTCTACAAATAATCCCACACCAAACGTAAGAGGTATTGCAGCTTCCGTCTCTAAAAGTGTTGAAACTCGGAGTTCGCCACAAGAAAACCATGTAAAAGAAGAAATCTCTTTCGCGAAGAATACAGAACACGACAAGACTAAAACAACTAGTCAGACAACGATTCAGAACATGTCTTCAACTGTCGAAAATGGTAGGTACATTATGGCTTTTTTTATAAATGCAAGTTAAGGAGTACCGCCTTAGAAGAAAACATTTCCCCACACTCGATGTTTTAACCAGGTTTTTAACCAACAATCTCACACTTGCTGCGTCTTGATCACAATCTGCCTTGCTGAATTCAAACAAAGGTAATGGCATTGTCAAGCAAAATATTTGAAACTGGGAATGTAAATATAGTAAATAAAAGCATTCAAAAAGATTCAACATTCATAACTTAAAAGGCATTTTACAAGATCTATGCTTCATTGTTGGCTGCTTAGGAAAGCATAGTTTTTGTCCTGATATGTATATTTACTTTTTGTTATTACCTACACAGATATGAAATATTTCTGAATTATTAAGGAAACAGTCTAGCTGAAGCAACAAAATAGTAAAAAGTGACAATGTCTGTAAATTTGATAGCGAAGATAAAGTTAGAGACGCTATGACTGACGATGACGAGGTTATAGAGATATTATAGTAAAAAGTACTATCCAAGGCGCTGCTGTACCGTTTTAATTGTAAAACAATTTAGTTGATTTTTGCTTTGTTTGTTACACATTAAAAGAAATGAATGATTACCAATTTCCAAAAATCACAATACATGCATTCAAAATCTGCTAAATACTTCAAAATATCACTAAGTCCTGCTGACATAAATTATTATAGAATATAATTTTAATGTTTTAGTTCAAACTCAAAGTCTGGAATTTTTACTCAAGCCTTTTTAGACATTTTAATACCCATACTAAGAAAGTAAATGTTGAAAACTGCATTTAAAACAATAAATATTTTATAAACTTTAGCGTGGACAGTTCTGCCATGAGCAAGCTGCAAAATTTTCGTATGTGTCGTTTTCAGTGGCTCTGAACTGAACGTTTTACTGTTCATCTACATAAATTCTTTATTTTTTCTAGCAAGTTTGATATCTTCAGAATTTTAACATTTTCACGCTGAATTTAATTTAAAAACATGCTCATATTTTTGTGTTACTGGAATTTGTTTTGTTGTTTTAGACTATCTGACCGTCGTTACAGGAGGTATATGCGGTACTGTGGTGGCGCTAGTTGCATTAATCACGGTGATTGCATGCATAGTGAGAAAGAAATTTAGTTGTACTGTTCTACCAAACAATCGCAGGCTAAGCACCGCAGAATCATTTTTACAAGATCTGAAATATCGTATGCCTAGAGTTTCGATAGACGTACCGATAGAAGAAGTCTATGGAAGCAACTGCAGGACAGAAGAGACATATGCAGCTTAATTTGTGGAGTGTAATCATTAAATGTGACCATTGCCTAAAATTTACATTAAAGTTGATGTACTGAACTATAATGTTGAATGTTTGAAATATTTCCTATTTTGTCTAATGCCGTGAAAGTGGCTACCAATGTAAACAGTGTGTGTGCTCCTGTGTTAGATGTTTTTCTACTGTGATTTTTAAAACGTTATTGAGGACATATTTTAAATATTTTAAATCATTTTCAAGACTTTTTAACATTGATAAATATGTAAAACAAAAAACTAGTATATGGTTATTTTGTCTTTTTCTGTTTATTTACATCATTTTTCTTATTAGGATTATGACGAGCCCTTTGCCCAAGGTTATAAAGCTGAAAATGGAAACCAGTCTCAAATTTCAAGCATCTGATTGGCTCAAATGACGACCAGTCGCCATTTCAGCCAATCAGATGCTTGAGATTTGAGACTGGTTTCCAATCTCAGTTTTATAACCTCCAGCCCTTGTCTGTGTAACAAGAAGAAAATCAGTCTGATAGTGGTTATTTAAAGGATGTTTGTATGTAACATCCACTTAATAGTCACTATCACATTATTTCCTACTTGACAGAAATGGTCTCGACATAATCGTTACAAGAATACTCATAAATATAATTTCTTAGTTCGTCAGAAGAGGACACAGCGACTGGACTTTTTAAAAAATATAATGGAAAAAATCACAGTTTGCAAATGTTTTTTTTTCTTGTTTCCATCAGTCAGTCTATACATTTCTACAAAACACCTTAAAAATACTAATTGGACAAAGTAAAGTTTATTAAAAAGGCGAATCCATTTAAATACCTAGTGGTTTAAGAGTTGGCATTTATAAGCAAATTCGAGTGCGACTATTTTGCTTAACTTTAGTGGCACAAGAGATGCTCATAGTACATCAAACAAAAAACATTTCTTTAAAATGATAGTGTTCAAATAATCGCAGGCAAATTTAGATAAGCTCTATACCAGTGAAGTAATGCTTCGACACACCTTTCCTTCAATTTACCAGTGAAGTAATGCTTCGACACACCTTTCCTTCAATTTACCAGTGAAGTAATGCTTCGACACACCTTTCCTTCAATTTAACCATTACCCGTTTATTGTTTTTAGGGTTGTATAACCGAAATGTATTAACTAGATTTACTAACTGGATATTTAAAAGTGCAGACTACGTAGATATGATAATGCTGTTAACTTAAGCAATAATATGATAAATATTCTTTCAAAACTCCACTGGAGATACGTTTTCGATCTGGAAACAATAAATGTTGCTCTGTCTTCAAATTCGAAAAAAGGAAATAACATTTACTAGTATTAATCGTTTAATATGACCCAATCAAAAATGTTGGAATATCCAACATAAAGTAAATAAATATTTTATTTTTTATTTCAAAACGCAAATGGCGTGATCATATCAAAAGAAAATAAGAAAATCAATTAAATATAATGTTCTAAATTGTATCATTCCTCTTATTTGGCCTCATTTGAAAAATGTAGTTGAACATCTTATCTAGGTCCTGCACGTACCGCATATTGTTCCGTAGTCCGTACTCCAGCTAAGTTGATAGACGCCTTCACTCTCTTACACAATCGGCTCATTACATTCAAAGTGAGTGTAAGGAACGAAAACTCTGTGAAGGAGATTGAGACGCCTTCTCTGATAACGTCCAAACGGGCTGGACTAGTTCACATCTGCATACTAATCTTATTGATTTAATATACAGATCAATTAGTATTATGCAGAACAAACAGATCACAAAAATGATTTTTATTTATAAGTTTAGCTACCTTATTATCACATAGAATAAATGCTGCAGAAATGAAAGAATCAATTCGCCTAAGTGTCGCTGTGGATGCTACTTTCAGTCTCATTTGCAGTTTTCCGTCCAATGAGCATAAATCCAGGCCAGAAAACATTCACATCGGTTCCATTGTAGAGGTTAATAAAACTGAAAAAAGAAAAATTGAGTGTTTGCCCCTCCTTACACACTGAACTAACTTCCAACGCATCTCTTACAAAAGTATAACATAAGTCAAGGTGCGTCATGGGTGTAGCGGCGTTTCAATAACTGCACCACAACAGGCTCGAACGTACAATTATAGAGCGTTTAAAAGGTTCATCTATTTCAAACTAAATTTAAAAACTATATATACAGTGTAAACATCTGTCATAGAGTTTTGTTTTGTTTATAACAACGTTAACCGACTATAGACATACTAGACAATACCGGGGAAAAAGCGACAGAATAAACTAAACTAGGATAGAGCGCCTTGTAACCGAGTCGTAAAAAATGAAGTGTGGTTAAAATGTTTCAAGACGCGCAACTGCAGAATCATTTGTTCTGCGAATAAGTCAGTACCTTTTTTCAGTGTGTAATCAGTTAAAGGTGTCACATGTCACAATCACTATATCAGGGCTGAAGGTTATAAAATTGAGATTGGAAACCAGTCTCAAATCTCAAGCATCTGAAAGGCTGAAATGGCGACCGGTCGCCATTTCAGCCAATCAGATGCTTGAGATTTGAGAATGGTTTCCATGCTCAGCTTTATAATCTTGGGCACAGGGTTATTCCTAGCAACATTTTTTGGGGGTTGCATCGGCTGGCATCGGTAGAGTGGTCGATGCGATGTGGCTAGGTGCTGTCGCCGTACAGGTTAGTTTTACAGTGTGGGCTTATCATTAGCATGTTACAAATACTGACATACCGGTCTCTTAGTTTTTCTAGGGCATCTGTTTCGGGATTTTCTTTAAGGAAGCTTCGCCATGCTGACCATGTTGATAAGTAACCGATGTAAGCGTCTACAGGCATATGTCTTCTTATGCTGATATCATCCGTCTCGATTCTTGAAATAACAGTATCAATAAGGAAAAGTGAAGATTGTCTTTATGATCTATTTTCCAGGAAAGCGTAAAGATATAATTTTAACATTGTACGACAACCACTTACCCGAGAACCAATAAGGACAAGTTTTGGTTTTGTACAACTCTGAACCTGAATTGGATCTAATTATGCCCCCCTTCGAAGAAGCGGGGGTATATTGCTTTGCACATGTCGGTCGGTCGGTCGGTCCGTAGACCACATCTTGTCCGATCAATAACTAGACAACGCTTTGTGATACAGTCCTTATATTTGGTGTGGAGGTTGGTCATGACCAGTAGAAGACCCCTATTGATTTTGGGGTCAGTAGGTCAAAGGTCAAGGTCACAGTGGCCTTGACCACAAAAACCTTTTGCTTTGCACATGTCGGTCGGTCGGTCGGTCGGTCCGTAGACCACATCTTGTCCGATCAATAACTAGACAACGCTTTGTGATACAGTCCTTATATTTGGTGTGGAGGTTGGTCATGACCAGTAGAAGACCCCTATTGATTTTGGGGTCAGTAGGTCAAAGGTCAAGGTCACAGTGGCCTTGACCACAAAAACCTTGTCCGATCAATAACTAGACAACGCTTTGTGATACAGTCCTCATATTTGGTGTGGAGGTTGGTCATGACCAGTAGAAGACCCCTATTGATTTTGGGGTCAGTAGGTCAAAGGTCAAGGTCACAGTGGCCTTGACCACAAAAACCTTGTCCGATCAATAACTAGACAACGCTTTGTGATACAGTCCTCATATTTGGTGTGGAGGTTGGTCATGACCAGTAGAAGACCCCTATTGATTTTGGGGTCAGTAGGTCAAAGGTCAAGGTCACAGTGGCCTTGACCACAAAAACCTTGTCCGATCAATAACTAGACAACGCTTTGTGATACAGTCCTCATATTTGGTGTGGAGGTTGGTCATGACCAGTAGAAGACCCCTATTGATTTTGGGGTCAGTAGGTCAAAGGTCAAGGTCACAGTGGCCTTGACCACAAAAACCTTGTCCGATCAATAACTAGACAACGCTTTGTGATACAGTCCTCATATTTGGTGTGGAGGTTGGTCATGACCAGTAGAAGAACCCTATTGATTTTAGGATCAGTAGGTCAAAGGTCAAGGTCACAGTGGCCTTTGCATACAAAAACGTTGTCCGATCAATAACTAGACAACGCTTTGTGATACAGACCTCATATTTGGTGTGGAAGTTGGTCGTGACCAGTAGAAGACCCCTATTGGTTTTGGGGTCAGTAGGTCAAAGGTCAAGGTCACGGAGGCCTTGACAACAAAAAACCTTGTTCGATCAATAACTAGACAACGTTTTTTGATACAGTCCTAATATTTGGTGTGGAGGTTGGTCATGACCAGTACAAGACCCCTATTGATTTTGGGGTCAGTCAGTCAAAGGTCAAGGTCACAGTGGCGAGGTAAATGTAATCCTCTCATTGGATGACCTGGTTATTGATATATAGGAGTTCCACCGTCTTGTAAATTGCTTTCATGACTGGTACCCTTCATTGCTAAAGCTTACAAAAGTCTCTAAATTTCCAAAAATTTAAATTCAATGCTAATAGATATCACTTGCACGTCAGGGGGGGGGGGGCATTTGTGTTTGACAAACACCTCTTGTTTAAACATATAATTTGACAACGACATTTCCAGGGCGGCAACCAAATATTTCTCTTTTGTTTTCTTTATTTTAAAATATTTATTTCGTGATTGTTTGGTTAAGGTTGTGTTTTACTATTTTGCTTATTGTGCAATTTGTATCAGAGTTCTTAAAATACTTTACAAACACACTTGTCCATAGTATTTACAGAATATTTTGTCATGCCAAGGAACATGAAAGCATGGGAATTCAAGAAAAACTGACGTGAAAATATGACATGCACCTTTGCCAATCCTTGAACGGATGATCAATTTGTCTGTAACATTCGTCAATGTGCCGCCTTTGCTTGTCCCAGTATTTTCCAAGTAAACCGTCATAAAACTGAAGAAAACATACAATATTCCAAGTATTAAAATACATTAATAAACTAGTTTAAATATCGCCCTAAAGTAAATATTAGGTCGGAGGTACATGTATGATAATAACAGAAAGCGATCATTTGTCAATTAAAGATAATAGAAATCAACCTGATCTTCAAACTTCTGGTCGTTTTCCCTATTTGTCCTAATTTGTCAAAAACCCAAACCCACAATCAAGTCGTTGGGTTGCCACTAATTATAAGTATAATTTGTTCTGCACAATTCTTTTTCAGACAGATATTTTAGGTCAAGCGATTCTAGAATCGTCCACTTGCGGTCACTTAAATACTTAACATGACAATATTATATTTTAGTAAAATCTGATCTGTTAAACAAACACCTCGTGGTAGTTTTATGACGATCAATATACAGTCCAAAATTATCTTATTGATGTAGTGTAGTGCCAATTGTGATTATAAGACACACCTCTATGTGAATATCTAATTAGCTATCCCTTGGATAGTATCATGCAGAAAGAATTTACATGTAGCAGTACCATAATAAACACCTATATTTACAAAGCTCGTTTGGTTCTTTTTTACAACACACCTATAAACTTTACAATAGTGAAATCTGAACAGGTCTATAGAATCAATAATTGAAGCATTTTTAACTGGTGTTTATGATTTTTACAAACTACCGGTATTACGAATATTCGGATACGAAATTAGTATCCGGATACATCTGGTAGACAGTATACAGAGACAGAGATAGATATAGATAGCTACTGCCTTAGTACCCAGATATTCGAATATTCGATGACATCCCTACATTTTACCTCTTTCATTGCAAGATGAGCCTGCTCGATATCAAGAACATTATTCCCGTAGCCATATGCGGCGAACACTCCTCCTGGTTTCAAAACACGCCGAGCTTCAGAGTAAAACTTGTTTAAGTTTAACCAGTGTAAAGCCTGAGCTATTGTTATTACATCAACAGAACTATCCTCGAGAAAACTCAAATCTTCACCGGGTCCAACTCTGAAACTTAAGGTGGATGGACACGTTGCTCACCCTGTTTTTGACGTCAAAACATAAATTTTGTCCAAATCTTATGAAATTTTGTCAGAATAATGTGTGAGGATCGGTTTATTGAAATATGCAAAATATTTTCACTTGCCGACGACGGATATTGAAAAACAGCGCCATCTATGAAGGTACCCTGATTTCCTCCGTTTTTCATTAAACGTAGATATTTAACTATGTAGTTTACGCCAAAATGGTACGAAATTTGCCTTGAGCGTGCACCAGTACAAGTTTAATATGAATTGGGTAAAATCTTTGAATTGGGACAATCAATGTACTTAAAATATCGTAAAAATCTACATAACGCGAGCTTTTTTTGCACCGTTTTTTGCGTACCCCTACTGTCTTTGACGTAATATAAGTGCGAAAGCAGACGGTGAACTTCCTTCATTTTTTAACATGTTATTACCAGATGTTTAAAATTTCGAAATATGAAATAAACAATGGGTGTCTTCGGTTTACTTTTTGCGTAAAAATAAAGAGAACGTAAATTCATGTAATAGTTTTGCGTTCGCACAAACGCCGACGTCACATAAAATATACACGACGGCGTTTTAACATCTGTTTAACTTTGATAATTGGATAAAGAGTTGATATGGAAGCAAAAATAAAATATAGAAAAGGTTTTATTCCTGTTTCCGACCGTTTGATTTATGATCTCATATGCGATATTTTTTTATTATTTTTGATCAATTGAAGTTTTTTATGTATACGCCTTATTTCAATAATTGACGACTGAACAGTGGCTGGATAGATAAGCATTTTAGTGAAATAAAAAAAAGTTTTATATATATTTTGTAAAAAAAAGTTTAAAAGTAAAAAAATGCTAAATCAGCCCGACTATGGTTATTTCGTAAGTCAGCAAAAATACTATCCCTTAACCGAACCAAGTAATACTTTCCTACCAGTAATACTACATGAAATTACGATTTTTAATTATATATTCTAAATCACTAGTAAACAACGTAATAATCCCGAAAGGCGAAGTTGAGAACAGGTTGGCGAAATATTAAAAATTACGAAAGTTTTACTGTCGTCACTGCGACCGGGTGTGTTTCCCGGCCTGGCCTTAGGTAGGTTTCATTGGTGGTCACAAATCCGGCACTCTCGCGCAACAGCATGCAAATGATTGTTACTAAGCATAAAAAGATGAAACTTCTTGTATATAAATAATGTTTGAAATTTATACCTTACTGCATTTATTTGCATTGAAACATATGAATTGATTTCTTTTATTGATTAAAATACATTTTCGCGGTATATATAGATCTACTTCACACCCTAAGTTTCATCAGTCAACTTCTTTGAAACTGTATATGGGTTAAATGTGGAAAACGTGCACGTATTTCCAAAACCGGAATTGACGTCATTTAACATTTGAAAGCAGAAGTCTGTTAATGAATAGCAGACGATAAACATGAAGGCTCGTGCAGAAAACGGAAAATTCACTAATAAATTTAAACGGAAAAGATTAAAAAAACCTGAATTCAAACATAAATGAATATGGTTTTCTGGAAGGCAGGCGGGTGGTCGAATTTCAAGTGCTGATAGAAGGATTGAAGAAATGTTACAAGTGCGAAAATGAATTGCCGTTAACAAACATAAAATCAGAAACAAAATACGGACTTGGAAGCCTTCTTCACATAGAGTGTGCATGGTGTTCGGCTGACAACGCGGTTCCTACCGGTAAACGTCATAAAACCAGCAAACATCAAACCGGAACTCGCTGCTTTGATATTGATATTGGTATCTCGATGAATGGACATCAAATGTTTTACTATATGACACCGGTCGAGTCCACCGACGTGATTTCTGGTCTGTCTTCTTTTGTGTTATGGCTTGAAAAAATTACCAATCCGGTTTTGGTGGCACACAATGTCCTGTTTGACAGCAGGATATTGCTCAGTAGTTTACTGCGCAATGACATCAAACATTCTCATTTCTGTGGATTTGCCGACAGTTTAAAGCTTAGTAAAGACATTTACCCTGGAAGGCAGAGTTATAAATTGGGATCCATCGTCCGAGATGTTTTAAAGATTGATTTTGATGCACATAATGCAGAAGCGGACGTTGAAGTATTAACCAAACTGCTTCTAACCGTTGAAAATCTACCAGAAAAACTAAAAATTATACCCTACATGAATTATTGTACAACCTGGAAAGATTGAAAAATGAAAAAAAATATCTGTCCACATATGACATTTTCGTCGGCAGAAAAGTTGTGACAAAAACAGCGGCAAACAAACTCGCTGGCTCGGGTTTGGACGCAAAATACATTAAAATAGTCTACAGACGATCAGGATTAGACGGTCTAGAAACACTTATGAAGAATAGAATGGCTAAACCGGCAAAGACGATTTCAAACTTTATCAAATACTTCGCTGAAACAAATACTTAATTGCAGCTGAAAAATCTAATAATCATACATTCACTATGTAGAAAAAAAACACGAAAGTGTAGGCCTACACTTTCCTTTGATAACAAACCTGATAAGTTTAAATTGTTGCAAAACAATAAATGAAGTGCATGTTTATTGAGCGATTTGTTTTAAATATGAGGGAACGCGAACAAAGAAATACGATAATTTAAATGTTATTTCAACTTCGCCGTCGTGAATAATTTTAAACGTATGTGACGTCGGCGTTTGTGCAAACGCAAAACTATTACATGAATTTACGTTCTCTTTATTTTTACGCAAAAAGTAAACAGAAGACACCCATTTTTTATTTCATATTTCGAAATTTTAAACATCTGGTAATAACATATTAAAAAATGATGGAAGTTCACCGTCTGCTTTCGCACTTATATTACGTCAAAGACAGTAGGGGTACGCAAAAAACGGTGCAAAAAAAGCTCGCGTTATGTAGATTTTTACGATATTTTAAGAACATAGATTGTCCCAATTCAAAGATTTTACCCAATTCATATTAAACTTGTACTGGTGCACGCTCAAGGCAAATTTCGTACCATTTTGGCGTAAACTACATAGTTAAATATCTACGTTTAATGAAAAACGGAGGAAATCAGGGTACCTTCATAGATGGCGCTGTTTTTCAATATCCGTCGTCGGCAAGTGAAAATATTTTGCATATTTCAATAACCCGATCCTCACACATTATTCTGACAAAATTTCATAAGATTTGGACAAAATTTATTTTTTGACGTCAAAAACAGGGTGAGCAACGTGTCCATCCACCTTAAATTAGCAACGTCTGTTGGTGCCGAAGCAATCTGTTGAGAACTGACATCACATCCGATCACTTGTTTGAACAATGTACATAGAGGTAGAGTACTTTGTCCATTTCCGCAACCAACATCAACAGCCAGCTGGAAATTACAGCCTTTTAACTTTCCTTGTTCGTAATATTCCTTGATTTTAACATATATTCCGTCGGGGTATGTTGGTCGGTATTGAGAATATAACGCCGCATGTTCTTTGTCTTCAAAAAGACGAATAGACATTTTTCTTTTGAAGACTATTGCATTCACGTTTCTGACTGATGAAACTTTAGTGAATAAAACAAACGATCCTCGAGTGAATCTTAACGTAATCCTATTCATCAAAACTTTGATTTGTCGGGTCATCTGTAGTCATCGTATGCATACACATCACCTAATTAAATAGATAACACGTTTGAAGATAGCGAATGTTTACTTTTGTACAAATGTATTTAAAATAAAAAGGGGAATAACTCATTTATACCTGCTTACGGTTACACTGAATACCGAAATACACTTTTTACCGAAATATACCGAAATAGACTTCGATTACCGAAATACACTTATAAAATTGCTATTAAAGCATTATTTGTTGTTTAAATAAGATAATATGTTGAAATATTAATATATGAAATAAATGCCAAAGTTTTATTTTAATTTGTTTTGTTTTTAAAAAGTTGTATTAAAATGCTATATTGTGTATTTATATTATTCATAAGTATTAACATGTATATACCTGAAAGTTGTATTGTGATTTGCCGCCTTATTCCTCATCACGTGATGCTGCACGGGGAACCCCTCTCCCATGTGATATACGTAATGCATTAATAATTAGTGATAACCTAATAATCAAAATTTTAAATGTTTATTATCGTTTTTATTTCAGGTATATGTTCATGAATCTGGGAGGAAATGATATCAACGCCGCATGTTCAGTCGAAGAAATAGTCTCCCGGCTGATACGAATTGTACAGCGAATGAAAGAGAACGGAATGGAGAGAGTATTCTTGGCATCCATTGTAGAGCGCGGTTCCTTCCCGGACTTCACAGGATTGGACAGCAAGCGCTTTAACAAGATAAGGAGAAGCGTAAATGCCAAACTAAGTCTTCATTTGGGAGAAGGATACGTAAATGTTGAGCATAAACTCAAGTATCCCAAACATTACAGCCACGACCTGGTTCACCCAGGAGCTAAGGAAGGAGGACTGAAAGTGATGAACACTTTAATTAAAGCTTGTTTTAGGAAAACCTATTAATGTATATATCATGTTATATGTAACTGTAAATATATTGTTATACATGTATATATATGTTGGAATAATTGCAATAAATATTGATTCACAAATAGCGTAGCATCTCACGGTCTGACTCAAAAACATGCCGAGTTTCTGAGAACCCCATCTTTCGTTTTGGATGATATTGAGGGAATGAAAGACAGTTGTAAACCCACAGAAATTTATTCAAAATTGAAAGAAAAATATGATGAGGTTACCCGTCCGAGGGGGATGAATACTATTTACAACAAGCTTCACTATGAAAAAACAAAGACAGCTAAAATTGAAGGGCATTCATTAACAACAAATATAGCGGATCAAATAGGTTTCATCGAAAACTTGGTCACTGAAAACCATAGTTTCGTTCGCTCTGTTATTAGAACTAGCGGCAGGCCGCCAACCATTATTTTATATTCGGATGAGCAAATTTTGGACATTAAGAATCTATGTTGTTCAGGTCAAACAATTTTAGGGATAGACAAAACGTTCATGCTCTATAAAATGCACGTTACGGTAACATGCTACAAACAATTGACGAGAACAGAGGAACCACCACTTTTTGTCGGCCCGATATTCATACATGACAATAGTGATTATGAAACTTTAAGTCAATTTTTCCATCACTTGAAACTTAAACTCTCAGGTACAGATTTAACGAAATTTGTCATAGGTACCGATGATGAACAGGCTTTGGTTAAAGCAATAACTACAGAATTCCCACATTCAATTCATGTTTTATGCACGATACATTTACAAGAAAATGCCCGGCAACAACTTACTGATGATGGTGTAGGTTTAAATGAAAGAAAAAATATATAAGAAAAAACCCAAACAATAATGTCCGCTATATACATGTATACTAGGAGTCGGATAGGACGTTCGGCAATCCGAACGGCCCTCGCATTAAATATGCACCGACAAGATTACCCACCTATTCGGTTATTTTTTTTGTTTCTGATATTTATGGGTTTCACGTCATATTACATAGCCTTCTCTTTTATAAGCCCAATAACAATTGTCTTCATTCATAGTCGGATAGGACGTTCGGCAGTCCGAACGGCCCTCGCATTAAATATGCACCGACATTACATTTCATTGTATTAAATCATGTTGCATTGAATGTTCACTTCTATGTTTGTATATTATTGTGTTATTTTAATATTACGTATATAATATTATATATGATGCTTGTTTTGATGGTCGGATAGGACGTTCCGCATAACGGCCCTCGCATTAAATATGCACCGACATTATATGTTTATTCTTGTATCAGTATTTGTTTCATATCTGTATTTTGTATTTATTGTATAAAATCTTGCTGTTTGTTCACTTCTCAGATGTCTGTATATAATTGTTTTGTTTTAATATTATGAACCACTAGATAATTGTTTTAATGTTAATATATTCTCGCATCTGTATTTGTTTCATAGCTGTTTTTTTGTATTTATTGTATAACAACTTGCTGTTATTTTTTCTAAATGTCTGTTTACAATTGTGTATTTTTTAAATAATATAAATCATTTGATTATTGTTTTGTTGATCTTATCACATCATTATTTGTTTCATAGCTGTTTCATTGTATATTGTATAAAATTTTGCTGTAATTTCACTTCCTAAATGTCTGTATAAGTTTTGTTTTAATTTTATGCACTGGATAATTGTTTTGCTGGTCATATATTCTAGTTTCAATATTTAATTCAGTATTTGTTTCATGTGTATTATTTATATTTATTCTATAAAATCTTGCTGTTTTTACAATTCTTACATGTTTGTATATAATTGTGTTGTTTTAATATTATGCATTGCTTGGTAATTGTTTTGATGGACGTATATTCTCTCTTCAGTATTTATTGTATTAAATCTTGCTGTTCTTTTTTCTCCGGAAGATCTTCTGATCTGAAATAGAAAATGAAAAAATAGGTTTTATATAGTATTTAAACACCGCAATGTCAAAATATTGTTATAACATTGTATTATAGTTTGTCACAGTTCATTATTTAACAATAACAGTCAACCCTGTCTTAAGCAACCACCCAAGGGAGTGACAAAACGTGGATATTTAAGACAGATGGCTGCTTAAACATTTTTGTGCATTTTTGTAACTTGTGCCTATTTTAATGCATTCATGCCTGAAATAGGAATCTTAATGCAAAGATTTTTTAATACATCATTATAATTATAATTAAACAAAATAGGCAACTGCACCATCGTCGGGTCCCAAGCCCCGAGTGTGAAAGCAGGAGGGACTATTTTGTATACATTTACATAGTCACAAACAACAAATAATGCTTTAATTACCATTTAATACGTGTATTCGTGTATTTTATAAATCATAAGTGTATTTCGGTTGAATGGTATTGTAACAGCATTCTCAAAAAATGTCCAATAACCATCCAAATCCTGTTTCTATTAAAATAAAACTTTGACATTTATTTCATTTACTATTACTTTAATATATTACTATATTTAAACAACAAATAATGCTTTAATTATCATTTATTACGTGTATTTCAGTAATAAAAAGTCTATTTCGGTTCTATGGTATTTATCACGTTTGTGCTGTTCTCACGGCATTTTCAAAAATGTCAAATAACTATCAAAATCCTGTTTCTATTAAAATAAAACTTTGGCATTTATTTCATATATTAATATTTCAACATATTATCTTATTTAAACAACAAATAATTCTTAAATAGCAATTTTATAAGTGTATTTCGGTAATCGAAGTCTATTTCGGTATATTTCGGTAAAAAGTGTATTTCGGTATTCAGTGTAACCCCCTGCTTATGGTGTTGGGTAAATTACAAAAACAATTACGCCGGTATATTTCAACTGCATTTCTGATTACAGTGAAAGATCACTTAGACTAAACACTGTCTCTAAAATCGCTCAGTTAATTAAAAATTGTTATTTTTTCATATTTAAATCACGGTGGTTTAGCTACTCGGACTATTTTTGATTAAATCTCCTTCCCCACCCCCACTCCCCCCTCCCCCACCCCGATTAAAGAAGGACTTTAAATCTTGTTGTTGTTGTTTTTTTTCAGGCAATAATTTTGACAGTCTTGCTCCAAATAATTCTTTATATCAATAATTATGTGTTGTTTGATTAATTTAAATGCAAGACGGAATGTCACAGTGGTCTGTTTATATAAAACGAGTGTCATATTTGAGAAACATTGATGCGTTTTTAATAAAAGAGGACAACAAAATCGCATTGTACCGAGACAATACAGTTTGACAACCAGTTCCGGTTAATCATTTTATCCGTTGTGGAAAGATATATTTAAAACAATAATCTTAATTTTGTTTTTTGTTTCTATTATCCAATTTGGAATTCAGTATTGCTATAATCTATAAACTAATTTAACTTGGAATATTTGTTTGTAAGATATTGTTATCCTGTAATGATATAAATATGTTGCAATAAATGGGGTTACACTGCAAAAGGGGCCTAAAACAAAAAAAAACAAAGTGGATAGGTCAGATGGCAGAGCCACGAACATAAAAAAGGACCCTTGCATGTCTGAAAGTGTGGCGCAAATTCAACCCCTTTTACAGGAAACAATGTTATTGTTATTGTGGTTGTTTTACAAAATACATATAATCTCTTGATTTCTTTTTGCAACTGAGTTAATATATCCTCATTTAATTGTATTTTGTTATTATACCTGTTTTGTTATTATACCAATGCGGTTACGAAGCTTTGCACCTAAATGCACTGAAAAAAATCAACCTAACTGTTTGTGCAAACTTTCAAAATGCATCATGCGTACAGTTCAGTAAATAGGTCTTAATAATCTGGAAGTGTTTACGAACGTTTAAGAAAAACATGTTTACAAGTACATTGCGCAATTTCCGTCATGAGAAAACATATATAACGTTAAGGCTTAAAAAGGAGTTTAAAAGAAACGACAAAACTTGAACAATCGCCATTTTATTTAAATACAGTGTTCGAGTAAGTAAATATATATATAATTTATCAAGCTTTACATAATTTCTAAATCTTTAAGGATCTTAACTGGTATTGTATACTGTCTCTTACACATGCAATGCAATTATTAAATGACACATTAAAATTATGTTTTATAAATGTGTTTATTTTTGCAACTTTTGTTTAAATACAAATTGTATAGTGGTAAGACATACATTAAATAATTAGTAATCTGTCAAACGGAAAAAATAACAAAAATAGAAAACGGAATTAAATGCATTATTTTGAATATGAAAACACAAACGAAAACTATGGGTTTTTTTGTAAATAAAATCGTAAACTGACAGGAAAAAATGAAGACTTGTTCAGATTTTTGATATATTCTAGATAGAAAATCTATAACCGTGTTATTTAAGAGTTTTCAAGTTTTAATTTTAATTTTGTCAGCAGAAAATGCCATTCAGAAGATACGAGGACAAAAATCACGCTGAGCTGTACTCTAAGTACAGACCTACGTACCCAATGAACGTATATGAAAACATAGTACAGTTTTATAACAACGCTGAGGAAAACCAATGGGAGCTTGCAGTCGACGTAGGATGCGGAAATGGGCAGAGTACTCTCCCATTGTGCAAATACTTTAAACATGTGATCGGTTACGACGTCAGTTCACAACAAATTGAGCATGCGTCTAAAGACAATAACAATTTAACCTTCAAAGTTGGTCCAGCGGAAAATTTGAGTTTTCTAAATGACAATTCAGTTGATTTGGTGACAAGTTTTCAAGCTGTGCATTGGTTTGACTTGGAAACATTTTATAAAGAGGTCACAAGAGTACTTAAATTTGGAGGAGTGTTCGCAGCGTACGGGTATGGTATCGCAGGTCTGGATTTAGCAGAGGCACATGAAGAGTACAAACAGGTATTTACTCAACACTAATTACTCAGTAAATATGAGTGCTAGTCATCTCCATGACCAAAGGCTGATTCTCTTGAACCATTCATCCGAGCAAACATGGCAACTATATTAGATCTATCTCATTACCCTGTCACACGATGTAACACTAACTATTAAGATTCCGTGACAAAATAAAAAAACACATGATTGTATCGGTGTGTTTAATAGTAAACGTTAACAACACAATTCCTAAGTCTATAGATTTCGATAATGTATATCTATGAAACTCATTAAACTGTTATGGCATAACATACATCTTAAGCTGTATTTATTATTGCTTATATATTCTACTATTTACTGTGCACTTAAATGTGCTAAGGTTATGAACCTAAAAATAATGTGCGGCTGCATGGTTATACGTAATAATATAATGCTAAACTTTTTCCATTTAATTTAGTTTTACAGTGAAACAGTGCTGCCGTATTTGGACCAACAAAGTGTACTTCCAAATATACAACATTACCGCAACATTTTGTTTCCATTTGAAAATGTTCAAAGGTAAGTCATCAATTAATTATTGAATTTTGACAGAAAGTACAGACAAAATTGTAGAATTTATAACCATTTTAGTATTTTAATAGTAAACAATGAGTCAAAAGTATTAATTTACAGAGGAAATGAAACTTGATACAAGTATACCAAGAAAACACATGGTTTTTAAACAAACTTTTGTAATTTTGCAATGCTCATTCCAGTTCTTTAATACAGCCTACAGCTACCAGGTTGAAATACATCTAACATATGACCGATAAATGCCTACGAAATACTGGTCCACTGTTCTGCGGTCGAACCGCACTCATTCATGTATATATTCGAATTTTGTTGCATTTGTTTATTCCATAATGTGTCATGTCAAATGATAAACTTCATTCGTTGTAGGATTGAAAACAGTGAGGTAGAAATTCGCAAGTTGATGTCGGTGGATGACTTTATAGGGTATACCGAGAGCACGGCTGGCTGGAGAAATTATGCAAAGGCAAACCCTTCCAGTTTTATTTTAAAGAACCTTCAATCCAGGTTAGAGATGTGTGTTCAATAAAAAAAAAAACGAAAAATGCATATCAGGGATAGCAACACTCAGAAAACAAAGCCTTCCCACACAACCAAAACGATAAGGAAAACTGAGCTTGTGTTTAAATATAAAAAATAAATAAATTTCAAGTAAGACACCACAAACAATTAAAGAACGGTTACCGCCTTGGCCTTGGAACTGTCGGTGACAAGCCAAAGCCTATATATATACAAGCCTCACACTTGCCCCAACGGTCATCATATGAACACACTTGTACAAGTTTCCTGGCCTGAAGGTTATAAAGATGAGATTGGAAACCAATCTCAAATCTCAAGCATTTGATTGGATGAAATGGCGACTGAGATTTGAGACTGGTTTCCATGCTCAGTTTTATAACCTTGGGCACTGGATGAATCAGCTCCAATCCAACCATCAACTTGATTGACAAAATCGCATCCAAAGTACCCTGAAGTATGTCACTGGATATGAAGCTAATGGTATTGTCAAGGAAAATGGTTATAGAGATCAGAACCCTGCAGCCAAATCAGAAAGAGCACATGTGCTTGCTTGCTTTATATCCCAATGTGTATGCCAGAATTTTGAAATTACCGAATAGTGAATTTCAACAATATTGAACCACCAAATTTCCTAAATAAAGTCGCCTTCCTTTGAATGTTTTACTTATACTAACATTAATAAATTATTGCACGATCTTAATAAAGGAAGTGTTTGAAACGGCTGTATATTTTACTTATACATCTTCTTTTCAGATTGAACGTTATATACAAGGGAAAGCGCATGGCAGTCACATGGCCTGGATTCATGCTTATGGGGAAGAAACCTTCAAAGTTGGACAAATAAGCATGATTTGGTTAAGGTTACTTTGGCTTCTGTGAAACAGTTAGTTAAAACTGTTTTGAAAATGTGTATACCTGTTTTCCTAATCTTGATTTGTGATCTGGGATGAAGGTTATAAAACTGAGTTTGGAAACCAGTCTCAAATCTCAAGCATCTGATTGGCTATTTCAGCCAATCAGATGCTTGAGATTTGAGACTGATCTCCAGATTTAGTTTTATGATCTGGGGCACAGATGTCTGACTGGCTAACTTAAAAATAGGATCAGATTAACACTCTAACACTATCGGCTCATATACAATCACCTCTGTTTAAGACTGGGACTACTTTCAACCACTTTTAAAAACTCGAAAAAAATAGTTCACAAACTATGTTTAATACAGCTTGGTATTCTTTGGTTTTAATGAAAGATAGTGAAGATTTCTGTCATTTGTTATACCACCAGCTTTCAAATTCATAATTATGAATGTATACAACGAATCTGCTTAGTTTGGTAAAAAAGTCTTGACATTGAGCCTTTTGCAAAGGTTTTAAGTGAGTGTAAGGAACCACAACTCTGCCAAGGAGATTGTCAGGTTAACAATAAACTAATCTGATAACAAGGTGAGTGCAAAGATAAATTTTAACAGCGATGCTTTGATGTACATAAACCATAATTTAATTTACAAGAAATTCTCAATTTCCTTACAATAGCATTATTGAGGATACAAGTACTTACACACATTATTATACTGATGCCATTTAAAAATTGCATACAGTATACATAATGCATTATAATATACTTGATATCTGCATGTAAAAACACATAAAAACAGGTTTGTACCATTGTCCTTGCTTGTGTTAGATGGCAAACTGTTAGAAATATGATCTGTTAATCATATTTATTGCAAATAAAATGTGAATCATGTCATCTTGTCAATATTATTAAACATGTATGTTCCCCAAGCACAGTTTTTTAATCATGTCAGTATAACTGATCAATCTCACTAAAGTCAGATCTAACAAAATGTTAGATCTAATGATGACCCACAAATACCGTACATTAGCTATAGTGGTTTTTCCTGATGACTATTTTTAGAAATGTCAGCATAGGAAGCAGGATATAACGCTATTGGCAAGGTTCACAAAATTACCTGAAGATGCCATTTCAGTGGAAATTCGACTGCAAGCACAGACCCATTATCATACTGACTTTTTATAGATGTCTGTCTTTTATGGTCGACCATCGTATATATATGTAGAAAAGCCCTTGTTGAGCACAAATAGTTGGGCTAGAATATTGTGTGATTTTTAGCTCGTAAGTCAAATGGGCACACCCTATACCACTCTTGTGTCTACAAATCATAAACACAACACATGGCAATGCAATTAACAAAAAAAACAACAATAGAATTTTTAATTTACTTTTTAATTTTAAGACCATAACGAAACACTGAACTCATTCACTCCTTAAAAGAATAGTTAAACAAAGTTCTTGTTCCTCTAGTGGAATGTACTATATAACAGTGCCCAAACCAGGGTAGTGGACAAATGAAATGATAAAGTTAATAAACTCTTTATTCCTTACACATGCATTTTATCGCATTTGCAAACGGTAAAGATCATGGTCAGCTCAGGATCCGCGCAGTTTGCTTTTTGATCAGAAATAACATAATTAAATGAAAAAGCAAACAGTGTACGTCCTGATCAGATGGCATGGATGTGCCAGCTGATCAGGATCTACACTAATTGCCCACCCAATAAGGATGTATTGATTGAGTAAAGGGTTAACAAAACTAATTATAAGAAGCATTTACAGGGTTTAGAATGGTTGTTCCAAGATGAAGTAACTTTCAATCACTCATGCCATCTCACAAAAAAATGAATTAATGTCATTGATTAACCTATGTGTATGTGTAGACTTCTAGACTGATGATGATGCTATTTTAAACTAGAATGTTGTGTTCCGCGGAACACATGTGTCGCCTGCTTGCAAAAATTTGAAATGTGGGCCTATGTTTAATCATATATAATAAAATGTTTTTATTCAAGTCGATTTCAATACTACACCACAGAACACATGAGTCACCTAAATTGCATTTGAAAGGGGAATACCGGTAACTAAAAAAATGGTGAAACCTGAGTCATCATTCTTCACCAATTGGTATGGGCATGCAGATGAAATATTGAAGTGAACTGAACAAGTACTTTCAATTTTACAGGCAACATAATGTTTCATGTTAAAGTTGCATTTGAAAGGGGCATAACTCATAAAATATTCAAATAGGAGTTTTCATTCTTTTTGTAACCAATGTTGTTGTTCATGCAGATGATATATTCCAAGTATTAAGTGAATAGGACAAATACTTTTAAAGTTATACGCAACATTAGGTTGCTTTTGAAAGGGACATAACTCAAAAATAGATAAACAGGAGTTATGTTGTTGTATCCGATGTTGTTCATGAAGATGAAATATTTCAAGTATTATGTAAATAACACAAGTACTTTAAAAAATATAGGCAACATAATGTTTCATGTTAATGTTTCATGTGAAAGGGACATAAGTCATAAAAAAGTCAAACAGGAGTTATGATTCTTGTTGTTAGTGATGACGTTGTTCATGAAGATGATATATTCTGAATATTAAGTGAACAGGAGAAGTACTTTAAAAGTAAATGTCAACATTAAGTTCCATGTTAAAGTTGCATTTGAAAATGGCATAACTCAAAAACTATTCTAACAGAAGTTATGGTCCTTATTGTAACCGATGTTGTTGTTCCTGAAGATGATATATTCCAAGTTTTAAGTGAAAAGGACAAGTACTTTCAAAGTTATAAGCAACATTAAGTTTCATGTTAAAGTTTTATTTGAAAGGGGCACAACTAAAAAAATATTGAAACTGGAGTTATCATTCTTGCTGTCACAGATGGCGTTGTTCATGCTGATGATATATTCAAAGTATGAAGTGAATATGACAAGTACTTTCAAAGTTATAGGCAACATTAAGTTTCATGTTTAAGTTGCATGTGTAAGGGACATAACTCATAAAATAGTCAAACAGGAGTTACGATTCTTGTTGTAACCGATGATGATGTTCATGCAGATTTTAAGTGAAAAGGACAAGTACTTTCAAAGTTATAGGCAACATTAAGTTTCATGTTTAAGTTTTATTTGAAAGGGGCATTTCTAAAAAAATACTGAAACTGGAGTAAACATTCTTGGTGCCACAGATGGCATTGTTCATGCTGATGACATATTTCAAGTATGAAGTGAATAGTACAAGTACTTTCAAAGTTATAGGCAACATTAAGTTTCATATTAAAGTTCATATTTAAGACATTTGAAAGGGGAGTTATCATTCTTGTCACAGATGGCATTGTTTATGCAGATGATATATTCCAAGTATTAAGTTAATAGGACAAGTACTTTCAAAGTTATAGGCAACATTAAGTTTCAAATTAAAGTTCAATATTAAAGTCATTTGAAAGGGGCATAACTCAAAAAATACTGAAACAGTAGTTATCATTCTTATTGTCACAGATGGCGTTGTTCAGAACATATTTGCTGTACCCCAAAAACCAGTCAATGTACCAGTCTGCCATTGTTTTAATGGTGGCTGCGCAAACTTTCTGTAATATAGTAGATCAAAATTTTCAACTTCACTAACTATAGATATTTTCTGCTGAAACTGGGTGATAAAGAATTATTAGGAAATGGCAAATGTTCAGTTTTTTGTGAAAAAAAAGTGCAAAAGGGGCACAACTCCAACAAATTTGACCTTGATCTAAAGAATTTGACATCATCATGACCGTGTCGTCATAACCAATATAATTTTAAAGTATGATGAAGAAATACTAAGAAATGGCAAAGATCTAGCCAACTTTAAGTTTCTTGGCGACTGGAGGGACTGACGGAAGGACAAAGCAATCCCTAAGTATCGCCTATTCTTCGAAATGGCAACACAATAAAATTTCAGGTATTACACATTAATTCTGAGAGAAAGAAGGAGGTATCACAGAAAAGGTATCCTTGTTACTGTTACATGCCTCATGCCGCCCACCTCATGCCTTCCTTAGCACATGTTCAATCCTTGACATCTGGTAAAATATGAAGAGCCTCAACTTCGATAGATCTTTTTAACTACTTCGTGGGTCCCATGTGTAAGCAGTGTTGAATACCCAGTGCAGTCTGATCAGTATCTACACTATTTGCTTTAATTTCATTAGATTTCTGCTGACCAAGGTGCCAACAGTGTTGATCGTGATCAGAATGCATCCATGTGCAGGACAATCTGGATCTACACTGGTGGCCCGTGTTTTAAGACACACTTAATAGTTAAATAGCTTTGTCAGTCAATAACTTGCTTTTGACGTTATTGAGTTGCTATCTCTAGTAACATTGAGCGAGCTTGAAAAATAAAGCTTTACAGTTTACACAGAAAGACTTATAAACACTTTTCAACCCTTTAATCATCGATACATCTTATATCCCATGTGCAAGTAGTGTTAATCTAGATTAGCCTGCACAGTCTGGTCTGGATTTGTAGTCGCTTTTAGATTTGTAGGTGATTTCTGACCAGTAAGCAAACAGTGTAGATCCTGATCAGACAGCAATGATCTGGACAGATCATCCTATACTGGTTGCATGTGAAAACTGGAATTTAACCCTTCCTCCATAAATACGCATTTTTACGCATGTGCGACCAGTGTAGATCCAGATCAGCCGGCACATCTGTGCTTTTTTGGTCAGAAATAACCTAATAAATGAAATAGTGATCAGTGCAGATCCTGATCAGATGGCATGGATGTGTTGGCTGATCTGGATCTACACTGTTCGCTCATGCAATAAAAGTGTGTCTATTGAGGAAAGGGATAAGCAGTGTATACAGAGTTATGGGTTAAGGCCTAATAACAAATACTAAAGTTTCCCCTAAGAGGCTTAACAATATTGTGTCAGTGACTTGGAATATTTTACAACAAAACAATAAACAAATTTACCTTAAAATCACATCAAATGCACATTATTCTTTCTGACAGAGGTGATCCTATGGTCAAATATCAATAAATTTTAAATAATTGCATTTGAGATAATGCCTTCAACAGATGAAGATATTTAAGAACTTTGCCATATCAAAATGGGTTCCATTTGAGAAATCCACAGGGTCAATAAAATAACAGGAAACATCACTATTATTGTATTAGGTCGTACTAAATGTTATAAAGATTATCCAGTAAGCTCGACAGTTTCCATGAAATTCTCTGACTTGCTGTTTTTCTTAATCTCCAGTGGCACTGAGTGATCAGGAACTTGTCTTATAGTAATTTTATTTCTATCTGCACTGGCACCAAATGGTCTTGGAATCTTTCCAACTTCCACTGAATTTTTTCCAACTTCCACTGAAGTTTTAGATATGCAATGTTTGTTGAAATGTGATTCAGGAAGTTCTACTGACTCAGAAAAAGTGTCAGATTCACAATTTCCATTCACATCTGGGAGTGTTACTGCCCCCGCAGAAGTTTTACGTTCATTGACGTCATGTGACTCCGCAGATTTTACTGCCTCAACAGAGGTTTTAGATTGGCTACGTTCATTGATGTCATGTGACTCCACTGGTTTTACTGGCTCAACAGAGGTTTTAGATTGACCAAGTTCGTTGTCATCATTTGAATCGGGTAGTTTTACCAACTCCACTGAAGTTTTTGATTGACTATATTGGTTTACATCATGTGAGTCGGGGAGTTTTACTGCCTCCACATTAGTTTTAGATTGACTTTGTTCGTTGTCATCTTTTGATTCAGGGAGGTTTACTGCCTCGAAAGATGTTCTAGACTGACTAAGATCGTTGACATGTGAGTCTAGTAGTTCTTCTATCTCCATGGCAGTCTTGGACTTGGCATCGTCAGAGGTAGCTGAAGGACTTGGTAGTTCTACAATTCTCACAGAACTAGGTTGAAGTTGTTTCTCGAGTGCTTTCAAATAAAGTAGTTTGCTCCATAACCCCTTACACATGTCTATGAGCTTGTTGTCTTTAGGCATTAACTGAGTGGCAAAACCATACTCCTTCCTGCAAACATGCACAATTAAAAATGATCTTTCTTAACCTTTTACTCGATAGATACGCTTTTTGTCCCTATGTCTTACCAGTGTTAATTTAGATAAGCCTGCACATCAATGCATGCAATCAGATCAGAATCTTCACCAGTAAATTTTTCATTTCTAAGGTAATTTCTGACCAAGAAGCGAACAGTGTAGACCCAAATCAGATTGGACATTTAGGCAGGCTGATCTGGTTCTATAATGATCAACCATGTAATTAAATGCATATCCTAGGAGTAAAAGGTGAAAAATTAAACAATATTTCTTTGATATCAGTCATAAAATACTAGGTGGATTTTTTAAAAGGGGTACATCATCCAGTTACATCTAGCTATGAATCTTAAATGCTGTGTAATTTGAAAATATATCACCTGGAAATTTTTATTATTTTAATTCTTACAAATTTATTTTAGACCATTAACTAGATGGGTGTTCAGTTTAACACTTGTGTCGCCCTCTGGTGCTGTCGGAATAAAAATGCTAGTACAAAAAGGGGCATAACTCCATCAAATGTGACCTTGACCTTAAGAATATAGTATCGTCACAAGCGTATTGTCATAGGGAATATAATTTGAAAGTTAGATGAAGAAATATTAATAAATGGCAAAGTTATAGCCAACGTTAAGTTTTCATATAAAGGGGAATAACTCCATCAAATGTGACCTTCACCTAAAGAATGTGTTATTATCAGGAACGTGTTGTGAAAAGGAATATAATTTGAAAGTTTGATGAAGAAATATTAAGAAATGGCAAAGTTATAGCCAATGTTAAGTTTTCGTAAAAAGGGAAATAACTCCATCAAATGTGACCTTGACCTAAAGAATATGGTATCATCTCGAGCGTGTTGTCATAAGGAATATAATTTGAAAGTTTGATGTAAAAATATCAAGAAATGACAAAGTTACAGCCAGCGTTAAGTTTTCGTGTAAAAATCCAAGTACAAAAAAGGGCATAACTCCATCAAATGTGACCTTGACCTTGAGAATTTGGCATCATCTCGAGAGTGTTGTCATAAGCAATATAATTTGAAAGTTTGATGAATAAATATTATGACAAAATTATAGCCAATATTAAGTTTTCGTGTAAAAATCCAAGTACAAAAAGGGGCATAACTCCATCAAATGTGACCTTGACCTTGAAAATTTGGCATCATCTCGGGCGTGTTGTCATAAGCAATATAATTTGCAAGTTTGATAAAGAAATATTAAGAAATGGCAAAGTTATAGCCAACGTTAAGTTTTCGTGACAGACCGACGGACCGACGAAAGGGCGACACAAAAATGACAGCAATAGTTTGCCCCACAGCTTAAACCTGTGAATTAGAGTTATTCCAGCACATTCATGCAGTCCGTGCCCAAGGTTATAAAACAGAGCATGGAAACCAGTCTCAAATCTCAATCATCTGATTGGCTGAAATGGCAACCAGTCGCCATTTCAGCCAATCAGATGCTTGAGATTTGAGACTGGTTTCCAATCTCAGTTTTATAACCTTCAGCCCTGATCAGGATCTTCACTATTCTTTTTTTGATTCCTTAGGTTGTTTCTGATCAAGAAGTAAACACTGCAGATCCTGATCAGACAGCACAGATGTGAATTTATACCGATGCAAAACTGTAATTTTTGTCATCCGTGCGAAAATTCACACATGAAATAAAATGATACTATATCAAAGCATTACAGTATAAAAGTGCTCAAATACCTTATAATTTTTCTACTTTCTACAAGTTGTCCTCTTTGCATCAAGCTTAAAGCAAAGAACAAGCGACACCTGGAGGCCATTACTGGGTCCCCCATCTCTATGGCAACCTTGAGCTGAGTGACTGAAAGCTTGCCTGCTTTCTCTGACTGAAAAACAACAACAGCAAATGTATAAAGTGACAAAATATCAAGCATAACAGTTTCTATTAACACATTTTGAAGTAAAGTTCACCACTTTTCAGAGGGTGGCACGAAATACCCAAATCTACACAGAGCTACCCAAATCTACCCAAAATTACCCAAATCTTAGTTGTTTCAGATAAATCTTGACATATTCTATACATCTGAGCTATTTTTTGGTGATACTGGATAAAACAATTAACCTTTATATTACAGTAATATATATTTATTGAAATATTGATCCATATATAATCTTAAAGTACAGTTATATCCCTCCCCATATTGCTTATATGTTGCTTATCAATAAATTCAAAAATCTAATAAGTCAATTTATCAAAATTTAATCATAGTCATCATCATCAGCAGCAGGAGTAGCAGCAGCAGCAGCAGCATTATCAGTGTATGATTACTTTGTTTTTTTTTATGTTTGGTGAAACATAAATAGCTAGTAATGTTTAGGAAGATTTGGGAATATAAAAATAAGTAGGTATTTTGACGATTAAAACTTTATGAAGTTAAGTGTGTAGTTACTTTTTTGTTCAATTTGACCTATTCAATCATGAAATATGTAAATTTGAGTAATATTTACATACACCCAGACCTGGGGCGATTACTTGGGAAAATGTAATGATTAAATTACAATTACTTTGCTGAAAACAAGTAATTGGTTAAATTACAATTACTCTATATTTCAAATGTAATGATTAAATTACAATTACTTTAACAAAGTAATCAGATTACATTCTGATTACATTTTAATTACATGTATGTATTAGTTCAATATAAAATTGTCTGTACACACAGTCACTGGCACTCCCTACTTTAACTTGATTCACCTGAGCAGGTTTGTGTACACTGTACAGTAAAAATGATTATGTGTTGAACAAATATATACCCAAAATCATCTTAGATTTTTGAAATAATATTAAAAGCAAAAGTTGCACAAGATGAAATTTAACCATATATTATTTATATCTCCTGTTGAAATGACCCACACAAATTGATGATCAGTTTACATCACTGATTGCTAAAATACTAATACTAAAATGTAATATGATGGGCCACAAGGATAAAAGTTGTGCACATTTATCATTACCAATGGATAAAACATTTGGGGCATTAAACTACCTTCAACGCTTTTGCCAAAATAAGACTTTCATCAGTTGCTTCAGAGGCAGGAACATCTGAGACTAAGAAATTTCTTAGCCAGTAGTAATGTTCTAGAATGTTTATCAAACACTCGTTTATGACAGGAAAACCACTTTTAATTATCAAGAGTAGTTCCTGTAAGTTTTCACACATGATGGTCATTTTATCACATAAGCTATAGGAAGGATTCACAGGTAGCCAATATGCTAAAAATAGATTCCCTGATAAGAACTGACCTTAGCAACCGTTGCTAGTGGTACAAATTTTGTATCACTTGCATGCAGTTTACTATAGATTTGCATGTGTTTAGGTATGGATCTGCAACCAAATTCTTCTAAAAAATACTTTGTTAGGAAAAAACATTGTTGCTATGGTGTTTGTAAAAGTGACTCGAGGTATGCAGACAAAGATGACATGAAAGATGTATTTTTATACCCTTTCCAACCCCAAAACAAATGAACAGAAGTGCAAACAGTGGATAAGTGCATGTGGTCGGGAGTATTATACTATTGACAAAGTGAAACATTGGATATATATGCAGTAAACATCAATGGAAATAAAAATGTCCTTCTCTCCCCCAGCTTCAATGCATGCCCAGCATTTGAAAAACAAAGACAGCAACACTGAACAATATATTTAATTACTACACTTGATTAAGTATTATCTCTGAATTACTGGTATCAATAGCTACATATAAAATAACCAGGGATCTTCATTTTACAATATTGAACATCAATATACAGATAAGATCAGCCATGATACAATCATATAGATATGAAACTGCACCTGTTTCCTCTAGCTCAAGATTATGTAAATGTATGCTTACACTGCTTGATATGAAAATTCTTTTTATTATTATAATTTATTATTCTATAACATAACAAATGCATTTCAATGATTTTGTTTTAAATATTATTAAAAAAATCAAACAACATATACAATGATACAAAACAGTCATGTTTCTCAACTGTAATTAAAGGAAATATATAAAGTGGATGTTGCTTCGCTGTCAATTAATTCTTGCCTTTTTCCTGACAAATTTAAACCTCGACACTGTAACCAATGTTTTAATTTAACATTTGAATGCTCAGCAATGTCAGATGAGCGAAACTTAGCTCCAGGTACATCATTTTCTGTTAAATTTACAGCAAATATCTTATCACAAACAGCCATTGTTTACATTGTGTTGTACCACATGTGTATCACATGGTACAGATAACACTAATTGATGACGTAGTTGTGAATCCTTCCTAGTGCATTAGGCATGATCTGGTACACTGTTAAAATCATATTTGCCAACACCTGGGTCACTGTGTTAAAATGGAATTAATTGTCACTTAGTTTTTATCCATTTTGAAGGAATATAATGAAGGCTACCTTTATCATTAAACTGAATAATGTGAATAATAATAACCTTCCAGTGGTCAGTTTTCAAAAACTATATAACTTTGAAATTTACTTTGTTCCATTTAAACTTTGTGGTCAGTGGATAAAATCTGGTCTGGAAAATACTATTCCATGAATTTTGCGTAGTTGGGACAAAATTTCGTTTATTTTCACTAAGCTTTTACTATTTTTTCTTGTGTCTCTGGATTTTACACAAAATAAAGTTATGTGGTTACTGCATTTATTCTAGTTTCATTAAAATATATACATATTACAGATTTCATTCTATTTTTAATAGTTTATTAAATATTATATAAAATTTACCTGTAAATTTAATGAATTTGATTTTCCACATGTGACTGACAGCAAATCTTGTTTTGTTTAAAATGTGACATTGGTGCTTTAATATGTGCATGCTTTAATAAATATAAATTTGAGTGCTCTTGTATATTTTTCCATCTCTTATTTCTCAAACCTTTAAATCAATTATGTAATCATAATGTAATCAGAAAGTAATCAAGATTACAGGCCAATTTTCATGAGTAATTGATTAAATTACAGTAATTTTAATCAGGTTTTTCAAATGTAATCATTACATCTGATTACTTAAGATGTGGTTAATCATTACAGCTGATTATAATTACTGATTAGGATTACCCCAGGTCTGCATACACCAACTATAAATTTGGTAGATTTGGGTATATTTGGGTATTTTGTGCTGCCGCTTTTCAGACTGTTATAATCCTTTTCTGGCTAACCCCATACTTGCACACTATTTTGATAACCTAAACCTCATTTTTTTAATCAACTATACAGCTTTTACAGTGATCACATATTCTGTTACCATTCTTAAGGGTGAGCCACTCCCCACCCTTCACATGGCACCCACACCAACATTACAATAATTTACATGTATTCGAACACACATTACAAGCACAGCTTGTAAGGTACATCAACGAAAGGCAACACTACTCTCAATATTTTAAATATCAGTTTTGTATTTGCTTATGGCATTATAAAGGTTACAAAACATTGTAACAGCAGGGGAGAGTAAGTACATTGTACTCACAAAATGAGTGAAGTAATCTCCAAGTGAAGAGTACCCTCCTCCAAGGGTCGACAACTGTGCCATTGCTTCTTCGAGAGCTTCCTTCCTCCTTGCCAAAACCATCAGCTTACTACTCCTACAAATTAACAAAAATTAATATGTCTTTTAGAATAATGACCACATGATTAATACTCCAGGATATAGCATATAACTCATGAGAGACCAGTGTAAGATCCATGTGAGGGGCAGTATCACTTTCTGCGGAACAATACATGGCAGAATCTTGACCAATCAAAACAATAAAATGTTTACTCAAATAAAAAATAAATTTTTGAATTTCTAGTGAACTAAGTATTTAAATAATGCATGTCACTAAATACAATATCTATCATACTGTCTAATAACCCTTTCCTCCATAGATACACCTTTAATACATGGGCAAACAGTTTAGATCCAGATCAGCCGGCACAACCATGTTGTCTGATCGGGATCTGCACTGGTTGCAAATTGAAATGTAACCTAATGAATCCAAAAGCAAAAGTGTCAATCCTGATCAGACAGCAAGGATGTGCCAGCTGATCTGGATCTGCACTGTTTACCTTGCCATGCAATAAAGGTTCATCAAAGGATGAAAGGGTTAACACAATGTTAAAAGTGAATGACAATTTACCAGTATATTAAAAGAACAGGAAAGGCAAACCAATATGTTCATTTGATATATAGATAATGTTATAAATCCTTCATGGGATTTTTCCATCAAAAACATTATCTGATGACTACCCAGGCATTGCTATCTAATACATGGAAGTTTATGGTTCATGACACTTAAATAAATGAAAGTTTTATGTGAGGATGTTACAAGGTCACTTACTGGCACACCTTGTTTATCCTTTATAACTTTATGAACTTGTGGTATGAACTCCTTTGCTACATGGAGATAACTGTTATGGCATGGGCGAACAGTGTAGATCCTGACAGGCTGAAACATCTGTGCCCTCTGATCAGGATCTACACTGTTTGCTTTCAGATTAATTAAGCTATTTCTGACCAAGAATCAACCAGTGCAGATCCAGATCAGATGTACAGATTGTGTAGTGCAACCTGTGTAGATCCAGATCATGTGCCATTTGATCAGGATCTACACTGGTTGCACTATAAAATCTGTATACATGAAGTACAGGGTTAAATCAGTTTTGTTCTATTCATGATTTGATGAGGGTTTTTTTAATTGAAAAGGAAGACTCTTTGCCCAGTCGCCATTTCAGCCAATCAAATGCTTGAGATTGGAGACTGGTTTCCATGCTCAGCTTTATAACCTTCAGCTCAGATGATAAACATGAGCCAGTCAGGATGACTTCTTTAGAGACAGTCTGAGAAACAAAACCACCTTTAAGAGTATTAAAGAAATAAACATTTGGTACATAAACTTTACTGATTCTTTAGGCTATATTATGTGTGTTTCTGTTATTCCATATGGATTTTGGTCTACTGCCAATTATGCTAAAAATTAAGTACACTAGTCAATCAAATCTGATTTTCTATTTAACTCAAAATAACCTTGTCATAAATTCAAAAGTCATATCATTGTATCATTAATTACTGTTGTGTTCATTGGTATCTGTACAAACAATAACCTGTACAAAGAGTAGAATAACAAAGTCTTCTTAATGTTAATAACTTAATATACATAGTAGTAGCCCAACTACTGATGATGTGTGCAACAAGGACTTTTCTGTAAATAGGTTGGCTGACCTTTGTACAGGACAGATATCAATAAAAGTCAGTATGTAATCTGACAATAGTGCACATTGAGACTTTGGATAAGATGACTTAAAAGCAAAAATAAAGTATTTACCAGTTGTAAGATAAATGTACAGGTGCTGGTTCTATCACGACCTCCATCAACCTAGGCAGTTTTATTGCCAGCTTACACACTTCTTGAACACTAGCACAGGTACATGGGCTCTGTCTCATGTCCTTTATTCTACAGTTGTTACTCAAATAACTAACAAACCCCTCCCTGAACTTCCTGGACCGCACTACTTCATTAAAACTGCAGTTGGCAACATCAGACTTAAGTCTCTTCACAATTTTATACTGCACATCAAGAAGGATAAATGATAGTTTTGGGACTATTTTTATACAACTCTTGCAACTGGCATTATTTCCAGTCTTTTCTGGTTTACAAGCACATTCTGAACCTTTTCCAGCATTTTCATCACTCTGTGAGGTCATGTGACTTTCAGGAATTGTTCCTGTACTTCCATTACTCTGTAATCTGGATGTAGGAGTGACATCACTTCCTGGTCTGGTTCTCCTACTTCTGCCAAAGTAACGCCTGGTTCCCGGTGAGTTATATGACTTCTCATTAAGTCCTACTGCTGGCTTCTCCTCAAGTTCCACTGCTGGCTGAAGAATTTTCTCAGGTACACAATGTATCACAAAGTATTGAGCTGAATTGGTACATGGATCATGGCGTAAGGCAAGCCCAACCTCCCAATTGTCAAATTTTACTGGTGCCAGATCCTTGCTATATACAGCTTTATCTAATATGGTGTCCTCTGTCCTCACACATATTAACAGAAATGCCATGGTAACTTAATGTCAACAGCAATGTCAATGTGCAAGCCTTCTTTTTAATATTTAAATCAACCTGCAAAGGAAACAGAGAACAAACATCAATCGACTTCAACACTCCAGTGCCCAAGGTTATAAAACTGAGCATGGAAACCAGTCTCAAATCTCAAGCAACTGGTCGCCATTTCAGCCAATCAGATGCTTGAGATTTGAGACTGGTTTCCAAACTCAGTTTTATAACCTTCAACCCAGACTTTTTATAGAGTGTGTGGCATTCATTACCCCTTTCCTCCATGTTACACACCTTTAAGTCATGGGCAAACAGTGTAGATCCAGATCAGCAGGCACATCCATTAATTGATTAATAAAGTTATTTATGACCAAAAAGTGACCAGTGCAGATCCTGATCAGATGGCACTGATTCTTATTGCATGGGAAAACATTCTAGATCCAGACCAGTCAGCTGATCTTGATCTGCACTAAAATTTAAAAAATCCATGTCAGCTGATCTGGATCTACATTGTTCACACAGTCATGTGATAAAACCTGGGTTGGAGGTTATAAAACTGAGATTGAAAACCAGTCTCAAATCTCAAGCATCTGGTCGCCATTTCAGCCAATCAGATGCTTGAGATTTGAGACTGGTTTCCATGCTCAGTTTTATATTATAACCTTGGGCACTGTATATAATGGAGTAAAGTTAATTAACAGTGTATCAGGTGACTGTCTAATTAATCAAACTGGCAATACAGTAATTGAATTTTAAAATTATTTGTAAACATTAAATTTCTTTCACATTTCTGTATTCCCTAAGTGGTTGTCATTTTAACTGTGGTGCACATTATTTCCTCTTTCATAAAAAAATAAAACTCCAAGTACTTCAGAACAAGTCATTAAATGTCTCAATTTTAAATACATTCAAAAGTGTAGCAACTTATAAAAACTTTAAAAACTTGAAACTTTTCCAACACGAACTTTGATACCATATAACTTCCTGTCAGTAGAAAAAGATGTACATCATGAAGACATTAATTACCTCACCAACTCTTAATACCATAAAATTCCTTTTAAATGCCCAAAGGGGTGTTACATTTTTAGTTTTATTTTGATATTAGATACTGAAGAATATTGGTAAAATAGAGATTAAAGTTAAAACTGCTTTTTTTCCCCTTAAAATACCATAGGAGGCATTTATTTGAGGGGGTGGGGGGGCTTTAAATGTATTACTAAATATTAGTACAAAAAGATTTTGTTTTGATGTCAAAAACATCAATACAACATACAAGGTGTTTCGTATTTAGATCAAGGTTATTATCTTTCACAATAAGATAGAAGACACTGTATGTAATCATGTTCCATAACCTTAACCTTTAAGAACTTGTCCTCATAATGGTGCCAGGAAGCGGCGGGCTGGAGGAAGCAGGGCTTATCACCAAATCTTTTTCTTTTTAACCGCTTCCTCCATATATACGCATTTTTACCCATGTGCAACCAGTGTAGATGCCGTGCCATCTGATCAGGATCTGCACTGGTCGCATTTTGGTCAGAAATAACCTAATGAATCAAATAGCAAACAGTTTAGATCCTGATCAGACAGCATGGATGCAATAAAGGTGTATCTATGGGGGAAAAGGTTAATCCTTTACTCTGCTTTTATCACTTGGGCAGCCAGTGTACATCTGGATCAGCTGACACACACATGCTGTCTGATCAGGATCTACACTTTGATTCATTAGGTTATTCTGACTAACAAGTGAACAGTGAAGATCCAGATCAGACAGCACATATGTGCTGGCTTATTTCAGTCTACACTGGTCACCAGTGGGATAAAAGCAATATCCTATGACAATGTTAACCCTTTCCTCAATATATACGCATTTTAGGCATGTGCGACCAGTGTAGATCCAGATCAGCTGTCACATCTATGCCATCTGATCTGGATCTACACTGGTCCCATTTTGGTCAGAAAAAAACCTTACGAAAAAAAAAGCGAACAGTTTTGATCCTGATCAGATGGCACGGATGTGCCGGCTGATCTGTATCTAAACTGTTCACCCTCACAATTAAGGTGTGTCTACGGAGGAGAGTGTTAAATAAGAACATATCCTATTTTAAATATGAATAATCATATAGACTTAATTAGTGATCTTTAAAAGTGTAATCTCAGATATTATATGGTAAAAAAGCTACTGCATTATTATGTTTAAACTTTTAAGGTCACTTCATACAAGCAGTAAACAACTGTCAAAATGACAATTAAAACTTTAACAAGAAAATTCATTAACCTAGGAACTTAGAAAATGTTGTTTTGTTGTTTTTTTTTGTTCTAAAATGTATCTGATGCTTTAAATTTAAGGCTCAAAGTACAATTAAAAATCACTTACTTATTTTAATTTCCCGTTTGAAATTGCACACTATTGATATATAATTTAAATTTTTTTATGACTTAGATGTACTGAACAAATAATCCTTTTTCATTTATAAATTATGACACTGATTCTTATCTAAAACTAATATATAGTTAATATATAGTCATTTTTTTATCATGTAAACAACATGTTACGGACATGGGTGAAGTCATGATATCCTCATTATTCACGGTAACAGCCCATAACAACTGGTTACAAGGTAATAATATATATATAACAACATTACTCACTGTAGCTCTTCAAGTTTTTGCAATTTTCAGTAGTTCTCTAACTAATTCCACAGCCTGTAACATCAAAACATTCTGACGCAATGTTTTTTACTCAAATGTTCAATACTGTATTTCCTATATATAAATCACCTTCAACTTCGTGGTTCACAGGATCAAAGTCTAATATTTAACCCTTTCCTCCATAGACACACCTTTATTGTGTGGGCAAACAGTTTAGATCCAGATCAGCTGGCACATCCTTGCCATCTGATCAGGATCTAAACTGTTCGCTTTTTGATTCATTTGGTTATTTCTGACCATAATGCGACCAGTGCAGATCCTGAACAGACGGCACGGATGTGCCAGCTGATCCGGATCTACACTTGCCGCATGTGCATTAAAATGTGTATATATGGAGGAAAGGGTTAGACAAGTGAGAATTCAGTGAAGAACCTGTCTCACCACTGGTTTCAAAGCAGATGTTACATTACAACTATTTCTCCCATTTAAAGAATGAATGAAATAAGCCATGATAAAAGGGTTGGGCAAAAAGTTATTGGTTGTAAAATCTGTTGTTATGTTTTCTGCCTATTGATTTTACAATAGTTTTCTCTAAAACAATAACTGATTATAAAATCAATATTTTTCTCTAAAACAATAACTGATTATTTTTCCAATCAATTGCACCAACAGAACTGTACCAAAAAGAAATTAGTACCATAAATGAACATAATTATTAAATCAGGCTTGTTTTTCCCTGCTGCATGACACTCTTACCTTCCTTTAAACTATTTTAATGATAAAATGCTTCTGCTTGATATCTGACAGTAAACTGGTAGAGTTTAAACCCTTTGATCAATAAGGCATGGGGTAACACTGTAGATCCAGATCAGCTAGCACATCTGTGTCATCTGATCAGATTCTGCGCTGTTCAAGTTTATCTTTATTTCTGACCACAAGGCAAACAGTGCAGATCCTGATCTGATGACATGAATGTGCCAGCTGATCTGGATCTACACTGGTTACACATGTGATAAAATGTGAATACATGGAGTTAGTGGTTAATATTTGTTTTAGTAAAGATGTAGAGATTTAATTTAATTGTTTTGAAAACAATTATGACATAAGTCACAGTTCTCATAAACAAATCAACACAGACATTTTACCTTGAAAATGACTAGTACACTAGCAGAGTTTCTAAATAAAATCTGACAGTTCTTCTTGTAAGTGTGAACATATAACAACAAAGTCTGGTAATTCTAGCCAGAATTCTAAGGCTTTTACACACAACTGACAAAATTGATATCAAGCGGTCTCAGAATACTGTTTATTTTCTAGTCATCATTGGCAATATTTATACAAACATTTTCACAGCTTGTGTGAGCTGTGAGGATCAAGATCAGCCTAGTCAGATCTGGATCTGCACTGTTCCCTCTTGATCAGAAATAATCAAATGGATCTTCAGTAAAAGCCAACAGATCAGACTGTACAGGATCTGATCTTCATCTTTACTGGTCATACATGGTACATTGTATTTTAAGTCAAGTAAATACAGGCTGCCTGTATGCTATACCTGTACCTCAGACATTCTTGTCACTATGCCTCTTGCTGTTTTCATTGTCTGATTCATGATGATAAAAATTTCTTACTGTTTGCAATTCCAATTACATACTTGTACAAAATTTATATTAACAGTTTAAAGATACTTTCCAGTATTAACCAAGATTAGTGACAGACCTGGACCTGGTCAGTTAAATGTATGGATTTGTTTATGATTTTAACCCTTTCCTACATATACATGCCTTCAAGGTATGAGCGAACAGTGTAGATCCAGATTCAGTTGGCTGTGATGTCAGATCAAGACATGCACTGTTTGCTTTTTTATTTATTAGGTTATTTCTGATCAATTAGCGAACAGAGCAGATCCTGATCAGATGGTATGAATGTGCCAGCTGATCTGGATCTATACTGGTCACACGTGTTAAAATGGGTATATATGTATATGGAGTGAGTGGTTAATAGTACTACACCATTCACACCTAACAGGTATATTTTTTCTATGGCCTATCAAACAAATACATGAGTTATGAAACCATTAGACGAAGTTGGATATCATTCAAACAAAATATACATAAAAGTTATGTCAATCTGCGACCTTTGATGTTAAGTTTAAGATACAAAAGATCTTAAAGTTAGATAAAAAGTTACCGACCCAAAAACAACATTCATTCAAGTTTTAAGCAAATTTTTGAATACTTTATGATTTTGTTATCACGTTTTATAAGAAAAGATATACATGTAACTTCAAAAACTGAAGTAAGGATTAATGGCCTTCTGTCTGAAAAAATCTGTTAACTACGAGTTTTACTGAAAATTTCGATTTCAGTTTCACTTGCACAGACTCCCTGAAAGTCGCCGGACTGTCGGACCTGTCCGGTAAAATTTGGACTGGTCTGATGTGATTTGTAATGTTGTAGGACCGAGTGTCGGCAAAAATTTGATCTGCATATTCCAATTTTACTCGCTAAATTACAATTTTACTCGCTGTTTTGATTCGAGACTGTTCCGAGGGAAATGAGTGAGGATATCCGAATGAAATATTTTACGTATTCGTCATAATGACAAATTGTACCACTGAAAAAAAAAACACCCTTAATACTGTGTTTTGCTTATTTAATGTGTTAAATGTTTCAGTCAGACAGAATTTGTTTCGGTCAGACAGATTTTCACATCTTGTCTGACCACATGTCTGACACTTTTTTACAACTTTCGGGAAGTCTGCTTGCAACCAAAAGACCTGTGCAATCTGATCAGGATCTGCATTGTTCATTGTATGATGTACATGTATTAGGTTATTTCTCCCCAAAAAAGCAAATAATGCAGATCCTGATCAGATGGCATGGATGTGCCAGCTGATCAGGATCTACACTGGTCACACATGCGATAAAATGTGTATATATGGAGGAAAGGGTTAACCAAACACGAAAAAAATATTTATTTTTGCTGACAGACTTTTTATGCAAGACTATTCTAGTAGTGTCATACAAAACTCACTTTGAATCAGTTATGTTTGCACATCAAAACAAGTGTTTGAGACCCTCACACATCAGGGTTTACTCATAAGCATTGATTTTCTTGGTTGATAACCAGGTTAACCCTATCCTCCATTCACATGTATATGCATTTTTACGCATGTGCCACCAGTGTAGATCCAGATCAGCCGGCACACACAAATTTTGATCAGAAATAACCTAATAAACCATAAAGCGAACAGTGCAGATCCTGATCAGACAGCACGGATGTGCCGGCTGATCTGGATCTTCACTTTTCGCCAACACAATAAAGGTGTACAGTGGAGCTCCGCTATATCGCGATCCGCTATATCGCGAAATCCAATATAACGCGGCCGACCCTTGGACCCCGTTTTTTATTCATAAAAATGATAAAATATAGTAAAATTCTATCAACGGCCATTTTTGTATATTTGGAAAGAAAAAAAAAAGGGAAGTAACAACGTAAATACCGCGTTAATCGATAAAGACAATGACGCTCGTTCATTAACGTATTGAGAAACATTGAAAAAATTGTGAAATGTTCCTTTATGATCTGTTGATTGTTTCCTACGTTTATTAAAATATCAAACTGTCATAAAATTGTTAAGTAATAAATTGTTGTACAAACACTGGGGCACCTAATCACGTACATGAAATTGTTACTGAATGGTTGTTTTTCGCACCTACTGCAGATAAAATTACAAAGGTGTCTGATGTTGTTAATTGGCTTCTAATTTGAGAAGCTCATGCCTACATTTGACATCTGTTGAGAACCTGTTGACATTTTGAGTAGCTTTACCATGTTCTTATATAAACTTAAGTTCAAAGTTTTCACGCGTATTGTTTTCCTTCAAAACAGCGTTCAGGTCAAACAAATACATGAGTTCCGCATATGACAAACGCCCGCAGAATAAATTTTGTGAGTTAATTTCACAAAGTAATAATTTTATAGCACCTGTTAGATAATAACAAAACAACATGGAAACAAAGGATTTTATTTCAAATAACGATAAAATGATACGAGTAATACATGTATGGACCTAGCATAGCGTAAGTTCTATGTCCCGCGAATATCGCGAAACCGATAATAACGCGATTTGATGGGATGGACCCCACAGACCGCGTTATATTGGATCTCCACTGTATCTATGGAGTAAATGGAGCATGTGCCACCAGTGTAGATCCAGATCAGCCGGCACACACAAATTTTGGTCAGAAATAACCTAACAAACCATAAAGCGAACAGTGCAGATCCTGATCAGACAGCACGGATGTGCCGGCTGATCTGGATCTTCACTTTTCGCCAACACAATAAAGGTGTATCTATGGAGTAAATGGTTAGACGGTCTGTTATTTGAACATAATTAAAATCTTAATGATACAGGCTAATAAATATAGTCTGCGATAATAAAACAGCAACAGGAAACTGGCTGGATCTCTTACCATTCAGGCCAAACTTAAAATATTTTTTGTTTCCCCATCCCGACTCAAGCAGATAAAGTTTGGGTAGGTAGGTAGGTCAAATACTTTACTTTTTTTTCCAGAATAATAATTTACGCATATCTAAATTCTAGGAATAACTGTAAGGAGAATACCAATACTTTAAAATACTCAGTTTACATCTACAAACAATGAATGCCCCTGCTGCAAAATGATCACTACCGACTGCTCTAATACTTACTTGCGAAGGGTTTGGTACACAACTTAGTCAACATAGATGCACTTATGTTTCAGGTTGTTTTTTTTTTTCGTAACAAATAAAAAAAATGATTTTGGTCTCGGCGATAAAATTTTTCGGGTCGCTTCGATTTTTTCAGGTCTGTCGTGGATGGGGAAACAAACAATATTTTATTTTAGGCCTCAGTGTGCTAATTTTTTTAGTGCAAGGAGGAAATTCATGTTTTTGACAATCATGAATGACAATGAGACCGTACTTGTGTATTTGTGTGTTGTTGTTCCTTTTACTATTTTTTAATATGCTACATTTCTTTAAATAAAGTTAAAAGTTCATTGTCTTGTAAATTTACTGGTATATTCAAATTAAATATTGAAATAATTTCATCATCTTCCAATTAGTTATAACTGACTGACTGATAATTACATGGCATTTACTCAACTACATGTAATTAACACATTCCAGGTATGGAATTTGGCAGGTATTTAGAAACTTTTGCAAGTAAATTATCCCTTGACTAGTCACTACTACAATAATTTTTTTCAGAATACTTTTTACAGATGTTTACAAACAGTAAATTAATTCAGGGCCTTTTTTACCATTTTAGGAATATGACCCATACCCTTGAATTGGGAAATTTTCAAGTCGTTTTGCCAGAAATTGGGAATTTTTTAGCATCTTCAAGTCTGGCCTTGGGTTTAAGAAACAAATGCCTAATTAACTGTCTAGCTATAATGATTTATTGAATGAAATGACAGAGGTCAAGGCTTTTCATCCTTATATAACAGAGGCCGATATTCAGCCACTTCCAAATTAAAAGATATAGTATTTTTTGCCAACTGTGGCAGAGACTCCTCCCAAAATGCTAGGTAAGATATATCCAAAAATGGTTTAGCTCCAACTTTCTTTTTCTGAGGTTTAAATATTAAAGCCTGAAAAAATAAACTGCTTTAAAAAAATTTAAGTTGAAAATACTAATTACTATTCATATTTATAATCTAGTACCCATCTTTCAATGGATGTTGTTTTCCCAAAATTAACAGTTATCGAGCATACATTTCCCAATAATAAAGGCCAGGGCCTCTTCCCAATGTTCAGATGAAAAGCCCTAGAGGCAACTCAGAATAGACCAGTCACAGGTCCAGTTTCACTTGGCTTTTATCTGTTTGAAGAGATCAGTTATGCCAGTGATCTGTATGTCACTGGTGTTCTGTTTACAATATCATTGGCCTTACTACTAAATCCTTCACATTCTATTTACACGATTCCACTTCTGATAAGGCAGCTTGTTTCAGAAGCAAGTTGCTTATTGTCTTATTATATGGTCTGTGTTGGCTGTACCAGTCTGTACACCCTTGAAATGAGTCAGTGGGCGGCAGCACGAAATACCCAAATCTACCCAAATACACAAATCTACCCAAATCTACCAATTTTATAGTTGCAGTTGGTAAATATTACTCAAATCTACATATTTCATGATTGAATAGGTCAAATTGAACAAAAAAGTAAGTACACAATTAACTTCATATAAGTTTTAATCATCAAAATACTTATTTTCATCTACCCAAATCTTTCTAAACATTATTAGCAACTGTATGTTTCACCAAACATAAAAAAACAAAGTAGTTTTACACTGATGATAATGCTGCTCCTGCTGATGATGATGACTACAATAAATATTAAATGTTGATAAATTAACTTTTAAGATTTTTGAAGCTATTAATAGGCAACATGTAAGCAATATGGGGAGGGATATAACTGTACTTTAAGATTGTATATGGATCAATATTTCAATAAATATAAATTTTTCGAATATAAAGTTTGATTGTTTTATTCAGTATCAACAAAAGATAGCTAAAAAATAGAGAGTCTATATAGAATTTGTCAATATTTATCTGAAACTACTAAGATTTGGGTGGATTTGGGTAGATTTGGGTATTTCGTGTCACCCGTCAGTGGGTGGGGTATGATTCATTGCATTTCTGGTGTTTTGAAATTGGTATATAGGGTCAAATGTCAAATTGAGGGCTGAGTGCAAAACTATTATGTTCTTTTCATATTACAGTTACCGTCCCTTAATCGCACTCAGCCCTCCATATGTTCCTTATTTTGTCAAGGAAATTCAGTTTTCTTAGACCAGGCATATCTCTGACCAGATGGAGAAAAAGTTGCCACATTGTGGTTCTGGAAGAAGATTTTTAACGTTTTCACAGAATCATGGAAAGTTATGGTAGACTGAGAATATCAAAATCATGTACGATTAAGTTTACTTACACGTTATGTAATTCCTTTGTTGACGTTTCTAGACTTCTAAATGGCGATGTCATTTAAAGGGAAGAAACTCTCCGGGTCACGATAGTGTAGCGATAACGTGCAGATTACCCGGTACCACTTTCTGACCCTAATGACTTTTCACAACAAATGACATTCTTTTGGAAATTTTCGTTCTCAGACAGAATAAAAGATATCGAAAAATAATGCAACCGTTTATCTTGAAGCGATATAATTTTAAAGTACAGGGTCCAGATGGGGCTTAGTAGGCTTGCTCGTACCCACTTTTTGGGCCATATTATTAAATCATTAGCATAAGGTTTTGGCCGTGCAACGTTGGAAATCATCATGTAACTACAATTCGACTGTCCCAAAAGAACCCATTTCTCTAAATATTGCATTCAACCCTAAAGTAGAACATTGAACAATATTTTGCAAGGTAGAGAATTCGTCAGCGACTATTGATTGCAGTTTATTGGATTTGCCTCCCTTGGATCTACTTCGTATGGTTTATGTTGAGTGTTCGTCGAATAGCTGCCAGTCTCTGTCTAATAGATAAGTATTGTTCCTTCCTTTTTGGTATTTTCCTTGGTCGATCTCTTCGTATTTTTCTCGTTAAAGTTCCATCAGAAGCGCGAATAGGCGGTTTCGAACGCGTGCCAAGGCTAAAACGGTTTCGATTAAAACCTGTGTTCACTTTTTCTGCAGTAACAGTTCCGAACGGTTCAAGCCCCTGCCGAATCTTTTAATGCAAATCTTCATCGCGCTCTCTTCCAACAGTGTGCATTCTTCAGGTTGCCGCCTTCCATGTTGACCATCCGCCTCACTAGTTCGCTTGGAGTCTTATTTGGAGAGGAGAACTGACCCGAAACGGTAATTTTTGGTGCCAATGACACCTATCCGAATCAGTGTGCACCTGGGTAGAACCACCGACCTTCCGTAAGCTAGCTGGATAGCTTCCCGACTCCGAGAGGACTCGCGCCCGCAACCAACGATTATCAGCCAACGCCATTAACCAGTAGACAACTAGACCTATGGTCCAGATCCTATAAATAAGATGACGATATAATCATTAAAACCGACCGAGCAATCACACGGCTAGATACGACTTCCAAAAGTACCAAAGTCAGTCGCGAACGACTGTCTTACGAGTTTCTTATACTCGTAGGTATATCTTACGTGATAGCACCACCAGTCCTCATATGGCCAGTTACAACTAGTACAAGAGCGTTTGTATGTTTGTGAACGCAGCTGCAGATCTTAGACATAAAAGGAGACTTGTCTTATCCCCTACCCCACCCTACCGCCCGCCTCCCCCCGCTGCTTTATCAGCCGCCTGTCACGCTATTAACACGCTCATTTACGAATTTTACCGTTGGTTGTTGCCCTCGGTTTTATCTAGGACGGTGAAGTGTTTGGGTAATACTATAAAATTAGTTAGGGTGATAACCTCCATCATTTTGACGGAAGAAGGAACACATGCACTTTTGGCTCGTCAACAAGCTCCAGCCCTTTGCTTGGTCACTTCAAGTTTGCTCATATTAACGCTGCAGCCTGTCACCACAAATTGAGACTGAACACAGAAAAACCTAATTGGCTGGCACTAATTCTTGTTTTTCACAGGTAAAGCATCAAAGCAAGCAGACGAATGTGCCAAAGGCCAGCACTGGAATGAAAATCATAATTGCTTTTATATTGTTATGTGAAGGATTAAACACGTCATTAGAACTTTGTTTTTATACTTGTTTTATTGTTATATAATATGTAAAATTTCGAGGGAAAATGTTGAAACTAACCTATATAAATACATATAGGCTCAAGTTATTTTCGTGAATGTGGCCACGCTCCCTATTTTGGGGAGGTGGCCATTTTAGAGAGTGTGGGGTTCAATAGCACATTCATTATAATCAAATTGTGGTGTAACGTTTGCAGAGACCAAAATTTCTTCAGTGACAATGATGACGTATACATTTAAGTTGTAGTTACTTTTGCAACATGTTAGTGTTTAGCCGCAAAACACATAAATTGTATCATACTCACGTGTTTTCCCTCTGTTTTCTTCTTTTGTTGATTGTGCTTGTCATATTTATATTTGAAAAAATTAAAATTCAAAGAAAAATTACAACCTTCATAATTTCCCTGCAATTCTATAACTTGTGTAGAATATAATTATACGCCCGCAATTTCTTGTAAAAAAATATATCATAAAGAAATGTGTTTTTTAAGATTTACCGATTCTAACAACTTAAAATGTTCAATCTTTGCTATTTCCATAACCCAGCAGTTGGCTCATGTCTAATGACGCAATCGATGCCAATATTCTCGGAGAAATGAGTTTTCCAGATTTACTGTTTTATGTTTTCCAGTGACTTTATCAAGGCGGGTATCTCAGTTAGCAGTTGGGAGGCTTCGTTTTTGTACGACAGTACCTAGAATTGGAAAGTATATAAAGATAAGTGATAGATTGAGAGAGAAGTGGTATATGTCAGAATCCCGCCTGCATTGTGCAGAACACTAATATTTGGTGTGAAACTAATTACTGCACGCGTAACCTGTGCCACTTCTATGCAATTGTAAGAATCAATTTTGTTTAGCAAGGTTTTGAAATATCTATTTCCTCTTCAGGCGAAAAAATCACGCAATTTTTACAGGGTGACAAAATACATGACCTCTTGAGAAAGTAACTGGACCATCCGCACCTGAGCACTTCGCATTCTGATAACACTTTCTCCGCCCCTTTGCAGTTACCATCCCTTAAGTTTGCAACGCAATAAACCGTTCTTTACACTACCTTGGTCTCCTTTGCAGTTACCGTCCCTTACACTGTCTTGGTCTCATTCACAGTTATCGTGCCTTACACTGCCTCGGTCTCCTACTGAAGGTAACCGATAGCGTCCCTTACACTGTCTTGGTCTCATTCACAGTAAATGTCCCTTACACTGCTTGGTCTCCTTCAGTTAGCGTCCCTTACACTGTCTTGGTCTCCTTCAGTTACCATCCCTTACACTGTCTCGGTCCCCTACTGAAGGTAACCGATAACGTCCCTTACACTGTCTTGGTCTCATTCACAGTAACTGTCCCTTACACTGCCTCGGTCTCCTTCAGTTAGCGTCCCTTACACTGTATTGGTCTCATTCACAGTAACTGTCCCTTACACTGCCTCGGTCTCCTTCAGTTAGCGTCCCTTACACTGCCTCGGTCTCCTTCAGTTACCATCCATTACAATGTCTTGGTCTCATTCACAGTAACTGTTCTTCACACTGCCTCGGTCTTCTTCAAAGTTATCGTGCCTTACACTGCCTCGGTCTGCTTCAGTTACCGTCCCTTACACTGTCTTGGTCTCATTCACAGTTACTATCCTTTACACTGTCTCGGTCTCCTTCAGTTAGCGTCCCTTACACTGTCTTGGTCTCATTCAAAGTTGCTGTCCTTTACACTGCCTCGGTCTCCTTAAGTTAGCGTTCATTACACTGTCTTGGTCTCATTTACGGTTACTGTCCTTTACACTGCCTCGGTCTCCTTAAGTTAGCGTTCATTACACTGTCTTGGTCTCATTCACAGTTACTGTCCTTTACACTGCCTCGGTCTCCTTCAGTTAGCTTCCCTTACACTGTCTTGGTCTCATTCAGAGTTACTGTCCTTTACACTGTCTCGGTCTCCTTCAGTTAGTGTCCCTTACACTGTCTTGGTCTCATTCACAGTTACTGTCCTTTACACTGTCTCGGTCTCCTTTAGTTAGCGTCCCTTACACTGCCTCGGTCTCCTTCAGTTAGCGTCCCTTACACTGTCTTGGTCTCATTCACAGTTACTGTCCTTTACACTGCCTCGGTTTCCTTCAGTTAGCGTCCCTAACACTGTCTTGGTCTCACTCACAGTTACTGTCCTTTACAATGTTTCGTTCTCCTTCAGTTAGCGTCCCTTACACTGCCTCGGTCTCCTTCAGTTAGCGTCCCTTACACTGTCTTGGTCTCATTCAAAGTTGCTGTCCTTTACACTGCCTCGGTCTCCTTCAGTTACCGTCCCTAAAAATGTCTTGGTCTCATTCACAGTTACTGTCCTTTACACTGCCTCGATCTTTTTCAAAGTTTTCGTCCCTTACACTGCCTTGGTCTTCTTCGCAGTTACCGTCCCTTACACTGTCTCTGTCTCCTTCACAGTTACCGTCCCTTCCACTGCCTCGGTCTCGTTCACAGTTACCGTTCCTTCCACTGTCTCGGTCTCCTTCACAGTTACCGTCCCTTCCACTGCCTGGTCTCCCTTACAGTTACAGTCCCTTCCACTGTCTCGGTCTCCTTCACAGTTACCGCCCCTTCCACTGCTTCGGTCTCCTTCACAGCTACATTTGTTAAACTGAGCGTAAACGCTTTATATGTGTCTTTTCATGCTGGTGCGGATACACAAAAAGATAGGCATTATTTGAAAACAACAATCGTCTTTTTATTTAAAAAAAATAATAACCAGATAATGCTGATATCGCTGTCCCCACCCTCGGAGACATTGAAACGTTAAATTTTAAGAGGTAAGGCTGGTCAAAGAAGTTTGTTGTTAACCACCGGAAAACGCGGCCGACCTTGCAATCCAATTTAAAAATGTCATTTGGCGAAGCATTAATATAAACTGTTATGGAAGAAAGTTTTTTAACATCAAAACGTTCGCAAAACGCATTTAATCTAAAAACGTGCTTACAATGAGAGACATTCAGTTTTATTAGATCTTCCAAACTGATTCTTGATCTTTGCCATCTGTTCCGAGTCTTCGAGATTGTATATTTGTATACAAAACTCTTAACTCTGATGAAACACCTTTCTACAATCGGGCTTAAGATTTTAGGCCGAGATATTAGCGTTTTGACACGTTTCTCTAGCCAAAGTAAATGTAAAGATATCCGGATTATTCAGACTTCCCAGTCTCGTGATTGTCATTCGTATTATTCAATGAGTATTGGTGTGGTTTCTTGGACCATTCTTCTTGTTCATCCTAGAAGATGACAGCAATTCGTTCCAATATCTACACTGAACCACCCTGTCTATGCTTACCAGTTCGTTGTTTTCATGGACGTCGGTAGAGAGGTGCTGAGGGTAATGCAACACGAAAGCAGCGGGTCGTTAATCGCCCAAGGCGATAAAGGAGTTCAACAGAGACGTCAGCATCTTACAGAGGACGTTTTAAGAAACTGAAGCAATATCCTACTAACCGCAACGCGTATTCTACTAACCGCGACGCGTATTCTAACCGCGACGCGCATATTACTAACCGCGACGCGTATTCTACTAACCGCGACGCAGATTGTCTTTCTTACCAGTCTTTGGCGTACTTCTCAAGCAATCTTGAACTTTGGTAGAAAAGTTTGACAAAGGCGCCAATATCTACCGGGTAACTTTACCTTACAGGCCTTAAGAACTGTACCCCACCCGCGCGGCAATATGCCTTGTCCTTTTTTCCACTCGTTCTCGTCGATAGAGACCATTGAGAGGCATTAATAAGGAGCAGCAACCCTGATATACCCATCTAGACACAGTGTTAGTTGGCCTCCTACACAACCCATCACAGACATTGACAGAGGCGTCATAGAGAAAGTACACGATAAAGAACGGCTGCCGTACCCTACCCAACGAGACCACGCGACGCCACCAAAACCGAGATGCCTTCGTGGAGGTTCACCTTGTTGCTCTCTGCCTTGATACTCGAAATTTATGAGAATTTTCACCAAACATTGCAGATTATAGAAAGTATATAGACTTCAAATTTATTAGACTGTATAACCCTCGCGACACCTCCTCACTTCAAATCCTGGCTTTAAGAAACAATAGTTCTTTGCCATGTTTATGTGTTTTGTTCGACAAATTTGTCCATGATGTCGATTTTAAACTTATCTATTCAACATCATGGGTCTTTAGATAATACTTAGGTTAATACCATATTGATTTCGTTTAAGAAATCAATCTTTAAAATTGAGATAACCTATCTTAACCCTTTATTACTTTCAACCTAAGTTAAAGTCGCTTTCTACGTTGCTAGGAAGATAAGAAATGCCTCATGTTGATAATTCTTGGCCTAATTTATACTTTTCAAACAATGCCCCTATTTTCCAATCAGCTAAGATCGTAAAATATCGAAAGTCACGGTTTCCAAATTCAAATAAGTTTTCTTAACGTTGATGAATCTTTCCGCAAATGTTGAACCAGTACTTGAGTTGCCATGCGTCGACTGGCACCATTTTAAATGAAATGCATGCCCAATGAATGCAAGGCAGTTTGAAATTCAACCTTAAAAAGTAATCACGTTGGGTGTTATTATGTGGTGCACTTCACCGACCTTTCATGTTCATACGCAAGGGTCATATCTATTCCCTCTATAAATGTGGATTCATAAATGTGTCCAGAGGAATGCTCCCCCAACCCCATCGCATTGTTTGTATTTTAAAACAATAAAAACAGTTTTCGTTTATTACAAAGGGACATATCAATGGTTATTTAGTATAGAAACGGCAAGGAACGTTTGATCATGAACGTGTAGACTTGTTATGTACGCATACTGCAACATTGGGTGATTGTTTTCTTGATAATTTTGTCAGAATCATGCGGATGCAGCCACGTACTTGCGTATTGACAGCTACGCGACAATACACGCCTTCTGTAGAGAGTTCCATGACAACACAATGAAATGAAATAAAATGAAATCATGTAATGAAAATCCACCGTCGGGACTACAGTCTAGTACTCTAAGCAGCGCCGTCATCGTTTTTAACAACGTACTGTGCATCATCGTAATCGTCGCCGAGTTCGGTACTCCCACCGAGTCGTCGAATTGTGCAACGAATCACTGAGCAAAACATTCATTACACAGTGTGCTTAATAGTAAAACTGTGCCCAAGATCATTAAACTAAATCTGGAGACCAGTCGCCATTTCAGCCAATCAGATCCTCGAGATTTGAGACTGATCTCAAAACTTAGTTTTATGATCTTGGGCCCTGAAATCAGCATGCGCTGGCCGCAACGTCGTTAAGCACTTTACCGCAGCGCTTTGGTAATGAGCTCTTGTACCCTTGTTACGTTGTCCAGTTGGAAATTTACCAGGCGCTGTTTGTTTACATGTCCAAGTAAACAAACTTTTCTATGGCTAAACAAACTAATCAACATGCCATGACGAGATGTCTGATTATGACTGACTCGCATTCATCGCTATGTCTGCAGCACGGCTTTTGACTGATCGCCTATGCATTTATGTCTTCGGTTTCCAGTTTCTGGCGACAGACTCATGATGCATTGAAATAATGAACATGTAGCTTTCGCGTTGTGTGTGCCTATTAAACGTTTAAAACCAGCGACCGTTATGAAGGTTGCCTGTGTTGTTACATGTGTTGCATTGCAAGCCAGAAACATCGAGCAGGCTTCATTGTCGGAAACATTGTCGCTTAATATAAGTTATAATTAGAGATAACCCATCTGGCTTGACCGGCTGTCCTTTCTTCTCGCTCTTTTACATGTCCGTCCGTCCGTACGCCCGTCTGTCTATCTGTCTGTCTGTCTTAGCACTCTCCATACAGCGGTACGGTGTGGTGTTCGATTCGATGTGCTGTTGGTAGAAGTGCGTGTTGTTGGCAACTCTCATGGCTTCATGTATCCAAAAACGAATACTTCCTATGTTGTTAGTTTCTTTTGCAAATCTTAATTGGTTTGATCACACAAACAGATGCTGAGTATTTAATCCAAGGATCTGCGGGTGGATGACCTGTTCTGATCGTTATAGCAGACATCTGTGAACCGCAGAACTGTTCATGCACTGTCATCGAAGTTTGATTAAAAAACGCCAATTAAAATAGCCCATGTACATATATCTTATATAAGTGGTGGCGCGCAGGCTAGCTGGTTTCGCACCTTACGTATAAATTTGGATGTTGGAACTCAGAACCGGGTCCGAAATTTTGACAGAAATTTCACTCCCAAGACTGAGGTTTATCGGAACGTGTACTGGTGCATGTGTGCATTAAGTGGGGCTCAGTAGCGTTGCTCGAAACCCTTTTGGGAGCGCATTATTTAATTTTTATGTGTATTTAAGCCAAACACGATTGATCTTTTCACGTAACTACCCCAAGATTGTCTCCAGACGAACTGCCATATACTGGGAACGTTCGAACAAGGGCCCAAGATCATAAAACTAAGATTGGAGACCAAATCTCAAACATTATATTGACTGAAATTGCGACCAGTCGTCATTTCAGCCAATCAGATGCTTGAAATTTGAGGCTGGTCTCCAGATTCATTTTTATGATCTTGTATAATACCGGTCTCGGATTCCCTGTTCCTGGAACACGGTCCACACCCATTAACTCGTATGAGGCGGAGCAGAAATAAATACTCGAAATATGTTTGTTGTCCGCAATGCAATATATAACAATATATGTAGTTCTTTGCCCAAGGTTATAAAACTGAGCATTGAAACCAGTCTCAAATCTCAAGGATCTGATTGGCTGAAATGGCGACTGCTCGCCATTTCAGCTAATCAGATGCTTGAGATTTGAGACTGCTTTCCCTTCAGGAATGGAGCAAAGTCTTCTTCGAACAAAAGAAACATGTGCATAAGTTATATCTTAAAATATGCGATAAACAACACGGTAACATCCCATAATACGTATTTAATCCCCACATCCTATCTATACAATACAATATAAATGAAAATTTTGATTCCGAGTTTTGAGGGTTTTTCGATCCTTTGATATTTTGTTGCGAACGCTTTCAATTATTGTCTGCGTACCGAGATATTCCTAAATTTTAATACATTTTTATGGAAATTCAGTCTAAACTGGCTGAATATTGTAATGGTCGTTCTTTCAAAATTTACTTTAAAGTGAACACTGATCATATCGTGGATGTGCAGGCTGGTCTGGGTCAAGGACGGATCCAGTGTGGGGGTTGGTTCAATGCTCGAATTCTCTTTTTGGCAGCAATATTTAATTTTCGTAGGTATTTCGGCCAGAAAGTTTGAAATTATCATGTAACAACCTTAAGACTGCCGCAAACGAACCCTCTTTCTGAAAATCTTGCATCATACCTTGCCTGGGTCTACACTGGTCGCAAATGTAGCATAATTTGAGATCAGCAATAAATGGGTTAAGACTTGGTCAATTCATGATATAATTATGTAAATATTCTTTACATCCCTCTTCACGTGTTTTAATGACGTTACTCTTTAATGGAATGACTAATGAACATCAAAAATAGATAAAAGAAATCTTCATAAATCCAAGAACTTCGGTAAAGGGTTAAATGAGTCGTAAATTCTTTCGCAGGATTTGTATAGAACTCGAAAATTTGCATTGACGTTTTATTTGTAACCATTCATTGAAGCTCACTTGATATGTAAATAACTACATTTTTAAACGGTAGTGATAGCGTTTCATTTGATGCAGATATTATATTTATTTCATGTCCGTTCAAGTACGGACATTTTACTTTTCATTGCTTCGCGGCTTCCAAGGACTGGGCAACCATTTGTTTGAACAAACATAGATATACAGTTGAATAAATAGTGTCCGTATAAGTCCCCTTACTGTCGGAAAAAGAGAAATATTTCAGATTACCTCTTTTGATAGACAGTTGATTAAATACACTCCGTAACTTTTGTCATGCTATGTTTCAACTTTATTTTCTCTGTTCCTTATGTCTGGTATTGATACTTCATAAATGACCTTTATTATGAAGATGTTGCCTCCATCCAAAGTAACATTATTGTGTTGGTTTTGTGATGGACGTGAATTTAAGGGTTTTTTGACAATATATTGACGCTCAGTTAATTTGTGTTTTGTTTAATTTATTTTTGCTGTAAATTTGATATAATTTTTTTTTCTCTCTTTCCAAAAGTCTTTCTTTTCACACATTAAAATAAAAGCACGTTCTTTTGAGTTTTTTTGGAGTATCGGATTGTCGTGAAATGTTACGAAAGGTTAATGCAAAAAAAAAATAATCGAAAGGTTTTCACCGTTATTAACCAAAGTTATATAGAAGTTTCTTTGTTATTCAAAAGGCGGATAAGGAAAAAGTTTCAATAAAATTTATATTGAAATTTTATTGCTTCTGCTTGAAAAGAAAGATATTTCCCTACTGCGATGAATAAAAGACCGAATTAATATATTAAACTCGTATCAATTTCTCACACCTCTTTGCATTTTAACGCTTTTAAGTAGGGACATACTGATTTAAGATTTGTCTCCCTTGGACAATATGCATTTTGTTCGTTTTAAGAATGGATATGCCATTCTCAATTAATTCTAAATTGTTGTAAACTTGAACAGAATTAGTTTAAACTATACTTAAATCAACACTTTCTGTAAATTGATGCTTCATTATTATTGTTAATCATAATTCACATACATTTTTATAATTAATAATTTAATGGCTATTAAATGGCAAATGATAACATTTTGAATTTGTTACTACCAGTACCAATGTGTAAATGTTTCAATTAACATGGGTGTGCATTTTAATTAGATGCACTGAACCTGTTCTTTTACCCAGATGAAATGGTGTTAGAATTGTATTTTCACTTTATCTTAATTTATGGGCGGTACTGTTTATAAAAAGAAAGTAGGCGTACCTGTTTATGCTAATTTATTGATAGCTTTGTAACATTTCATTACTGACGTCACACATAAACCGTTATCAGTTGCCCAGCAACGACACGTTGGCCAATCAAAAGCGGGATCTCCCTGTCAATCAGTGTTAGTGCGCGCCTAAGCGGGAAGCGCCAAATGCCCACCCACGAGCGTCCGATAGATGTTAGATTGAACGTAAAGACGAAACCCACGTGTGTTTAGATTTTCATTTGTGCTGTGTAGTTTTAGTAGAGTAGAATCTTAACATTATGAAAATGGAGTCAAATGGACCTGCATCTCCTACTAATGGAACTGAGGAAATACCTAACGACCCAGGGTAAGTGATCATTTTTGTTCTTTTAACTAACGCTTTGATTAGTTTGTTATCTTTAAATTTGTGTGTTCTATTTCATCTTTTACATTGACATTTAGGTCAAAGATTTATGGATTCAAAATGGCTCTTTGTTTACGAATGTCCTCCCTGTTTTTCGTTACAGGAAGATGTTTATCGGGGGTCTAAGCTGGCAGACGACAGCAGGTTTGTTTATTTTACACGATTTACCTTAAAGTTTCGATTGATCTCGCCGCGTACATGCATTGTTTACATTTGTTAATTACACTGAAAGTCCCGCGAGTCATGCGGAACTCTTCAATGGTTTTCGTTCAGTGTATTGTAGTAAATACCGTAAATTGCTGAAACTTGACGTTTTCCATATTTGTAACATATTTACCTATTTTTGTCAATTTCAGAAAAACTAAAAGAGCACTTTGGAAAATATGGAGAAATTAAAGAATCCATGGTTATGAAAGACCCCACTACAAAACGTTCAAGGTGCGTGTATATTTATAACTCCCCTGGTGATAAAAAGGATGTTAATTACACCCCAAATTGTCAGCTGACTAATGCAATTAGCTTGAAGTTTTCCCCGACAAATAATAATCAAAAGAATTATTTTGGATTTGTACTTTCATACAACCCAGGTAGTATGGAAGAATAGTAATTTTATTGTTTTTGTCGGAATATTTTCCCACGAAAATGGTAAGTATGTAGCACTAGAAGACTAGAAAATTATATATGCACTTAGAAAAGTAGCTAGCTAGTTGATATAGAATTATAAATCAACCGTTCACCACAAAGGCAGAAAATCTCCCATTAAATGGTTCAGTTCAGTATTTCAATATTTGTTTAATCATTAAGACAAATATTGCCTAGTATTTATTGAGATCTTGTTCATCTCATTAATACATTTGTGTGCTTAATCTCGAATTCGCCCTGTGTATTTTTACAATTTGATAAAATTCTAATGTAGCAGTGTTTGTTGGTCACTATTTAGGACTGGTAATAAAAGCTGATTAAATGACCCCATAAAGACTAGCAATATAATCAAGACCAAAATAATTCAAAGTCTCAATTTGTGTAAAATGATCCCATTGCATAGGCTAGGGCAGACTCAATGTGCCAATTAAGATGGCTGTTTTTACACATTGCCATTAAAGGAATTGATCCTGAATAGAGAGATGTACAGAATAATTGAATGCCCTTGGGAATTTTCACATTCTCACACATTCTGGACTGTCCAGTGACCTAATTAAGGGCCAGAAGGAGATATTTTTGTTAACTTTCTTCAGCATTCAATAATGCATGTCCAGATTGGTGATTTTGATAAAGAAAGAAAAATTTGTATTGCCTGTCAAGTTAATGTTTTCATATTTTGTATACATTAAATCAGATAGCCACACTTGAATAATCCTCTAAATAATACAGAAAAGGCATCGAGGGCATTTAGATTTAATTTCCCAATTTATTGCCAAGGACATAATTTAGAAGTATATATTTGATTAAAATGAAAATTGATCTCAAGTAATGCTGAGAACACATTTTTTTTCATCACCAAATTTTAACTCGTGGGAGATTAACCCTTTCCTCCATATACACATTTTTGCGTGGGCGAACAGTGTAGATCCAGATCAGCTAGCACATCCATGCCGTCTGATCAGGATCTGCACTGTTCGCTTTAGGATTCATTAGGTTATTTCTGAGCAAAATGCGGTAAGTGCATATCCTGATGAGACAGCATGGATGTGCCGGCTGATCTGGATCTACACTGGTCGCACATGCGTAAAAATGCATATTTATGGAGAAAAGGCTTAAAATGAAAAATGATCTATAGTAATGCTGAGAACACATTTTTTTCATCACAAAATATTAACTCCTGGGAGATTAAACTTAAGCTCATGATAACGTTGTTTGTATGATACAACAGATTTAAACATTTTAATGCAGAACATTTTCTCTCATTTGGCTTAATTATGGAAGAAGGGCTTTAAAGCATTGCAAAAACATAGATTTTTGTGATATTTAATGTAAAATAATGATTCACTCATTTCTGTTAAAATGCCAGTGCTTTCATAACCAAAATTATGGCTGAACCATTGTTGGTTGCACATGGGATTTAAGACAATCCTGTGATGCAAATATATATATTCCATATATATAATTATGAGCTTGTCAGCTAGCATGTGATGTCTGATCTTGATCTACACTGGTTGCTTTTTGGTCAGAAAAAACATTGAATCTAACAGTGAACATATTAGATCCTGATCAGATGGCACTGATGTGCTTGCTGATATGGACCTATACAGTGTTCGCTTAAGCAATGTTGTTATATGGATTCTAATGGTCCTATATTCCACTTAAGCACAACGGTCGATAATGTTTGTTTCTTAATCAAAAGACTTCTGTAAAGTAACCCTAGTCTAGTGTCCCTTAATGCTCAATGGGTATGCCTTTCATCACATAGGCTACCTGTGTAGATCCAGATCAGCCTGTGCAGATGTGCTAGCTGATAAAGATTTACACCAGTTACACATGGTATAAAAGATGTATCCATGGTGTAAAGTGTTATACTTAAAATGACATGCTTTCAAATAGTATTGTCATTGACACTAAGTCTTGCAGCCCCTGCATTAGGGTAGACCTGCATCAGTGTACTTAATCAAAGTGATGGCATATTGTTCTCTTAAATCCCCCTGACAAAGGAGTAAGGAAAACTTGTGCATTTCTGATCAATGTTGTTTGTGCTTAAAATTGATGACTGACAGTCAACAAGATTGCTTCATTAATGAAACAAGTTCTCTATGCATAACTTCCTGAGGCATTTGAATACCTAGGATAAAAATCAATCCCTGGACATGAGACTAGATGTCTCTACTTATTGCTTGACACCAGAAAAAACATGGTTTTCTCTCGTTTCTCTCAAAGAATTTCCATTAGAAAATGCTAGCTTAGCTTCTTTTGCTAATAGAGATTTGATAAAAAGGGATGAAATGGCGATTTGGATAAAAAGGGATGAATGCATATTTTGAAATTTGTACCCGTTTTCATCATTTTTCTAGTGGCTTAATCATTTTTTCCTTTCACCCTTTACTCCATACAATTACGCCTTTTATCTCATGACAAACGAGTGTAGATCAATGTCAGATAAGTGCCATCTGATCTGGATAGCACTGGTCACTCCTTGGTCAGAAATATCCCTATGAACCTGAACAAATGGCACAGATTTTCTGGCTGATCTGGATCTACAGAGTTCATCCATGCAATAACAGTGTATATATAGAGAAAAGGGTGAACCCACAGTCTTCTGTCCCATCTTAACCCTTTCCTCCATAGTTAAACTTTTATTGCATGGGTGAACAGTGTTGTCTAATCAGGATCTGAACTGTTTACTTTTTGATTTGTTAGGTTATTTCTGACCAAAATGCGACCAGTGCAGATCCTGATCAGACGGCACTGATGTGCCAGCTGATCTGGATCTACACTGGTCGCACATGCTTAAGAATGCGTATATATGGGGGAAAGAGTTCAGTAATCTTAGATCTGCATATGCCCGGCGCTGGATTTTGGCAGTATGAAAGGTTTTCATTGAGAATAGGAAACTGATATATTTATACAGGTCTTGATTAAATTGTGATGATATCCAAGAATTTATGTCAGTTAATTGGCATGCAATCAATTCAGCATCACTGCGATGCATGAGTTGCAAAAAATAACTCGCATCTACAACAATTTACTCAATTGCAGACAGATGGTATATATATAATATGTTGAAATGTTCATGGTTTGATCTTTAATTTAAATTAATTTATGATGGAAAATTATATTTATTTTAATTGATTTATTAACATCATTTGACTGATAACAACACTCTAAGTATATATAAATATAAGATTTATTTTACTCCGCAACTACTGTGAGTACAGATCCTACTAGCACAGTCGCATATTGGTCAGAAATAACCTAATGAATCTAATAGGGAACAGAGTAGATCTTGATCAGACAGCACATGTGAAGGCTGATCTGGATCTACAGTGTTCGCTCATGCAATGAAGTTTAACCAGTGGAGTGAAGGGATTTGAATACACCTTTATCTTATCTTCTATTGCGATTTGGATTTTAGGGAGAAGTGACTTCTCCCTCAGCTAAGCTTAGGGAGAAGTGAGGAGACTTCAGGGAGAAGTGGGAGACTTCGGCGACAAATGATGTGTACCGTGCATCTACATCTATTAAGTTTTGTATCAAACAAGAACAACAACTAAATACTAAAACTTTATTTGATGAATCAACAACAGTTATTAAATGTAGTAACACTGTTAAAGTTAAAGTGTGATAGTAAAAGCATAGGTTTTTCAGCACAAAGGTTAGACCTCTATAGCATCCAGTTGGTCAGCTGAAAATACACACAAACCCAATTATTTCTACATATTAACATATTAAACACAAGTATTATCAAAATAAAGGGTAATTTATGCAACATGAAAGTATTGACAACAAAAAACTGTAACGAAAGAAAGAATCCTTTTCCTGGTCTAACTTCTTGTACAAAATTATTCTAGGCATGTGACCTTGGTTGTGAGAATGGGAATAGAAGAGAATTGTGGAGAGGTGAAAGTTTCCACTGTACAAACATTTTGCATCCAGCTTCATTCTTTTCTGACACCTTTTTTCCTCATTATGCCTTCACCATTAACTGAAATGAAACAAATGATTTTATAGAGAATAGAAGCTTTTCTGTTGAAAATGTCTCAAGGAAAAACCTTTAACGCCATTGCAAATCTTGGTTGCATCTAAATACATTGTAGTTGCTCGGCTTAATCTTGAAAATGATGATTTAAATCTCTGCATTAGAACATTCATCAAGAGACCAAGATTTCACAACATGGTTTTTTTCTGAAAGTTCTTGATTAGACTGCTTTTTGTGTCATTTCCTTACAGCCCTTGTATCACTTAATGAAATTTAAATGCAAGTCTGCAGTATGGTGAAATATGTCCACTTAACCCTGTCTTCCATATATTTACACATTAATTTTATTGCCTTGGTAAACAGTGTAGATACAGATCAGCGGCACATTGAATCTTGCATTCTACACTGTTCGGTTTGAGATTCATTAGGTTATTTCTGACCAAGATGTGACCAGTGCAGATCCAGATCAGATGTCAGAGATATGCTGGTATGGATCTGGATCTTCACCAGAATGCATAAACATGGAGTAAAGGGTTAATTACATTTATTCATGTATTTCACGCTGATTTGATAAAAAGTCATTATAGTGCCCTGGTTGTTTACCTCATATGGCTATGATGCGCAGTAGGCTGTTATATCGGTACTTCTAAAGAACATCTAAATGGACTTTCCATGTTTTAATCATGCAAAAACACGTTGTACAGTTTCCGTTATACATCATTCTTGTTCCATCATGATATAGACCAAGATCCGAGTTTATAAGCCGCGATGAAATAATTAAATTATACATGAAGTAAAGAAATATTTACAGCAGTCAGTATGCTTTGATGTGTGTTAGTTCTAGTTGACTTCCTGTGAAACAAGTAATTCACATTAAATCGAATGAGCACCAGCGTACCGCATCAGTGATTGCCAACCAAGTCCTCTGAGAATCTATTGTAACGTTAATTATTAGAGTTTAAAGTTCAGATGATCTGTTGAAGATAGTTACTATAAATTGCGGAGGTGTAACATTTCAAATATTGTCGATTTGAATGATACTGTAGAATTATTTATATTCATGAGCCTTTATTTTGTTAACAGCTTGATTAACAGTTTAAGGGGAGCAGTAGGACAAACCATTTTTTAAACCCTTCTTCATGGGATATGGCTGTTATTCCACAGACTTAGTGTCGATCCGGATCAGCCTGCACATCTGAGCTATCTGATCAGGATCTACACTGTTCACTTTTAGATTCGTTGGGTTATTCCTGACCAAGAATTGACCATTATGGAGGTCAAGGTCAGACAGAATGGATGTGCCAACTGATCTGGATCAACAGTGGTTCACCCATGTGATAAAAAGCCACAACTGTGGAGAAACAGTTCAGCAATTTACAAAAATTAAATATCTCAAAATGACAGATTTTACAGTTTGACTTTAGTTTCACGCATTATACCCTTAAACCAAAATACAATACAAAAGAAACAACATGAGCAGTTAAATCTATTTGTAATCTTTGTCCCCGTGATTTGTTGTTTTTTCTTCATATTTTGATAGATTACAGTGATGAAACTTAATTCTTCGTATATATTATTCGAGTCATTTTAGTAATTTTAAATTTGTGACTGGTAATATTATCCAACCCACAAACTACAAACTGTGTCATGACTCAACATAATACAAGTATTTGTGAACAGAATCTAGGATTTTTCCTTCTACAGTACGGAGGGGCTAAATGAAAGTTTTGTTATTTCAATTTTTTTAATGCAACTTTAAATGCATGTTTTCCTGTCCTTTATGCTGTTCATGCTGTCTTCTTCAAAATTAAAAGCTATGTGCCATGAAATCTCTAGGGTAAAGATCTCTGAAAAGAAAAGGATTTTTTAATGCAGTTACATGTAAGATAAGACTGCAAATCAGAAATCAGTCTGCAATCTTTCAAAGCTGATTGGTTGAAACTGGGTACCATCTCTTAACTCACTAATTGGAAGCTTGAGATTTAGACTGGCTTTCGGTCTAAGGTTTTATGGTTCATTTGAGTTTGAAATCTGATTTAAACTCTTAACCCTTAACTCTATTTATCTGGGTTTTATTGCATGTGCTACCAGTGTAGGTCCGTATCAACTGGCACATCCCTGCCATCAGGTCTGGATCTACACTTGTCACCTCTTGGTGGGATATAACCTAATGAATCTAAAAGTTAAAGAGGGTAGATCCTGATCAGACAGCATGGATGTACATCTATATCTTGTGCTGATCAACACTGGCAGGCAAAGAGTTCATCAAAATGTTTGTTTTAAGTTTGCATTCTGTTGTTGAAGCCATCTGTCAAGCAGAATTTCTTTTATGTTGAAAATCAGGGAAAATTAATTTTGCCAGCTGTGTTTAGTACAACTCAAACATTCCATAAACCTTGTTCTGCAGTCATCATGATCATCGAATAACGTTGCATACCGAAATATACGCAAGCATGCTTTGATGAGGCACGATTTAACCGTGTTGATGTTTGTGTCAAACACATTCCTACCAACATGTTCGTCTTTCTCAGCGTTTGATATTTTTTATAAGGTGTAAATATTCAAAAAGCCGTGATGTCGGACAGAAAGCGATGAGTCAGCGGGGACGGTAGCTCTCAAACATTCTTTAATCTCTCCAACTGGAGACCATTTAGCGCGGTGAATACCTAATCTTATCATGAGCGTAAGGGTTAGCTGACTTGACCTCCGCCAATTTCCCTTTCTTTATCTTTTGGGTATATATGGAAATGCTTTTTTTGCATGCTTGAAATTGACAGTAAGTATGGTTTGAAGGGTAATTGATAGGGGAGTTTATCTTGATCCTAATCGTAAACCCGTCATACCATTTTAATGTTGCATTGTACCGAAGTACAAGATTTAAAATATAAAAAATATCTTAAGGGAAATCATCCTTTATTTGAAAGAAAAAACTGTAGGATGTAGTATATTGCTGAATTAAGTGTTTTCTTCAAAATTTAAAAATCTTAAAACAAAAATCTACCCAACAAGAATTAAAAGAAGATAGTTAGGATAAATACATTCTGTTTACACCCCCCCTCTCACCCCCTAATGTAATGCAAGGAATAAATTAAGACCATTAAAATCAGTGATGTTTTAAACACAGATTCTTATTTTCTTCACAAGAACTTTAATGTGAAAATAGTGAGGAAAGATGCCTTTATTTCCCAATCATGTAGGTGGTATTAAAAAGTGTGGAATCGGAGGGGAGAGCATTAGTTACAGCAACAACAGCAGCAGCAGCAATAAAGATAAACTATGGCACTGAAATGTTCAAAAGATATAAATTAAAAATTTTTGGGTCATATTTTACTATTTGCTATTTGTTTTTAACAAATTAAATGTTTTATCAGTTGTACAAATTTAAATTCAGGAAAAAATCCTCTAAAGTTCAATGATCCATCCATTAGCGGTGTCATTAATTGTGTTTAACTTGAATTCAATGTAATTTATATAAAGAATACCCTTGTGTTACAAAAAATTGATGAAAAGAAGAAAATAATCAAAATAAAAGTAAAGAAGTTTCAAACAAAAATTCTAAAGCTTTAAGAGTTGTAGCCCTTTCTCAAGTTTGAATCAATTTAAAATTGAACGTTACTTTTTTAAAATAGAGATTCCTATTGAAAGCTTAAGTACATAGTTCTTTGTATTGTTGACGGTGAAAAATTTTGCTTAATACGCTGTGCAAACAATTACAGCTCTCTCATTAGTTCTTTTCAAACTTTCTGATAAGATAAAATAGTCAGTGGCAAAAAATATTCGATAATGGGTTATTGCGTATTTAAGGGCTCTCCACAATGTACCTTTTAAATCGAAAGATTTTAGCACGTAATATATATTCAATGCTTATAAATTTTTATGATTGAACATTTTAATGAGTTATATTGAATATATCTTGTACGAGATCTGTTTGACAACTTTATTGTAATAAATTAAAATTAGAACGTACTGCACTTAAGATTGTCAAATCAGCTGAATTTTTGAATTTTTAATGAACAAGATTTAAGACACGAATTTTGGTTCTTTGGCGAACATGTAAATGTCATGCACGAATGAATTTTGGTTTATGGCAACAAACAAAAAAAATCTCATTTGTGCTAACACTTTGCTCCATATATACCGGTTTATCACATATGCAATGCAAACAGTATAGATCCAGATCAGCCAGCATATCCGTGCCACCTGATCAGGGTCTAAACTATTAGCTCATTTGTCAGAAATAATTAAACAATAACCTGAAACAAAAAGCAAACAGAGTAGATCCTGATCAGATGGCACAGATCTAGATGTTTGCATGTGTGATAAAACTCATATTTATGGAGTAAAAGGTTAAATGTTACCATTGTGGCTAAAAATACATTTTAACCCATTCCTGTACAGACACACCTTTATTGCTAGGGCGAACAGTTTAGATCCAGATCATCCGGCACATCCGTGTCGTCTGATCAGGATCTAAACTGTTCGCTTTTTGATTCATTAGGTTATTTCTGACCAAAATGCGACCAGTGCAGATCCTGATCAGACGGCACGGATGTGCCGGCTGATCTGGATCTACACTGGTCGCACATGCGTAAAAATGCATATCTATACAGGAATGGGTTAAAGGTATGTGTAATTAAGCAGCTAAATGTGACACCTCCCAGAAAATTATTCGAGCATTATAATATAATGTAATTTTAAACCTTTTTTGCTAGAAGTTTATCAGTAATAATAAATGCTTGTTGTACCATATATTGAATTTAAATTATTTTTGTGAATAAAAAGTCATGATTTTGCTTGAAAATGTATTTTTGCAATTTTAATTTTCCACATTTCAATTTTATATCTAGTTCACATTGTAGAAACAAAATAAAAGAAATAATTTTATATGGCACAAATAAATTGCACATGAAAATAAGTAAACATCATAGCACAGCCTTGTTCTAAGCCACTCAGGCTTATGCAGTGTGTTACAAGTGCGCATTACTGTATGGTTCTGATAGTTGGGTTGTTCAGCCTACAAGCTACTGTGAGGTGCGAAACCATCATGTGATGCAATACTGCCAGTGCTTTGATAGGTGTTTCCACTAAAGGATGATGATCCAAACCCAGATGGGTTCACCTGAGTATTATTCAACAGTTTGCAAGGAAAATAAAATTGTTGTTTGTCTATTTTCAGGGGATTTGGTTTTGTGACATATAAGGACCCAGTTAGCGTAGATCAATGTTTAGAAAACGGACCTCATATTTTAGATGGAAAACAGGTAAGTCATTGAAGAGTGAAGTTTAGCATAATCCTAGAGATGACAAGAACTATGAGAATCCGAATATTATCACAGCCTAAGGTTATAACACAGACTTGAAATCAGTATGTCATTGGTCAGTTCTGAGTCTGTGCTCAATTTTAATCATTTATATATCTGAGACTGGTGTTTTTCAATGTCAGTTTTATAATTACCATGAGGCAAGGTATTGAAATTACCAGACAAGTGTTGTTCCCATATGGTTTTATAACGTCTTGCATTTGTGACCACAGCTGGCATATCTGTTCTTCTCAGACCATTTCCTTTTAAGTCCAGTTGCTATTTGGCAAAATACTCTGTTGGCATTCATAGTCAGCTGACCATATATGCAAACAAAGTTCTACTGGCATAAACTTGTTACCATTTAAGTCTATGGATCGGTTGACAAAGTCATGCACTATGATCAAGGTATACCTGGCACTATACCGGCAATGCATTTCTTGTCATCCATTACTACATTACTGCTCATCCATGAGTTGGACAGCCATAAACACAGCAATATGGTGGAATAAGGGTGGGAATACACTCATAACATTAAACATCTACACAGTTTCTTACTCTGTTTTAAGTAGCTCAGACTATCTTCACTGTTTGCCTAGATTGAACATTAAGACATTTTTATAGTCCTAAGGAAGTCTGTCATGTTTGAAGAAAGTCAGTAATATTTACTTCAAATGACATGCAAATACACAGTAGATAATTTTATTGCGTAGCACATGACAGCAATATTTTGTTATACAAAACATTTGTCTGATACGATAGTTTTGCTCTCAGTTGATCAGTTTGATTGTCAACATTAATGTGCATGCTGGCCTATAGGTGGAAGAAAATCATTGCTGTCACGATCGACTGTTCTTGATGCGTATATGGCCACTTTAGTGAGTTATGTATATAAGGTTTATTGCGAGTCAACAAGGTCAAATATAGTCATATGTGCTGTCATAAATTAATAGATTCTCACTTTTAAGACTGTTTGTTTGAGAAGCTTTTGAATTATAATTGATTGGCGATTGTACATTCATGAATTGTTTACATCTCCCTGTATGCTGCGAGGTCTAATGATTCAAATGAAAAGAAGAAAGAAATTTGTCCATTACTATTTTTTTGTACTGCCATCTTAACACAGGAAGGGGGCTTAAGTTTTTTCAAACATCAAATGTTTACATATTTATTCAATAACAAGAACCAACAGTTACATCACAAAAGAAAAGTTCGATTTTGTATTTACTAATATTTGCTAACGATCATGGGTCGGTAGTTTTGAAAAGGGGGCGTTGCTTACCTTTGTTCCTCATCTATTCTGCAAGTTCCCTTTATTTACTTATAAATAGATTCTTCTATGTTTAAAAGAGTGTCTCGCAAGAAGTTCTTGTCAGTTTGCACAGGATTTTGCATTAATCGCATATTTCATTAGGCGATTTCGTTGAGTTGACTTATTTGTCTTATTTTGCCAGTTTTAGTAGGCTTTTGATATATATATGTCAGAAAGTGTCAGGAAAGAAAATATAATCGTTCAGGTGCAACAGATTATACGCATCTGACCGAAACACCTAGGAGCTAGGTCTTTTGTCATTTGAACATCGTACACATTTATTCATCTTTTTTGTGTGATAAATTTCTTTTTGTGTATCTTATTGACACTGCGTCACTAATTGGGCAAACAGTTTAAACTAGCCACGTTTTAACTGGGATTTTGGAATATTTGAACACTGTGTTATAACCAAACTAATTTGTTTGCATTTTTGTGTAGAACGGTCCCGAGTTGGAATATAATTAAAAGTTATTGAATATTGTCGTCAGAAGAGAACAGAAGCAAAAATGGAAAACTTGTATTATGTATATCCACAGGTTGATCCTAAAGTGGCGTTCCCGAGAAAAGCACAGCCAAAGGTAAGAGCTTTTTTACTTATAAGAACACATCAAAGAATTTCTTTATTGTGCATTTATGTGGGTATTTATGGTACTTGTGCACTTCTCCTACACCGACAAAAATTGAAAATAAGAAAACAAAAACTTCATGGTAGTTAAAAGTCACAAGCTCACATGGTTGTAAATTGGGTGGCTTAAAACTTGAAAGAACCTGTTCTTGTGGCTTTGACTGCTCTGGTAAATTCAATCTTTTTTAGTCTGTGCCTGGGGATAAGAGAGATAATTTGGCAATAAAATATTTAAAGATGATATAAGGTTCTTTTGATGTTTATTGAAAAAATCATAACAGTTTTATTTGCTAAATTCTAAGGTATAGAAAAGTTCTGCATATGTGTTTATTCCTTTCAAGTTTGGACAAATTAATCTTCATTTCACGCTGAAGTAATCATGCACTAGTTCATTTTTGAAAAATAATTCATCACCGCATCTTGTGCCAATCGCTATTTCATTTTACGCAGAAATGAACCCCTGGCAGCTGCTTTCACAATTTTCAGTTTTCCAGCAAGAATCAACACCAGTGTTTTTTCTCTCCTAACTCATTTAGCTGATTTTCTTGGCTGTGTTCTGTTAATGTAATATTGTACCAGCTCGGTGACTTCCTAGCGTTTAGATTACCTTGGCAGCGAAAAAGATAAATATTAATCTGTAATTCCTTGTACTGGAATATTGTACACCATCAGTTTTCTTTTGTCTACATGAAAAGGTCAAAGTTCTGTGAAAATAATTTAATGATTCCTCTCTGAGACAGGCTGATCTATTCTCAGCAGTTTTAAATGCTAATAGAATTTTATGGATCCAAGTCCCACTGTGTGTTTCTTAAGTCTTTGATTATTTTAATGTTGATGCGTAGGTTGGTAAAATCCACATGGTTTTCCTGTTGTTTTTTAAAAGGTTATTTAGATGGACATTGTCTGCAATGTAGATCACATGGTTTAATTGTAGTTGTATTCTGTGGCTTGTAATATATCTCTTCAGCTTTTAGCATGATGATAGCTAATTTCCACAAATTGAAAATGTCTTTGCAGCCTGAAAATACTCGAGTTCAGATGCAAAATTTGAAGGAATGGGGTTCATTATGGGCAGTATTAATGTTAGGGTAGTTAGAAGATAATTTCCAACTTCATGCCTTAAACCCCTATGAAAGTTGTTTTTTTTTTTACTTAAAAGTGGGTTTTAGCAACCCTTATTAACCCCCTTTGGATCTGCCCGTGATTCTGTTTATATACTTGTATTGTTTTGAATTAAAATCATTCCTAATGGAATAGTCAGTTCACACACAATATGTATCATGTCCACACTGCAGATGTTTAGCTTATGTTTGTTGGGAAGTCATATTACTGAGACTAAAGACAGGTCTCAGATCTCAGCAAGCCATCTATGATCTTGTGACACACCATGGTTCTTTCCATTGTTCTCAGTTCTGATCAAAGTTTTAGCTGTTGTGTTTTACTTTGCATAATGTATCATTCATAGAATGAGCACTGTAACACACCCGGAAAACCACAAACCCGGAAAATTACATCTTCTTAAGCACTTCGCTTATTTACCTGCTGACATTTTCACAAGCTGGTATGAGATAGGTATTTGTTGCCGGCATATAATCATACGCATAGAAAGCAAGAAAAACTCACCACGTGGTGCGAGAATATGACAGAAATATTGCTTGCACAACATTTTTAGCATCTTTGGGTTCATTGACTGTCTTGGAGATTTGATGTATATGAGGTTTTATTGTTTCCTGAGGTTGTTTTCAAGGTTGTTGTTGTTGTTTCTCTCTTGAGCATGCTGAAAAGTTAGGATGACCTGATTGGAATTGGTTTGTGCAAGGACCTGAAAAATATGAGCACTTAGACTTTTACCAACTTCATTTTCTTTTACTGAATAGGGAAATAGACTGCAAGATCTGACAGCCAGATGTCTTGGAATTTTTTTTCATTGCCCAGGGAAGGGTCTCCAATACATTTTTATTTGGATAAAATAGTGTGATTTTTCGTTATAGTGAAAAGTATGAAGAAAGCTAATGTTCAGTAAATATTTGGGAAAAACTGAATTGTCTATAAGGGGAAGGTCCTTTTAAATGTCCACTATTAAAAAAGGAAGAAAATCCTTATGACATATTAAGTTGTGCTCTACGCTTGAAGAGTTAATTAACAACATGGTCATTACAAGCTCTTACTTTGGACATTTGCTATTATTTTTTTGACTATTTACAGGGTCAGGGGTTGATTTTTAGACCTTATTGTCCTGACTGGTATTTGTACATAGGTTAAACATGTTAAAATCTTTTAAACCTGGATTTACAGTTTCACAGCAATTATTGCACAACAGTTGCTTTAATGGTAAACCCTTTAAGGTAAATATTATGTATGTCTTCATTTTGTGTAAGACAGAGAAATTCCACAATGTCTGTGACAAAACCATTATAACAACATTTGAAAAAGTCTTTGAGCTAGATTTTGGCAAATTGTTTATTTTGCTACTTAATGAACTGTCAACTGTCAATTATTTTCTATACGTTATAATAACTTGCATAGGATTAAGATTTGCTAAAATAATATTTATGCTGCACTATTAAAATGAAAAAAGAAACTTAGCTGGAAAAGAATGGCTTTTTAAATAGTATTAAGATTATAGAGGGCTTTTAATAATGATTTTAGAAGGTTTTTAATCATTTTGAAAACAGTGTGACATCATGACTTTTGAATGAAAAGTGATAAAATAGTGTCAGATGTGTAGACAGTTTGTTCTGTTACAAAACGACCTAGGTATTAGTTGTTGCATTTTGTAATCTTACATTTTACATGGTTTGGGGCTTTAAACATTTATATCTGTATGAAATATACAAGGAGATAATGTTTTCTGACTTTTAACACTTTTATGTTGAGGCCATTATACTGAGCTAAAATTTGATAAATTATTATATAAGGTTTTATATAATGTCATTTGATAGATAGGTCACTTTAATATTCATTTAGATGCATGTCATTGCCGATGATAGCTTAAATATATTTCAATGATAAATGTATAGGGAAAGTTTAGAGAGATTGTGTGTATTAGTCTGAGGATAATGACTTTCAAAAGATAAAAGTACTATTAGCTAAAATTTGAGTGTTTTTATTACTGTTTGTTTTTGCTCTAACCAAATCCATCATATAATAAATGTAATGAATTTCAATCGGTATGACGCAGTGTGAATGCATGCAAATTGCTGCTTATGAGTGTTTCATATTGACCTTTTCTGGCTTCTATATTCGTACATAATAAACCTTTAGAAATACAAAATACAATTTGGTATTATTAATGATTAACGAATCAATGTTTTGAAATGTAAAACAGTCAGCTGTGATCAGGCTACGTCATACTGTGCAAAAATGACAACAGCAAAGCCATATAGTTCTATATATTTCCTTGATTATTGATAGATCCATAAGAATCCTTTCTGGTTTTCTCCTAATATAAAACTGTTTCGGCAGCCATTCTTAATTTCCCCATATATCAAATTGATTTTTGTCCTCTGCCAGGAAAGATTTGATAATAACGTTGGACGTTTATAGAGTGAATGGTACTATTGATAAAAACGCACAATTTTTTAGCATACTAACTCGGAAGGCCCATTAATCATGACTAAATTAAATCAGGGGGACTTACCAAGGCAAATTAAATACAATTTTATCAGTTTTCCTATAAAACCAGAGCTCTTACATTTTACCATGTTTTCTGGTATAGTTGGTTTGTAGCTTATGTTATCTACACTTATGCTGACATAGAAGGAGGGAATTCCTTGTGTGTTGAGTAGATAATGCTAAAAACAGCCGTCTTTCTGTGTCATAGGCTTAATGGAGGCATTTTATTATAGAGAAAGGCTGTTGAATCAATACTATTTTATCAACTCATGGTCACTGATGTCCGGTCAAATTCAATCATGTTTATCCATGTCCCAAGCGGCCAGATCAAAGAGACCGTTGCTACTGATAGAGAATTCAGGGCAGAAGATTATAAAACTGAGATAAGAAACCAGTCTCAAATCTCAAGCATCTGATTTGCTGAAATGCTGTTCAAAGGAGACTAGTTTTATATCATAGCAGTGGCTACATTAATGACAGTACTTTTCAAAGTAGAAGGGGCTTTAATGAAAATAGAATGGTGATTCCGGGCTCACAACAAACACAATAGTGGGCTGTTGCACTTGCCATCCTCATCCCCCAGTCCTTTAATTTAGACTACTGAGATAGTGACCAGGAATATGTTCGAATTAGTGGGCTACCTTGATCAATCCATAACCATATCCATCTGTGAATGTTTTTCAAAATTGTGTATTTTACAGTTGAGCCAGGTTTAGGCCTGTATTGTGAGAACAGGGCAAGTTTTACCAATGTTAGGTGAAAGTTACAAAGGATTATGCATTGGAACAGTTAGGTCATAATTGTTTCCCTCACTCCACTAGCCAGTTTCAATGCTAGAGTAACCACAGTCCAGTCCAATGTGCAATAAATGTTGGACAGTCAAACATCCCTTAAACGGGTGAAAAGTTGTATGTTTACTGAATTGGTAGATAAAATAAGTAGGATTTCAAAAGCGTTTGATCAGTTTTGCTATAAACAACACAATTTTGTGCAAGTGGTATTGATTTCGTCAAATTTATTCCGAAAGTTGCTGCAAACATTCAACAGAAACTGTTAACTTCTCTGCAGTTTTTGGACAGATTTGGCATATTAAGTACCTTACCTGTTAACATCGAATTATATCAACTTATCTAATGAAGAAAGATGAATTTTGTCCTTGCATTTTCTGAAAGATATTTAGTGAAGATTATATAATAGCTTAAATTAATATTCGACTTTTATATCTGTTCATTAGCATGATTGTTTTTATTGCGAACTTCAAAACTTCTGGGGATTATTATCCATTGAAAGAAAAGGGGAATATCTATTCAAATAACAACACTGTTCATGAAATAATCTTACAAAGACACATTTTCAAACAAAATGAAAAAAATATTATGTTGTCAATATCATTACTTCAAGATGGTTAAATAAAAACAAAATTTATACGGGAAAGAAGTTTGGTTTGTCCTGTATGGCACAGGCAATTTCATGTACACAGTTTCCATAGCGACATTCATAGAACTTTTGGAAGCCACATACATGTTTGTTTGTCCTTTGAAACAGTAAACATGGTCAAAACGCTTAGCAAACAGGGGCGCCATTGTCAATAGCTAAAGTCACATATCCACCATGTTTACACAAGCTTCTAATGTGGTAAGGCTATTCAATTCATTGTCGATTTTTCATACAGCTTTGAACTTTAATGTTTGCTTAAGAACAATTCATATTTGGGTATAGAAAACTGAAGCCTTTAGTATTTCAAAAGTAAAACCCCAGTAAATTCACACTTATGTGTAATAATCTATAGTCTAATAAAATACGGTTTTCTTCAAAGTGTTGTGTAGGTTTCTCACACAGAAACGATTTGCTCAGTAGTCAATGTTTGTATGGGTTTTCAATTTTATGTTCCAATGACTTCTGTTAAAGGTGTGTTATACAATTTAAGATGTTAAAGTTTTATGGTTATATGAAAATGTTGGCTAATTTATTATGGTTGTTGACCAATTCACGCTTGTAAATGCTGTTATCAATTACACCCTTTGAAAGCTGTTGAGTATGATACATATATCTGTGTAATTATTGAATTGCGCTCAACCTAGGGTATTAGGCAGCCTGGACAGTAATATGCATTTCCATTACAGTGCCCAAGAACATGCTCAACCAAACCGAGTCTGCAATATAAGGGCTCTCGCTAGACATGCAAATCGGGGAGAAGTTTTCTCATAATTTTACTGAATTATGGAGAAGTTTGCAGTTAACAGCATTCTTTCCCCATATAGTCTTTACAAAATGACTTCTCCCATAGCTCAAAGAAGGGAGAAGTCTGGTCACTTTTGGGAGACCACTTCTCCCAAGTCTCCCTTTAGTGAGAGCGCTGAATATTTTGATTATTTGTCAAGTTTGGTGGCTTTCAAAGTTCCTTTTTTATATGCCTAAAAGGATGTTCACTAATCTGCAGTGTCTGATCTGGGCTGAAGGTTATAAAACTGAGATGGGAAACCAGTCTCAAATCTCAAGCATATGATTGGCTGAAATGGCGACCAGTCGCCATTTTAGGCAATCAGATGCTTGAGATTTGAGACTGGTTTCCATGCTCAGTTTAATAACCTTGGGTACAGGACTAACACTGTTTGCTTTTTTATAAATTAGACTATTTCTGAACAAGTTGCCAACAGTGTCGATCCAGATCAGATGGCATGGAAGTGCATGAATCTAAACTGTTTGCACATGTGATATAACCTGTGTATATGGAGTAAAGAGTTACAATGCATTAGAATGCACAAGACTTGCATTGACAGACAATTCATTTTTTATAATGATTACTGGGAAATACAGTTAACGGTTAAGAGCAAAAAATGTCTAGAACATTGTCACACTGACAGAATAATAATTTGTTCTTTAGTCATTCTGTCAGGTATACCGAGAACAGTCAGTAATATGTTGATTTTATTGCAGTACAAATACCAATAAAAGTAGGGTATCAGGTTTTTAAAGGCTTTTGTTTCTGATGAACATTGCTATTATAGGACCATTAGTGTAGGTGGTATTGCAGTGAAATAAAACTGGGAAATGGTAACGAGTTGGGTCACATGCACATTATCCCTTTACAACATGTATTCTATGTGGGACTGTGTAGATCCAGATCATCCAGCACATCTGTACTGTCTGATTTGGGTCTACACTGGTTTTTCTTGGTCAGAATAACCTCATGAATTTTAACACTGAACAGTGTATATGTTGATCAGACAGCATGGAGATGTTTGTAGATCTTGGTATGCACTATTCACCCATGTTAAAAAGATGTATATTTGGAGTTGAGGGTGAAAATTACTTTGAAACAGTACCAAGTTGGGTCATATGCACATTATCCCTTCATTTCATATATATGTAGATCTTGATCAGATGATAAATATATGCCAGCTGATCTGGGTCTACAATGTTTGCCAATGAAAAGAGTCATATATCTGGAATTAAGGTAACTGGTAACAAGTTGGGTCACATGCACAATACTCAATTTGACGATTTGCTGCAATTTTGAAGTTGTCCTGCATACAAATGATATTGTTTCACCATGATTGTATAGTTTCAGGCCAGACTTGTTGTCACATTTCAATACATCAAGGTCTGTGCTCTGTATTTGAAATGCAAATGGGAATATTACAACAATTGTCAAATATGAAGTTTGTTTAACGTCCAAATCACAGTAAAGTGTTATTCTGATTTACAAAGTCTTAGCTTCATGTACAGAAAATTCAAAGTGCTAAAATAGTTCTGCAGGCGACGACAATTTGACATTTTTCTCTTGTTTCTGCAGTATTCGTGTCAAGTGTTCCTGCGGGTATTGTGGACGTTATTAAGTTGTCTGGGATAATGATGGTTATATGTAACTTCTTCTCCAATCATTACACTTCTTCTTACCTGACCTTGTATGATGAGGACAATGTACCAAATCGATACAGCAAGTGAACATAATTGCTTGGTGCTTGTCAATTTGTGAAAAGAATCTTGTTGATTGTTGGCCAATTTTAGGCAAAAGGTGATGATTCATTACTAAATTGCCATTCTTAAACACGTCATTTGTATTGTTTCTGGGGTATTTTTCACGTGGAAAAAATCTAAATTTGCTGAAAGAAATGCAGCCAAGACAATAGATGTTCCTAAGAAGACTACATAATTGCATTTTCGGTATTGTACATTTCCTAATCTTGTGTCTTGCGATCCTCCATATTTAAGTATAAATGTCACAGTTCTTTCCATTTGCAGTCAGATTTACTGTGTTTTCTCTCGTTTGCCACTTTCTTTTAAAATTGTTTATTTTGTGTCTGGATTTCTGGAATATATAGAGCACCTTGCAAAATGATGTCCCCGGCAAATATGGCATTTCCAGGCACTGCCACAAAGGTTAGTTTTCTTAATGACTTAAATTACTAAAGATTATAGGGTCCAATAAATCTGCCTCAGAAAAATCAAATTTATAGCCATGACAGGAAAAAGCAAATAACTTTGATTCTTAAATATAGAAATCAGCAAAAAGCTCAGTCAGACAGCATATATTGTTCTGATATGTTTATTGCTGCCATAGTCTTCTGTAAGACTGACGAAATTAAAGGTTTTCAGTATACACACTATCCCAGACGCCATCTTTCTTGGTTTTTCTATCGGAATGCACAAAATTTGAACTTCTGATCTTTGTTCAAAGCTGCTGAACAATCAGCTAGATAAACTGCAGCATAATTAATTCTTTGCTCAATAGTATGCATGCAATCCTGATGCAGGGTAATTATGTCTTTGGAGTCAGCAAAACCAATTAATCCCTTGTCTACTTTCTGCAAAAATGATGCTGTATATTGTCTGATAGCATTTACTGTTAAACATGTTGTCTTGATATGCTTGCTTTTGATGAACCACACTGTACCAAACCTTGCCCTCAATTTAGGGGTGTAAAATGACTTGTTTCAGTGCTGGTAAAATACCGATAGTGATGTTTCTGAACTGTTGGTAGTTCATATATTTTAGTCACATCCACTCCTATCAAATTCAAGGCTGATTAAAGAAACTGTCAGTTGTACCTGAAAAAATAAATTCTTGGGGTATTGTTTCTGTTTAGGTATCACATATTTCAATTGCTGGCAATCAACTGTTTCGAGAAAAGAGAACATTTTTGTCTGCATTTGTTCTGATAACAAGTTTGAAAGTTCATAGCATTCCAACTTGTCTTTGTTTTTTGATTAGTTATATTTATTTATGTTTCTTTTTTGTTTGAAAACCCTCAGCATCATTTGGTTAATCGTCAATTAAAATGATGAATTGCATGCTATTAAAAGTAATAGAGAAAATGCGGAAATACAATGATGTTGTTTGTTTTGAATTTTGAGTTTGGCTCTTGGATTTTAATTATAGTCATGTGGCAAACTAATGAAAATCATCATAATATCAACGAAATTGCATTTCCAAGATGTTTAATTACTGCAAAACCATGTATTTCACTTGTAACAAGATTTCAATAGGAAGCCATTTTGTATAAGATAATGGCTAACAAATGGAAGATGTCACTGTCATCTACAATCTTAACTTGTGCTTCTGTTGCTGATAAGACCCAATTTATACCCCTGCTTCTGTTCACTTTGTTATGTACCATCTTTATGTATCAGATCATAAAAAGATGTAGTTTTCTCTGTTCCCTGAAAGAATTAGGAGGTCAGATATTGACCCATCAAATCAAAGTCTACATTGTTTAAATCTTTACCTCAAATATATATGTGTTTTAATGCATGTGAGACCAGTGTAGATCCAGACATATCTGTGCTGTCTGATCAGGATCTACACTGTTTGCTTCTTTGTCAGAAATAACCTACTGAATCTAAAAGCAAAGTGCAGATCCTGATCAAATGGCACAGATGTGCCAGTTGAACTGGATCTACCCTGTTTGTCCATGCAATACAAGGTGTATTACATGTTTGTAATAATTATGGAGTAAAGAGTTTTAGTCTACTCATTGTTGGAAAAACCAAGAAATCATTATTCACTTGCAGTACATTATGGCTCAGTATGCAGTAGCTGGATGTACACTCATTATTTATGTTAAACACATTAAAAGTTTTCACGAATTGACAAGTCAAGTGGAGTAATGCAACCTCATTCTTTTAAGCTTTAGTTAACAAATCTGGAATTCTTATTATATACTACAGTAAACACATATCTCTGCTCCACATTGAGATTTCTGGAAACATTCTGCTTTGAAATCAATCTGATATTTACATAAAGGAGGCAATGTGCATGTTTTTATAGACATTCTGCCACATAATGGTAATCCTCTGGGAATACAGATGCTAGAAAAAGATAGCTAGGAGATTAATGCTAGGTGTAGTACTTAGCGTTTTTTTCTTATAATTCCTGGAATTAAACAGATTTTGTGTTTGATAGTGGACTGGTTTTCCCATTATAAATGCATGAAATACATGTACATGATTGTATTTAATGTCTTGAAGCAATAAACTCTTTACTCCATGGTATATGGCTGTTATCCATGGGCAAACAGTGTAGATCCAAATCAGCTGGCACATCCCTTCTAACTGATTAAGGATCTACACTGTTCATTTTGATTCATTGGGTTATTTTTGACAAAGAAGTGAACAGTATAGATCCTGATCAGATGGCACAGATGGCACAGATAGCTGATCTGGATCTGCATTGTTTTCTCATGCAATTAAACCTGTATATAATGAGTTCAAGGCTTAATACAAATCAGTTTGTAGGAAATATAAAGAGTCCCAGTGCCATTAAATTTCAGAAGCAGCATTAAAACGTACATGTGGAGAATTTGCTAGATTTTCACAATGTTTACAGATACAGCATTTCCAAACATTTACAGTACGGCACAGATCAGTAATAGCACACAGCTGCTTCTGTAATTGAAGCACTCGGTTACAAGTACAGTCCTATAAAATTCAATAGAACAGAAAAAAGGGAGCCGTTACCGTGATCTATATCAGATTCGGATACCCATCACGTTGTGTGTTAGTTTTTTCGATATAATGTTTAGAATAATGAAACAGGTGCGGCATCAGCGAATTTCAGATATGATCTTTGGAAATCACATAGAGGAACCATCCTTTATGTAATAAGTCCTTAATTTGAATTCCTCCAACATATTCCTTATCTTTGTCTGTATCAGTATCATTTGGGTTTATCACCTGTTTATACCAAGAACCAAGAATCATACTTTTACCAATGTGAAACAACCAAATCATGCTGATATAGAAATTGGCTGGCTTCATCTTGTATAGTTTTAGTTCCAAAGTCTTAAAAGGACACTTAAGCTTTCAGATTCCTTTGGAGCTTATCTGTTTCATTTCTTCCTGTTTATCGGAATTGATAACTAAAGAAATGTTTTGGTAAGACGGTCCTCTGCGTAACTTTTTAATTTGAATTTCATGTAAACAGTTATTCCTTTCAAACTCCAGTTTAATACCTTTATCGGTTTCTATATCAGTCTGTTGATCTTAGTTTAACCGATAAAATCAGTTAGATAGCTCGTGAAGTCAGTTTGATAAGTTCTTGTCTAATGAAGATCCATGGGGAACAAAAAAGCTCTTCAGTTTGAAAAACACAAAAAGCCACATCTTTGATTTCCTGTGGTGTATACTCCTGTTTTATCTCAGTTGTGATTGAAATTAAAAGCGCAAAGTGCAAAGACATAAACATCTTGATCTGTTTTGGGTTTAACTTTTAAATGTTTGTCATGATGATAAATACTGTATATAACTATAATTCCTGGTTGGCGTTTTTAAGAGTAATTAAATTGCTTGATAAACATTTTTATGAATAAAATAAAACAGACATGAAACCCCAGAAGGATTATTGAGCTGGTCTGTTTTCATGAATACTGTATAATGTACTGTATCATTATATTTCACATAGGTTTAATTTTTCGCTTATTTCAAGCCAGGGAAAGTGAGCGAAATCAAGTCTGAGCTTTATTTAGTTATATACTATTTTTTTCGTTTTGAGAATAATACAACTGCAAGTATTATTATGACCATGCATAAATGTAATTTGAGCATCTGCGTGCAAATTTATCCCAATTAAATGATACCACAGTAAATTACAAAGAACATGAATGAAGTTCCATCAGAAATATAAAGCTGGGCTCTTGGAAAATCTGGCATTATGACAATAAATTTTCAGTTTATAACAAAAACATGCTAGATGATTATATTTAAGAAGAATCAATTTGAATTTATTGCTTGAAAATGATTCCACTTAACAATTTGATTTTTTTTATTAATGATGTAAAAAAAATGCTCTGATGTCATTGATAAATAGCCCTATTGATTAATTCAGTTCCTTTCAATGATAGTTTTTTTTTTTCGAGAGAAAATGATTCTAAGGATATTATTATAAAGAAAGAGAGAAAAAAGTATGCAGGAAGAAGGTGATAATGTTGTTTGGCTTGGTTTTTGCAGTCAGTATACAATCTTATTGTTTGAATGGTGGAACAAAATTTCTGTATTAACTGTATATAAAGTAGCACATTACTTGTAACTACACCAGCAAGCTGGCATTTAAGGCTCTGTCAAACAGAATAATCTTGCGACTAACAACTCCCCAGTCAGTATTTCCACAGCCTTAGAAAATAAGGCAGACGTGCTGAATCACATCTATAAGCCTAAATTTTACCGATTTCTAGAGAAAATGCCATTTCTGTATATATCAATATTCAATATTTATCCACTTAGATTCTTTTTGATTAATTCAATCCAATTTTGGGAGACCGAAAGGCTCTGAATGTCAATGTATCATCTTCTGAATGAGATAAGTATAACCAATTCAATAGAAAAGTTAAGATTTTCCTAAATTGTCTTCAATCCATAAGCTGTCTAAGGCTGGAGGCTCTGTACATGACTTTAAAAGACTTTCCTCCAGGGTTGAAGGTTATAAAACTGAGTTTGGAAACCAGTCTCAAATCTCAAGCATCTGATTGGCTGAAATGGCGACCAGTCGCCATTTCAGCCAATCAGATGCTTGAGATTTGAGACTGGTTTCCATGCTCAGTTTTATAACCTTGGGCACATTATAGGGGCTTTGTTGCATGTGTGCAAGTGTAGATTCAGATTAACCCTTTCCTGTATAGACACACCTTTATTGCTAGGGCGAACAGTTTATCCGTGCCATCTGATCAGGATCTAAACTGTTCGCTTTTTGATTCATTAGGATGTGCCGGCTGATCTGGATCTACACTTGTCGCACATGTGTAAAAATCGTATATATCAAGGAAAGGGTTAACTACCATATCTGGGCCTTTTGATCTGGTTCTACACTGGTTGTTTTTTGTTAAGAAAAAACCTATTGAATCTTAAGTGAACAATTGTAGATCCTGAGCACAGATGTGCCATCTGATCTGGATCTACACTGTTCACACAATGGATAACAACTATATCCGATGGAGTAAAGGGTTAAAAAACATAGTATTACAGTACAGTCATTGCCCCATCCTTTCCTCAGACCAGTTTAGACAGTTGCTGTAAAGGATTCAAGGACTTCAGAAGTCTAATTGCAAATAAATTAACACACAGAAATTCTCGATACCTGCGTGAGAATCTGTTTCAGAAAGCAAACATTACTTTCAAGCTTTGGTAGGGGTATATCTTTACATTCTCGAAACTTTTGTTCCAATGTAAATACAAAGTTTTAACTATTGATATTCCTATCCGCTTTTAGATTATATTTATTTAAGACTGTCTCTAATTTGTAGGCAATGTTTATGTCAAAGTTAACATTTCTTTCATTCTCGACCCTTTCATGTATCGCAACGGTGAAAGGAAAAGCAAATATGTATTGTGAAATTGTGATAGTCTTTGTCAAAAGCCTATAGCTGCGAAAACAAGATTGTTACCTATTATAATTTTTCTTACAAATTATGGATAATGACATCTATTACAAATTGGCAACTTAAGTGAACCACTTCAGTGTAGAAAAAAAACTTGACTTCAGTTATATTCATTTTGTTTAAAAGACTTGTTGAAAAATGAAAGGTATTTTAAAGGTTCGAAGCATTTTTAAGAAGATTTGGATTTGATAATTGTTTAAAAGAGGTATAGAATGAATTTTCTCCCAGGTAGAGCATTACAGAGCTCTGGGGGACACTCTTAAAGGATGTTCCTCTTCTCAGTCAAACTTAGATATAGAAGTGCACGAATTAAATTGAACAGCGTTCACTCTAATTTTAACTGATCTAACACATCCACCCAAATACAATTTTCGCTTCCAATCAAAACAGGATGATCTTGCCTTAATGATGAAATGTTTTACATTTCTACTGGCCAGTTTTTTACCAGTTCTGTTTTTAACTTGTCACATCCAGGGTTTAAACATCACTGATTGCATAAAACATGGTCTTAGCATTCTCATGTTTATTTCCACTATTATTTTTAGACGCAAATACCCTATCCTGTCTTTTATTTCACAGAGGTGACACGTATTTCAGCATATTATGTTAAGGCCGATTCAGAACACGTGTACATATGCCGCAGCTGTCATTAGAAGCAGTCTGTCCAATTGTCAGCTGGATTTCATTCTACATCATTTAAACTTGTACCTGGTTCATTATTCATTGATTACAAATGCTTTAACATATCTTATCCCATTTTAAGGGCAATTCATTTGTAATAAACCAATTGATTTTACGCCATTTTACGTTTATAAGATTGATTGTAGAGGAGGCAGGTAAAACATGCTGCTTACATCATAGAAACAGCTGTTTTATTCAAACAAAACAAAACAAGAATAAAAATGCCATGTCCGTGTACATAATTCCTGGAGTAAACTGGATGAAGATTTTTAATTGTTTGAAGTTAGATCACAGTTAGATTTTTATTATATATGGTAACCATGAAATCGATGTCTGTCATAAATACAGCCCTTGTTTTCTGCGTTCAGCTGTTCCGTCATGTGTCACATGCAGTGCTAACATTCAGATTTCCCAGGATACCCCTGGCGTCATGTCAGATTGATTGATTTCTATACTTGCGATAAGCAGATCATCAGCAAAAAAATATTTGTAGACTGGATTTTTGGTTTATTGCTCCCATGTATATTTCAGTCTGGTTGCCTTGAAGATAAAAATTATGCTGATGCTGGGGCTATGGGGCAAGAATTATGCTATTTCCGGGGCTATATTCTGATTAATGTTGGATCTATGCTGCTTTTGCTTAGACTTGTTGGTTTAAAAAAAATTAATTGTTTTGAACCGTTATGTAATATTTATATCTAGATTGTCGGTGATTATTTGTTTTTTTTTCGACTGACAAAAGATTTAAGATACCCGCTATTCGTTATGTCTTTTGACGTGAGAACAAAACATAAATGCAGCAGGTACACAATATTCTGCCGTTTGAAGTTCATCAAAGTTGTAGACACAGGGTAGATTTCTATCTTCGTCAAGGTCACTTTAATTAGTCAAAACAAAACATGTGTCAAATCTTGCAACTCTTCAAAAGCCTTTTCTGAAACCCTTATAAAGACTTTTTGTTGTTGATAAATTTTGACACCTTAAGATTTTTCGATTATTGAAAGTTTTCTTGTTTCAAATTACATGGCCTTGTTAAACACTGGCAGTCTACCTTATAATTAAAGTGATTTTCAAATTAGTGTTATTATCGAATGGTTTTCTTTTCATATCTATATCCTGTGGGTATTTTAAAACACCAGGTTTTAGAAAGTTGTTGGTTTAACCCTTTCCTCCATAAATATGCATTTTTACGCATGTGCGACAAGTGTAGGTACAGATCAGCCTGCACATCCCTACCGTCTGATCAGGATCTGCACTGGTCGCATTTTGGTCAGAAAAAACCTAAGGAATAAAAAAAAGAACAGTTTAGATCCTGATCAGACAGCACAGATGTGCCAGCTGATCTGGATCTAAACTGTTCGCCCATTCAATAAAGGTGGATCTATAGAGGAAAGGGTTAAAGACTGTAGTTTTAATATGACACAAAGTGTAAAATAAAGGTGGTTGTCTTGGTTACATGCAAAGCATATATTTTTGAATTTTCTAGATGAGGGTACAAATATCATGTTGTATTCCTTGTTGTTTTTTAACAATTTCATTCATTAACTTTATTTTGTTTTTCATGTAAAGTTTCATATTTGTTAGATTTTAATTCTTTTCTTCATATTTATTCATGAGTCATTTCAGAATTTGAAGAGGTTGAAAGCTAACTTAATTTTTTATTAGCCATCTTAAATGTGACCGTTTAATTGAACTGTTTTTTTAAATCTCCTTGGATATATGGTCGTAAGATTTGTCTTCAAATAAAGCCACTTTACAGAAGTTAGATTTTCCGTCTGCAGTTTTCTTGCGAAAGTTGTCACGGATCTTAAGTTCTAATCCGTGTTTGCATTTTGAGCAGTATAGAAGACGTCTAAACAGAATTCTTAAAAGTTTAAGGAGTAATGATATGAAGTGCTTTGAGGTTTGAACATGAGGAGATTTTAAGTCATCTCTTGAAATTTACCCTGACAAAAGTGGTTTGTGTATACACAAGAATTTCTTGGACTAATTCCACCTAACTTTGATCTTTTTGAATTTGTGAAATTAATGCTTTACTGCACTGTGTTCTATTGTGAAGAGGCATTTTAGTCAGAAGTAGTTCTCTTCAAATTTTAAGGGTGAAAATCATCGGCGTTTTTCTATTGTTTATGACTGCAGAAAAAAAACTTGCATGAAGAGCATTCGTAAAGTGGCGGTGCTCTCAAAGTTATATAATAAAGCAGTTAACATGTCAATCTAATAACGAAGTGGGTGATTTTACAGTTTTATAAAATAACCATGTCTTTTTAATTTCATACAGAAACATACTAATATCTTTTGAGTGTTCTTTGGTTTATATCTATTCACTGTGTTTGTCTACCTCTAGAAGCAAAGCCAGGACCAAATGCCACACCCAAAATATTAGTTTGTCCTTCCCTTGTATTAAGAATGGTTCCCTTACTTTTATCTATGGGCAACTATGTAGATCCCGATCAGCCCACACATCCTTGCCTTTTAATCAGGATCTATACTGTTTGCTTTTTGATTCATTCGGTTATTTCTGACCAAAAACAAAGCAAACAGTGCAGAACCCTGATCATAATTGGCACTTAGTTGCTGGCTGATCTGGATCTACACTATTCATACAAATTGCGATAAATCCCGGATTAAATGGTTAGTATTTGATAATGAGAAATGAAAAGGTATCGCAGTATTTTCACATTTAAAATACCAACATTTTGAAATAAGATACTTTCACGCTTGTTATTATTATTCAGACCAGTAACTTTATTTATGACCTTCCATTGAAAATCGAGCCTGTACTCCTACAACAGCAAGCTAGGATTTCAGAAGTGCACAAAGATACATCACTCCCAACTGCCTTGGTGTCACTCACTATCAGCATGTATGAACCTTGTGAAATATTAATGAAATGCAAAATTTAATGATTCAGAGCAAAACCACAATGACATTAGTTATAGGTGAAATGTTTCATGCAGTTTATAAAAAGGTAGTCTAGTTCAATAAATGATGCTATACAGAACAAAACAGGCCGTTGCTAGGGAGAGTTTGAACCATGCTTGGTCCTAAATGTCACAAATGCTGTGCTTAGGGCTTTTAAGGTTTATTATTAAAATGACACTTGCTACAGCCACATCATCAAGAATTAGCTTTGTCCTCACAGAAATGGAGTTGGTTACACCTTCACTCCATAGATAATTTTACTGCAAGAGCTAACAGTGTAGATCCAGATCACCTGGCATATTCAAGATCAGGATCTACACTGTTTTCATCCATACTGATGAAGAATTGGAACAGTGTAGACATGACTTCAAAGATGTGCTTGCTGATCTGGATCTACACTGTTCACCCATTTGATAAAAGAAGTAACCATGGAGTAAATGATTGGCATTCCAAAGAGAACTAGGCTGAAGGTTATAAAACTGAGCATGGAAACCAGTCTCAAATCTCAAGCATCTGATTGGCTGAAATGGTGACTGGTCGCCATTTCAGCAAATCAGATGCTTGAGATTTGAGACTGGTTTCCATGCTCAGCTTTATAACCTTGGGCACTAGTTTGGTCATAGTTCTCGTTATTTTATTCCAAAATGACGTGGGTTCCAATGACTAAACAAACCCATCAGCCCTGTTTTGTCAGTGTAAAGTTTGATATTGACCCACTTGGAATATTTTCCATCAACAAATAAACTAACCAATGATGTCTCATTGTTTCATTGCAGATGGTAACAAAAACCAAGAAGATATTTGTAGGCGGCCTATCAGCACAGACCACTGTTGAAGATGTCAAAAAGTACTTCTCTACCTTTGGAAAAGTAAGTACACTGTTTGTTTGTTGTGTGTAGATGTTGGAGGAGGATTTCTAAGGGCTGATCTGCTTCTGATCTATTCCGGACATGTCTATTCTGGATATCGTCATAGGTCAACTACATACAAGGTGATTGTTATGTTGGTGTATGGGATATACATTTACATTAACTGTTTCCATTTGTCAATTTCGAGACCATCTATCTAGCAAATTTCTGAAAAGAATGACAGTTTGGTACAAATATATCATGATTCCTTTGACTTGTTTATGAATGTATAATTATGATGTACATGAATCAAATTCCATGCTTTTATAGGAGAGGATAACCTTTCTTCTGGATAGAGTATAAAAGAAGCCATGTTACTGTTCGGGTTGGGACAAATGTCATGAGGGTCATATGTCAAAATTTACACCAATGTCTGAGGTTCTTGTTGAGATGAGATACCATACAAACAAATATAGTTTCGATGATTTATGTAGTATGCAGTGATAATCAATTAACAAACAATAAAACATCTGTAGCCTTTACTGGCAATGTGAAAAGGATCTTAGTTAGCCATTTTAGTTCTTTATGGGGAGTGAATGAATACTGGAAACATATTGACACATGTGCCAGGTTACTATACAATGAAGCTGGGTGAATGGACTTGTATTAGCCTTTAACCCTTTACTCTGTGGGATATGGCTGTTATCCATTGGCGAAAAATTTAGATCCAGATACGTCAGCATGAATAGTGTAGGTCCTGGTCAGACAGCAGGGATGTGTCAGCTGATCTGGATCTACACTGTTCGTGCATGGGATAAAACATCTATATATGGACGAAAGGGTCAAGATCATCAAACTAACGTGAAATATTAGTGTAGGTGGAGAGGTTAATTTTGAATCAGTAGTCAACCCTTTCCATCATAGACACATCCTAAGATCCAGATCAGCCGGCACATCCTTGCCATCTGATCAGGATCTAAACTGTTCGCTTTTTGATTCATTAGGTTATTTCTGACCAAAATGCAACCAGTGCAGATCCTGATCAGACGGAATGGATGTGCCGGCTGATCTGCATCTACACTGGTGGCACGTGTAAAAATGCGTACATATGGGGGAAAGGGTTAAGGGGTTTTGCTATACTGTATTAGTCAAGGGAAAAATCATTATAAGCAACAGCACAAATGAATTTTACCTCTGAATGTCATTTAGGAATTTAACTAAGAGTATTGTCTTGATTTTTTTCACCTCAAAATATTTTCCAAATCAAAGAAAATCTCTGCAGCAAATTGTCTGGTATTGTTACACTGTAAATGAAAAGCTGTTTAAAGTAATAGAAAGCCTGTTTTGGATGATTATGATTATTGATTCTATTAATTGTAAAACCAGGATGCAGTCAACGTATTCCCGTATTCCCCAAGGTTCCCGTAATTCCGGTCGGAATGCTAGTAATCCCTTTTCATTATCCTGTAATTGTGAGATGTCCGCAAGTTTCTGTGCCAGGAAAAAAATGTCTGTGTGTGACAAAGATAGATATTTCATCGATTAAAGTTCTTCAAATTATGCAAACGTATTCCCAAGCTATATTTATTCATAAGACGGTTTTACTGAGGGAGATACAAGTGAACATAAAAAAAAACTTTCAATGCTTAGAGAAGTGTTTTGTGACAAATAATGATGGTTGACAAATTTGTTTGCATCTTTTCAGGAGAACAGATAACATTTAGAAATAAAAAAAAACAGAAGTAAATCAAATCGAATTCTTCTTGTTCAGCCCAAGTTACTGCTCATTAATTTCACATTAAATAAAAAAGAACATATTGCTATAAAAAATGAGCATAAAGGATTTCAAAATCTGACATCAGTTATTTACTTTTAGAGCGTAATTTATGCATAATGTCTTAATATTCAAACTGCAATATGTGTAATTTCACTTTTCAGAGATGCTCCCTATGTTTTTGAACTGACTTTTTATTAGTTCTCAAGGATTAAATGAGAAGGAAAATGATGAATTGCTGTCATCATGAATAGGTCTTTCATATATTCATATCCTTTGATCAGTTAGCATAAATTACAGGCACGCTTGGTTGAAAAATTAACAATTGATAAACCTAAAACTTTTCTGAAGATAAATACCACAGACAATTCATAGGAAAATCATCGAGCTTGTACGCTGGGAACTAATTAATGATTTACCTATGCTATTTTAATTTAATAAAGAAGGTCTATCACGTCCATCATATAGAAATGAAGTTAAGACATGATGTATTATATCAGTTAAATTAATATAAGTTGGTAATGTCATGGGTGAGTCATAATAATGGTAGTGTTTACTGATAAGGCGAATATTTATATTACCTTATTTTTTCTTTACTATTTACGTAGGCTGCGCTTATGTATAGTTCATGTATGTTTTATGGGATGTGCATTTTATTTTGGTGCACTTGATTGCGTGAGTGCATAGAAATCACAAAAATAAACAACTAAAAAATTTGATTAAATCTGGCATTAGTTAGAACATGTTCTGTTGGTGCATGTGGCTCACATTTCAAGCTTCATCAGGGGATTTGATAGACTTAAAGAATTAGATAAAAAGAATTGAACTGCTATCAAATTACCTAATTTAGAGTAAAAATACGCTCAAGTGACTGTGTTCATCACAGACAATAGCAGTTGACTTGGTTGTAATGATTGTCATTTTGATATAATTTGAAAACTAACTCAATTAAGGCTGAATTATTGCTCAGTTAGTTGTACATAATGTCTGGTAGACTGCAAACACCTTATAGTAATGATAAGATATTGCCATACTGGTCTCATGGTTTGTATGTTTGTATCAAGGTCAAATTAATGAAGTAAATATATAATGTTAGGTTAAACTTAATAAAGAAACTAATTTGGTGAAGAAGGCCGCATAATACTGTGTCCCTTCATCACATGTCCCAGATTCATCGAAATTGACAATCAGACTTTAACCCTTTACTGATCATATATACAGGGCTAAAGGTTATAAAGCTGAGATTGGAAATCAGTCTCATTTTTTTAATCTCAAGGATCTGATTGGCTGAAATGGTGACTGGTCGCCATTTCAGCCAATCAGATCCTTGAGATTTCTGACTGGTTTCCATGCTCAGTTTTATAACCTTGGGCACAGATTTGCCAGCACATCTTTGCAGTTTGATCAGGATCTAAAGTTTTTGTTTTTCGGACAGAAATAACATTATAATGAATTAAAAGGCCACAGTGTAGACGCTGATCAGATGGTGCAGATGTGCCAGCTGATCTGGATCTACACTGTTTGCTCAATGAATAACAAACATACCCAAACCCTTTTGTAAACCACAATGCAAAATGTCTTTTAGGCACAAATCTCTCTCATTTCACATGAAGCGAAAACATGTTTACAAAAGATATTCAGAAGAAAGAAAGAAAAAAATCAAATTGGAGTCGAGACTTGGAAAGCAAAAAGGAGATAGGTTTTCTTGGTTTGAGAATTGACAGGGGAGAATTGGCATATCTCTGATTGATGTGAGGAAATCCATAAATATACTGCTTGTTTTCCTGGAATGCTATTTTATAGAAAAACAGCTGTTAAGGAATGCTAACCTGTCTACGGAAGTGGGTTACTGTAAAACACACCAGCTTAGAGAAGAAGATTTTCTGCTATTTTGAATCAACACAAAATTTTAGTGAAAAATCAGGTTTTTTTATTGATATCTCAAAACAATGTGGGCATGTTTATTTGTTTATAATGTTATCCTGATGAAAGTGACTTTATGATAAGGAGGAGGGGTTCGTTCCTTAGTGTGATATGTCAAACTCTTGTTCCATCTTTTAACTGTTTACACTCTGATCAGGCTACACTGATTTACCTTTTAAATTATTTCTATTATTTCTGACCAAAAAGGGAGCACAGTGTAGATCCTGATCAGATGACATGGTTGTGCTGGCTGACCTGGTTCTATACTGTTCACAAATGCAATAAAAAACCTTTTCAATATAACATAGTGTTATTCAGTGAAGACATGCTTGGGAAAATGCTAGAAAATCTGGTACAAAACAATGACATACCAGTAGATTCCGAAATTCTGTTATGCATGCCTGCAGCATTAATGATTGACGATTGCATCAAAATTGTTTTGTCTTCAAGTATTCTTTCATTTTTTTGATCATGCCTTCATGGACTATTAACAGCTGGTAAAACTCAGAAATTGTCAGAAGATCTGCCCAGAGACTGTATTGTGTGTGTTTATGCTCTTATTCTGTGATAACAAATTATTCAAAATTAACAGTTTTCGTTGTTTCTCTAATTTCACTCAGTTTGCTATTAAGTGAATGGTTTTTTGTGTAGGTTTATCAAAACTTTAAAAACATAAGTGGAAAATAATAATCAATATAGAATATAATAAAACAACTCTAGAAATTCATTTATGCATTTTAGAAGAAAGGGGGGTGTGCAGGTGGAGAAAGGGTTGGGGCAGAATTAAAAAAACACAACCAGTATTTCTGAAACTCATTATGCTGCATGATGGGGGCAGAGATAGTTTTTTATGCATTGTTTGGCTGGGCAGATACTAACGAATTCAGATTCCCACATGAAAAAGCGTTCCCTACAAAGAGCCCTTGAAATTGAAATGAACCTGCGAAACATAGAATGAACAATACTCAAATTTTGAGGAAGGCTAATCAATCACTTGCCAGCCTCACATCAGGATCTAAGAGCAAACCAAAAGTAACATCACATTTTATGAACATTAAAAGTGCAAGCCTCCACCAACGACAACAAATATGTTTGTACATGCATGAAGCTGATGTGATTTTGTTGTTGGTTAGTGTCACTTTATATGATGAGTGAAAAGTAAACCCTGCTGCTATTTAATTTACTGCTTGGTTAACCTTGTGGTAATGTATTCCTTAGCCTTTCACAAGATGGAAAATGGGATTTGTGCCGGATGAAGGCAAATATAAGAAATAACTATGAATGCATTATAATTATTCGAAGGGGAATTTGTTTTTGTGGACTTCTTCATCAACTTAGTGAGAAAAACAGTACATTAAGTATTATTGAAATAAGATGGAGTTAGAGCATTTTTGCACTGTGGAGAAGACATGCTTGGGTAGCATTTACCAAGGCCAGATTCCAAAAAAATGTTTTTAGCAGCTTGTTTTGTTATCGATTTCTCAAAATCCACACGTTTACATGCCAAGAAAATATTTTTGACGATAACTAGGAAATGATTTTACCGTCCTTGGTAATGTAATGCAGTAACCTTTCTGTCAGTTTTACTGAGTGTTTTACAACAAAAAAATAACTGAACAGGGAGCAGTGAGAACCTAATTTATGTTCAGGCTGATCTAAATCTACACTGTGCCCAAGGTTATAAAACTGAGCATGGAAACCAGTCTCAAATCTCAAGCATCTCATTGGCTGAAATGGCGACCAGTCACCATTTCAGCCAATCAGATGCTTGAGATTTGAGACTGGTTTCCAATCTCAGTTTTATAACCTTCAGCCCAGGTTACAAATGTGACAAATGCTGTGATGCTCAGAAGGGTTTGATGACCAAATAATCAGAGAATACAAGTAGGGATGAATGCCTAATGTTGTTGCATTGTCCTCCAAGCATGTCTTTCAGGGTTTCATATATCATCATTTTAGTGTAAAGCAGTACAAGTGCCAATGAAATAAGAAACAGTTATACAAAAGTGACAAACTATCAGTGTTATGATCTAGGCTTCAGAGGTGCTGTAAAAGTGTCTGGTCATTTAGTGTTTAAGTGCCATCAGAGGTGCAATAATCTGAAAGAGCTGGAAATAAAATGCAGTTACAAATTTTAAACACTTAATTCAATGACACTAATTCAATGATTAATGTTAAAGGTTATATTTGCTGCTTCAAGAAGTGAAAGTTACATGTCTTGAATATCGTCAACACCTCTGGAGGCCTCGGGTCAGCATTTCATGAATCAATAATACATGTGGATATCTTCACACCATTCAGCCAAAGTGTGACATTCTACACAAATTTATCAATGCCTTAAGTGCTTTGCCAATGATACTGTTAACAAGTTTGATAATATTTTGCTTTGTAATAAATACACATAAAAGCTGTGACCCCAAATATCTTTTGAAGATTTTACTTAATGAGCAAAATGGAAGCCAGCCTTGTTTTTGTCAAAACAGTATTACATGAATGACCAAAACAAGCATGCCATTATCTTAACACTGACATTAAGAGTAATTCTTAAGGGATCTGAATAAAGCCTCTATAGAAGTGACATTCTCTATTGTCATGACTGAAGGGCCCTTTTTGTTCCTCTTTAAGTCTTAAATGTTACAGAGGCACAGCTTATGTCACCTTAGTGACCAGTATTGACCAGGATCAGCATGCACATCCACAATGTCTCCACACAGTCTGCTGTTGGCTATTCAACCAATGAATTTCAGATTCTGAAAGAAAAGTGTTGCACTTAATTTATCAAATTTTGGGTAAAGTGTTACATTGTTACTTGACAAATACCTGCATGTCATATGGGCTTAGTTACTGGATTGGTTTTATTTATTTATTTAGTTTTATTTATTTATTTATTTATTTATTATAATTTACTGCCTATGTCATGTCACTTTTACGCTTAGAGATGCATGTTACATCATCTTCACATAGCAACAGAACATGTTTGCCTAATCGTACGTCAACAGGCGAATTTTATTCAAGATTCGTCCTTGTTTTTTGCCCATAAAAGTGCAATTCTTCCTTAGATAGGGAATTAATTTTTTGTTATCAATAGGCAATTGAACGTGATTTTTGAACTGTGAACAAATTATTTCCTATTAGATGATTGTATACAATCAATCACGATTGATTTATCTACTCATAATGTCAGCTTTTGCAGGCATGCCAGTACTGCTTTGACGAAACATTTCACATAGCGATGCCATAACGGTGACAGGAAATGAAGCAGAAAGTGAAAATATATTTTCAATTAAGCGATATCAATAAATGAGAGAGATTTGCTATTACCATAGTGACAGCAGGTAATCGCCAATCATGCGGAACCAGAGTGGAATGATTTCCCTGTGAAGAATATTACAAGCCAAATTAATCAATTTAATTGTAAAGCCAGGTACTATATTTGGCATAGATGTAAGCAAAAATCCCATCGTTTAACTATTCAAGAAGATTTAATATGTTTAATAAGTTAGAAGTAGGTCATTATTTATTGCCAATAACACATAGTCAAATTAAAACTGAAATATCAGGATTCTTTCCCAGTCTGAAGTAGTTTCCGCAGTGATGATAGTTGATGGCGTGGGATAGTCATACAAGGTCACTCATCCACAACAGTTACTGTACTTTTGCAGGTTTATAATGCATGTGTTGTAAGAGATTACTTTTTTCATTCATTTACACATTACTCCAGCAAGGTTTTGTCCTCTGTGGGAACAGTGTAGATCCAGTTCAGGGCTGAAGGTTATAAAACTGAGTTTGGAAACCAGTCTCAAATCTCAAGCATCTGATTGGCTGAAATGGCGACTGGTCGCCATTTCAGCCAATCAGATGCTTGAGATTTGAGACTGGTTTCCAAACTCAGCTTTATAACCTTGGAGCCAGATCCCATGGATGTACAATTGTAACCTGATAAACCTAAAGCAGACAATGTTGATCCTGATCTGATGGCAGTTTTCAATGCAAGTAACAACTTTTGTGACAAGTCTAACAGCATGGGCAGGACACCGTCTGACCTTGTCTGAGCTAATTCACTATTTTAAAAAGAAAAAAGTGGCAAACTGTCTTTTTTAAATAACAAGTTTCATAGAAAATGTAATCTTTATACACAAGGGTCATGTTAGGAAGCTTTGGAAGTTCTGTTTCTGATCATTTAAGGTTCTTTATAAAAACTCGATTACTTGTATTTTCAAGGGAAACAGGGGAATATTGTTCAAGAGAAACTTTTTACATGAGAAAGGAAACAGTAAAGTTTAATACAGTATAAGAAAGAAAAGATCAGGCTTACATCAATTAACAAAGGCATTAATTCATGGGTAGAATTGTTTTTACTAGGCAAAACAAAAAGACACTGCCATATTGATAAAATTAGATATTTTCAGGAATTTGTTTGCATAAGAATTTGTAATGGAATTTTAGTTCCCAATAATTACATCAATAAATTTGAATTGACGTAAAATTGGCTTCATAAAAATAAATTGCACAACTATTGGCTCAGTTATACCTCTAAATTTTATTTCAATCCCAAGACAGCCTGGCAAATCATGTGAAGGTTTTTGCGCTAATTGATTGGGTATACGTACATTTGATTGTCTTGTCATGTTTGAATGGTAATGTCATTTTGTGAATTCTTTGCCAGTGACACCGGTTTTATTAGATTTTCTGCCGATATTAAAAGATAAAAGGATGGCTTGCCAAATGTAATTTGCCTGTGTTTATATCTTTGCTATTAAGATTTTTCCATCTTCCTGAGAAACTAAGTTTGTAGATGTTCTTTATTACTTTTATCCATTGACGCCCTGAAATTGTGTAATTGTAATGCCTTCCCTTCTTTTTGGAAGAGTTCATTTGTGGCTCAAAGATGTGTTTTTAAGGAATTTGAAGACTTTATAGCAAATATTTTATTACCCATTACACTGCATAAACCTGCATGCTAATCTGGGTCTACATTGGACAAAATTGTAAGTTTATCAGTTAAGGAAAACTTATTTCACAATGACAAGTACATTTGCAATTTCACTGGATAGCTTTCAGTGTCAAGTAAATAAATAGTGAAATACAAAGAAAATCTAGGGGGTCACCTACCTTGAAATGTTTGTTTTTCAATTAAACAATTTAATAAACATTTTTTGCATGTTCACAGAATGAAGTATGATGATGTAACAGGACATGATTAAGATATTAGTTTAATGTAAGTCTGCACAGGAAAGCAGAACTTTATGCATTTCTGTTTCCTTTGTAATTATGTTCCAAAGGTAAATGTGAAAGAAATGAATATTCAATTGGGAGGGGGGGGGGTCTTTTATATGAACGATTTGCACTTTAAGTCACAAACAGTTTGTAAAACCTGAAACCATTCCCCGTCCTCAGAGGCCCAATCAGGTTATCTTCAATTACATCTGGTTTGTTTTCCACAAGAACACTCAAAATTTTATATGTGCTCAAGTGGGTGGGGAAATGGATATTGATTTCATTTCCCATCAAACAGTCTGTCAACAAATTTCATGGGCAAATATATTAAATAGGACAGTATCTTTACTATTTTGCCTTCTGCTATATGAAAAATAGAGATAATTGATTAGTTCTCCATGCCAGTTATAGCTAGTGATAAGTTCCTGGATATCAATTACGGGATTTGGGAGAATTTTCCCACAAATCAATCACTCTGTGATGGTTTGGGGTGGCTATCTTTAAAGCAATCAATTACTGCCCAGAAAAAATATCAATATTGGCTTATACTTTGGACTGAAAGATATTTATAACCAAATAACCCTTTTTAAGCAGGGAGAAAAGAAAACGTCAAGATTTCAGTAATTGGCATACTGGAGGTTTTATTTGAACTTGAAAATAGTAATGGCTGATTTCAAGTACTTTGAAGAAGAAATCATGATTAATTACACAAAAAATAACAATACTAGAAAATAGCACAGACTTTTTGAAGAGATTGTTAATAACTTTCCCTTTTTTTTGGGGGGATATAACTTGAAGATCAATACAGAGAGTGCATAGTCTTAACAACATATTCAGCTTGTTAAGGTATCCAGACAGGTCCTTGAGCAGGTAATGTCTTGTCTCAATTATATGGTTACTTGTAACATTGCAAAAAATAATGTAATTTTGAACGCAGTGCCCTTGAACGTGGCTGGGTTCATCACTTTCATAAGTTATTTTCATCTAAAGCGACATCTTATAGTTTGTTCAGTGTAGAAATGTTCAAGTAATTGCAGTCAGTGTAGAGTTTAAGTTGTTAGTTCCCAGTTAAGGCCTCTTCAGACCCCTGTCATTATGATGTGAGTGACTTCTTTTGGCAGTTTCTTTAAACTGTTCTTTAAACTGTTTTGGCTGTGTTACAAATTGAGGATTGCACAGAAGACTTTAGTATCTACAAACAAAGAACATAAAACCTTGAAATGAAAAATCACAAAAGAATTAAAGAACCAAACTTATGAAAACAGAAAGAGAAATGTTTTGGGTAAGGGGAGGTAGACAAGCTAATCAGTCCTATCAATTCTTGTTGAGATACACAAGATACCTGCTGATAACAGTATCAGTAGAGTGGTTATGTCATCAGCTAATTAATCACCTGACCAACAGCAATTAGCCACTCCAACAGGTTATCACATATCTGCACAAGTCTAATGTCTTACACTAATTGCCCCAGTGCACCTGTCAACAGTTTTGGACAGCAGGTGTTTGATTGACAGCTCTGATTGACACATCTCTAACAGTAATCTATTCTGATTTCTTCGACAATTATCTCATTAGCGATGTCTTGATTATACATTTTCTTAGCTAATAAGTCTCCTTGTGGAGCGGTAAGAAGTCATGTAAGTAGGAAATAGCTCTGATTAGCAATCATGTTCTTCAAAGATTTCTTGTCCCTTTTAATCAAGATTCCACATAGTCTTTAATGGTTCATTTTGCACTAATGCTGGAGACACCATTTGTTCTTGACTCTGCAAAAAGATTGCCTACCTAGAATATGTGCCGAAATTAGACTAGATATGTGCCCAAGGTTATATAACTGAGCATGGAAACCAGTCTCAAATCTCAAGCATCTGATAGGCTGAAATGGCGACTGGTCGCCATTTCAGCCAATCAGATGCTTGAGATTTGAGACTGGTTTCCAATCTCAGCTTTACAACCTTGGGACATTAATTGGTATGATTGTAACGTCATTATGAAAAAAATTAATTTAGTAATATTGAAAAAATGATTAGTTTTCCTGAGCACTTAATGCAAATTTCCCGAAAATCACAATAGTAAAATTAGTGGATCATGATAACTATGTTGATAGGGGATTTGAATTTTTGCCACAAAACTCATACAAAATTAACCTCCCACGAATAGTAATGATTGTACTATAGCATGGTTTGCAAAAAAGTATTGCATTTTATACAAGAATGCATATTTTGTTGTTCTCTTTTACACTGTCAGTTGTATTGAAATATCATCCAACCTCCAAATCTTTTCTTAGTAGCCTAAACAGAAGCCTTTGACAAAATTGGGAGAATGTTGGGAGTTTGTTTTATTTGCCACTTCCCACTTTCTAATGTGTTGTTTATTTGATTATGTGAATGAATGCTGAAAGGGGCTTCTGTTCAGTGTTACCTGTAAATACAGTTATAACAGAGATATGTATCAATTTAGTGGTCAGTTATCAACAGATACAAGTGCTGATAGGGATCTTAAGTATGCTGTCCAAGTACTGGCTATCTTGATCAACCCCAGATTACCTGGTGTCATTATGTACTTGATAGTTACAAGGTATCCACTTGGGTTAAAGTACTTGTCTGTTATATGCATTATTCTGACATCATGTTGCTGTTTGAGCAAAGTCCTCTCAAGGTAAAACAGACTGATAATTTAGAACATTCCTTTCCTTTAGTTTTAGCCTTTCATTATACTGGCTTCAAACAAAATTGCTGTATCTTTTGGAAAAAAAGAGTTCTAAGCAATTATACAATAGTTTCATGCCAATCATTTTCCAAGTTCTTTTTTAAATCCTGTTTAACCCAGAACCTGTTCAAGTCATGTAATAGACCCACCGATTTTATCAGTTTAATAAGGATGATGATCATAAAATTGAGATTGGAGACCAGTCTCAAATCTCAAGCATCTGGTGCTTGAGATTATAGACTGGTCTCCAAGTTTTAGTTTTATGATCTTAGGCCCTGGGTCTATGCTGGTGGTATTTTAAGTTGTGCATAGTACTCAATGGGTTTATTAGGTTTGTAAAAGTTATATAAGTTGTAGTTTTTGATATCATTTGTATATAACATGCTGGTAATTGCCTTATTTTAATCTGGTAAATTGCTTTATGACAAAAATGCAATTTAAACCCAAACAGCCTAATTATCCTTCCCAAAGGCGTATTAATTTTAAATCACAAGAAATAAGGTGAAACTGTTTATAAATGACAGTAATATTATGCATTATATTTTCAAAATCAATAAATTCTTTGAGTTAATTATGGGAAGTGTAATAAAGTTTAGAGATTTGGGCCACATTGCTTTTATCAGTTGTATTGGTTTTGCCAATGATAGGCAGGTCTGCATAACACCCATGTTTACTGTTCTTGGCGATGTTATCTGCTTCTGTTTGCCTTGTTATATAGATAGTGCATGTTTTTCTGTGTGCTCGGGAGTTTCTGCTAAATCCATGTTTGTTTAAACAAGCGCATCACCGTGGACTGGTCAGGTAGTTCCTCTGCTAATTCCACCTATTGGTCTAATTCTCTAACCAGATCAGATCTTGTAGAGATTGATTTTATCTTTATCTATATATCTGATATTAGTTTAATCTAAATCTTTGACATGCTGATTAAGGTAAAGGTTAATTAATGATATGTATGGCAAGGTGAAAGGCTGTAGAAATACCTGCAGTTACTGACTGCTGAAGAATGAAAATCTGCTTGGAGGAAAACTTGACAAGTGTGTACATTTGGTGATAGAATGATAATTGAGTGCATGTAGATAGTGTGAGAGATGGTAAATCATAGAGCCTGATTAAGGGCTGATAGGTCTGGCTACTGGGGTGTTTGGCACCTATTAGAGTTGACATTTATGATGTTGAAGATGAAAGTCTCCTAGGGTAAATGATAGGGTCTGATCATAGGATTATATTTCAGTTTATGACACCTCTTTAACCATATTATTGATAGCTGTAAATCTTCCTTGGAAAATCTCCTAAGGCTTCAAAACTATTTGTAGGCCATATATATATACATTAAGCTCATTCTTAATTCAAACCAGTTTATTTGGTTGGATTTTCACATCTAATCATGTTTTAAAACGTTAAAATCTGAATCGGTCAAAATTAGCCTAAATTCTTGTGGTGTAAACACCATCACAGCCAAGTATTTGCATAAGCAAAAACAGTGATAAAGAGTAAAATTTACATGTTTTTAAGGGTTTAAAAGCGGCTGGTATCTTTGGTAAAATGTTGTCACATTTTTTGTACACACGTTACCATTGACAGTGCGAATGTCACTTTTTTTGTTGAGCGATTGTATGGGTATCATGTTTCTAAATTTAGAAGTCATTTCTTTAATGTTTACAAGGTAAACATTGGTCAGTTGTCAAAGGGACATAATGTGGACAATCCTGTCATATGGTTAAAAGGAAATGTTTAGGTAGTATTCGCAGTGAGATATCATGGTTATACAATTTTACGGGGTTTGGTTTTGAGACTAAAATGAGTTAAAATACAAGATGCTAAATCATTTTACCCTGATTGTAGAATGGGTTATTATCTGAATTGATATCCCTTTGCAATATTGAGGTGGTATTTGCTAATACCTAAATTATAAACCAGACCAAATTGAAAATTACAGGGCTTTGACAAATGGTGTTATTTATAAAAGGGGAACAACTCTTGTTCAAGTTAATAATAAAATCTGTTTCAATCCTACAATCAGTCTTTTTCTGTAGAAGTGTAAAAATTGGTGGCAACTTAAAGACCTGTTCATCAATGAATGTGAGGTTGATCACTGACACAGCCAGTAGTTTTCCCAAGGGTTTATTCAGAATCTGATTGGACTTTCCCAACTTATTAAAATTTTGTTCTTGTCAGTCTTTTTAGAACTTTCTGAGCAAGTGGGTGTATTTCATTGTAACTAAGAAATTAACTTGGGAGTTTGGAAAGAGAAAATTTTCTAAATTAGAAACAGGGATTAATCCTAAGGCCCCAAATATTTGGTTAATGTATTTGTGAGAGTTGATTGTGGCTGCAGCAATTTTTTCTTGTAGGTAGAAACCATGGAAATTTGTTAAGGTTAAGTAACAGCAAGTAATAAGTTGATTAATTGTTGAAAACTTCAGTTAGCAAGCACAACATAAACAAAGTATCAAAAACCTGAAAATGGAACACTTATATCAATAATTGTAGCCGAGTTATTATATTACAGTGAAGTGTTCCTCAAGAGAATGGTTTACTGGGAAATTGCAAATAATGACAGGAAATAATTAATGTAACGATAGTCCTTAAACAGTTGTTTAACAGAAGCTAAAAAGCATGTCTACATGTTGCCTTGTCAGAACACGAGAGAGCACTTGTATGATGTAATCTTTCTTGCGGAAACAAGCACTGAAAACATTAATGTAACGCTACTTGCACCAACATATTTATTAATTCATCATTTTTTTTTAAAACTTGTCTCGTTTGAAGGTCCCTGAATTAATCGAAAATTTTAAATAGATTTAACGCAAATCGTTTTCATTATTTATGTTTAGATTTCCTGTCAATCGAATTTTTCTTTTCACAAACAAAGGACTATCTATTTAAATATTTTAATTTCAGATAAACATTGCACCTGATGTAATTGCCATTCTATATTTAACCTGTGATATAAAGCATCCTATTTGACACTTGATCCCATATCTATTTATTTATTTATATTTCTGTTTAAATCACTTTGAAAATAAACATTTAGAGTGACAGTGAGTTTCAAAAAATAATTAGAAATGTTCAGAAAAAAAAACCATATTTAATATGTTTAATTTCGTAATCCAATTATTTATTTTAACGAGAAGTTAGCAATATTTTTCAATTCTTTGAATTTATTCAAATGCACCACAGAGAATCATTCATTGGTGATTGCCACTAATAAATAAGGCTGTATTTCAGGATTGAAAATATAAAAATGCAATCAAATCAGTACTTGATGGGGAATCACATTCATTCTGTGTTTGAATGGATTAGGTGTTAATGGGTTTTATTGATGAATATAATTATATTCAATCTTCAAGAAAAGTTTGCTCGGATGATTCTGAATTTCTCAAGTGCTTTTTATTGAAAGATTGTTAATTCTGTCTTCTTAATTATATTTGGGATTGTAAGATGGCATTGAAATTTGTATGGCTTAAGTATTATATTTGTACTAAATATTTATTACTTATGTTAACCCTTAGCTCTCTGAATATATTTTAGGGACTCCCCAACCATTGACATATAACCTTAATTAGTGTTCAAGATTACAAGATTAGTTATTACTCCGTATAATTATATTTGCATTTTAACACATGTGCAACCAGTGTTGATCCAGAATAGTCAGCACATCCAATCCATCTCATCTGGATCTGCACATGTCACATCTTGGTGAGATATAACCCAAATAAATCTTAAAGCAAACAGTGTCGATCCTGATCAGATTGCAATATGTGTCAGCTGATCTGGATCTATACTGTGACCATGCTATAAAGGTGTATCGATGGAGAAAATGGTTAAAAATGGTCACAATAGTCGAAGCCATTCTTTTAGATCTGGCCTGAAGGTTATAAAGCTGAGATTGGAAACCAGTCTCAAATCTCAAGCATCTGATTGGCTGAAATGGCGACTGGTCGCCATTTCAGCCAATCAGATGCTTGAGATTTGAGACTGGTTTCCATGCTCAGTTTTATAACCATGGGCACAGCAGGAACAGGATCTATACTAGTCTCGGTGATCAAAGTCTTTTATTCAGCAATGTTTTATATTGAAGAAGAACATACATGATACAAAAAATAAAACCATGTCAACCCCATTATATATCAACGAAAACAAAAAGCAAAAACCAGCTGATGTAAAGAGACAATTGAAAATAGACCATGGTTACTAGGGTCAAAACTGATCAAGCCAACAAAAGTACAAAATGTTCGTTTTTTCTATAGAAGGAAACTTGGGAGCTTCAGTAATTGAGATTTCCACATACCCAGAGGGTTTGAGGGTGATTAAATATTTATAGTAAATCATCATTTGTTTTGAGGCTATAGTAATGAAACATATTCCAGTGTCCCAAGAAATGAGAACTGCAATATTAAGATTGAAGGATCCCGGCGCTTCTCTCATTTATTGTCATTTACTCTATGTAATTATACAGGTTTTATTGCGTTTGTGAATGATGTTGATCCAGATCTGCTGGCACATAGCCTTTAAGGTGGAAATAACCCTCATGAATATAAAAGCGAACAGTGTAGATTCTGGTCAGGTGGCACAGATGTGCTGGCTGATCTGGATCACCACTGGTCTCCCAAGTTAAAAAAAGATGTATATATAAAGTAAAACATTTCCCACACAAACTCCATACAAATCATCTAAGCTGTATTATGTTGTTACAGTTTTAAGTGGTCGCTGTTTCTAGATCCAGGAACCAATTACACTAGCCATCCAACAAAGTAAAAGTGAAGCCGTTCAAATATCATAATTATTCTTGAAATTGTATGGTACATTCTGAACCCTTTCCTGTATAGATACAGCTTTATTGCTAGGGCGAACAGTTTAGATCCAGATCAGCCGGCACATCCGTGCCATCTGATCAGGATCTAAACTGTTCGCTTTTTGATTTATTAGGTTATTCCTGACCAAAATGCGACCAGTGCCAGATGTGCCGGCTGATCTGTCTATTATCTACGTCTTGACAATTTTTCTTTGTGTTCATTTTGGTGCATTTTTTGTACGAAACTTGCATTTCTTTAAACTTGCACCATTATAATATGCACAGTTCCTTAAAATTAATGCATGATCAAATGTAGACTATTAATCATCTATTGTATTAAATGACACTTTAAATATAACATATTTGACACCTTATTTATAATATGTTCGGTAGAAGTTGTCAGTTTTGAATACAATTTGATACAATGTTGTATCGATTGGACTTGCTAACCAATCACCCATGATCTATTAAAATACCTATAGGTTTATTTAGTGTGAAAGTTTTCATAAAACAATTCTTTATTAGGAGTCGCAAAACAATGCAGGACTTCTATAGCATGTTATACTGATAAATTTTGCAGCACGAAGGACTTTAAATCTTTTATGAAGTCTGCGAATTCCAATCAAGGACTATTTTCACCAATTTTCCTATGTAATTATATCAGATAAGCAGCATTATTTATTAGGAGAATATTTCACTAAAAGTAGAAGTCTTAACCATTTTTGCACCATAGATACACCTTTATTGCGAAGGCAAACAGTGTAGATCCAGATCAGCCGGCACATCCATGCTGTCTGATCAGGATTTAAACTGTTCGCTTTTTGATCAGTTAGGTTATTTCTGACCAAAATGCGACCAGTGCAGATCTTGGTCAGACGGCATTGATGTGCCGGCTAATCTGTATCTACACTGGTCGCACATGCATAAAAAGGCGTATATATGGAGGAAAGGGTTAACTTGAAGACTTGATTGCCAGTAACATACAAGACATTGCTCTGAACACTATATGGACTGACTCAAATCAAACGTTTTTCCATCTGCTGAGAAATCATTACAACATCCCTCCACATACACACCTTAATGGCATCGGCATTCAGTGAAGATCCAGATCAGCTGGCGCATCCCTGCAGTCTGATCAGGATCTACACTGTTTGCCTTTTGATTTATGAGGTTATTTTTGCCCTAAAACCAAACAGAGCAGATCCTGATCAGATGACATGGATGTGCCAGCTGATCTGGATCTACAATGTTTGCCCATGTCATTAAGGTGTATATAGAGAGGAAAGGGTTATTATTCTAAGTCTCACCTTTGCTCTCATTTAATGTCTTCATAGTTTGATTCTAATGAATTCAGAAAATATAAATCATTCATGCATAAATCTTGCATTCATGGTGATATATTTGTCTTTTCATATAGTGCTTGGTATAATAAGATCACATTACAGGTTTGATGTATGGAACTTGTCTAACAGATTTATGACCTTCTTTTGATTTAATACTGTTTTACTGTGTCTTATACTGTATTTGTAATAACTGTGATTTGTGCTTTATTCCAAGTGGACAGTCCCTATTAGAATTCCATATAATTGTGACCAAGGACATTAGGGTTTATAAAGATAGGGGCTCTGATGACCAGAAGAGGGTTTATAAAGACAGGGACTAAGGAGGATGAGGGCGGTCGACAAAACAGAAATTTTTCACAGTCTATTGCCATGGTTTTTATGTTCAAGGAAAATTGTCAAGCATCCATAATATAAGTGAAAACTTTCACTGATGTGGTCATATTAAGGTTGATTTTATAAATCAGCAACATTATAAGAAGCAGGAAACATATCAGTAAATTGGTTATTCTTGAGCCTCCATCTGCAAGTTGCTCGAGGTGTTCTTTCGTATCACACTTTACAGTTGTTTATGAAAAATGAAGCACAGTCTAAAGATAGACTGCAATGCTAATTGTTAAACAAGATCACTGTGTTGTTAAACTAGGCATCTAATGGAAACTGTCAAACTTTACACTGACAACTTGTACCTTACATTAGTGTACTGTTTGTTTTTACTAATGTATAGGGCAGTTGTAAAAACATCTCTTCTGTCACAAAATATATTACGTTGTTGACAGGCCGTTTTAATCTTTATTACAAGAAACGTCATAAACCCTCTTTTCAGCTACATCATTTTTAACAAAAAAATGGACACTGTAAAATGTTTCAAATTTCAGATGTCATTTATGAATACATTTTTTATAAAATAAATTATCACAGAGTCAGGTATCGGTGAGTGCAGATTTTATGCCGACCAGGAGTTTACTAGGATAATTGAAATTGCAGGCTGAGGATTTTGCCTGAAATTAAAAACACATTAGTTTTATTTGTGAATCACTAGCTTTAAATTTTTTTACTTATTTATCATATAATCCAAGGATTTCCCCTATCGCTTCATGATAATCTGTATCATACCATAAAACTTAAATAATGGCAGAAATAAGTCCTTGATTAAATCTTGATTATACCCTGTTTAAAAGGAATAATCAGATTGTGCAGCTTTATGCACATGTCACTTTTCCTGCTTTGAAAACTGCAGTGATATCAGCCAAATTGCTGATTTTTAATAAATGATAAAAGCCATTAATTGTGGTTTCTATGTAGTAAAGGGAAATAAATTTGAAATTGGGATCGATGTTACTTACCATTTTGAAGGAAAAAGTATGTAAATCAGCCAACGAAAGACGAAAATTGCTCGGGAGAGGGAAGATTTAATTACTATATAGCGGCTAAGTCAATACAGACTGTGCCTTGAAAAGTTAAATATAAACTATAATGAATGCGGAATGAAAATGCTTAGCCACAAAATTGCAAAATCCAATAATGTATCACTTCTTGGCAGGACGCTTTCATAGATTTTGGAACAATGATTGTGTTTTATGCCTAGCACTGCTGAAAGAAAGAGAACTTGCCGTTAGGAAATTAAGTTTTAATCATATTAGAAGAGAATTCCATCAGTTAAACTTTCTCCAGACCAGAAGATTTCGCAGTTTGCTTATTGGGACACATATTGAGGAAGTGTAATTATAATTTGTCACCTTATTGGCAAAAACAGTATAAGAGCCATTAAAATCAGGAGTTACACCATTTTTGCTGTAAGTTAACGATATAACCTTAGTTTTTTTTTGTGAACTATAATTACCTTGCTGTAGCAAAAAAATACTGATTCTAAAAGTGTCCAAAAATATAGGGACACAGAAAGTAATTTCTTGAAAAAATAAGGGTGTCCTTATATAAAGGGTGTCCCAAGACTTAGGGTAATTACCCGCCTAAAGGAGACTCAGACATACAGATGGAAAAATAAACACACAAAGCTATTTGAACACAGCGGGAAATCTGGAACTAAAATAGGACCGATTCCATTTTTGGAAAAGACCTACTGTGAATGAAACACATATATACAACTATCCAATTAGGCAGCAGCCACTTCAATAGAATGCTTGAATACCTCGGGGAACTTTGCAACTGGAAAATAAAGCTAATCTGATTCTATGTATAATGCTTCCTGTCATGAAACTGTTCAGTCATACAATGGTGTACTGTTAATCCTTTACTCCATATATACAGCGTTTATCATGTGTGCAAGCAGTGTAGATCCAGATCAGCTGGCTCTTCATATGAAACCTTTCCTAGCACTGTGTAGACCCATACCAGCCTGCCAATCAACTGTCAGGTCAGGGTCTGCGCTTCAGTCATGTGAAGTCATAAAATTTGTCAAATACTATAATTAACCTTTTACTCCATGTATGCACATTTTTACTTATGTGCAACCAGTGTAGATCCAGATCGGCCACCACATCCATGCTTTCTGATCAGATTCTGCACTGGTAGCATTTTGGTCAGAAATAACTTAATGAATCATTACGCTAACAGTGCAGATCCTGATCAGACGGCACACTGTTCACCCACGTAATAAAGGTGTTTCTATGGAGGAAAGGGTTAGAGCGTTGACTGATCTTGGTCTACTGTGATGGTGATTGTTGGTTGGGTGCAAGTGTTGTAGTTTAATTGAAATCATTAATTTACTCAAGTTTCGCAGTCCTTGGTGGGCACTTTTTGTGAAATAATTAATAAATTAATTAGATCCTTCAATCAATTAACTGTTTGAATAGTAATTTTTACTTCCTGAAGCATTTTTAATTCGGCAAAAAATTCTCTTTTTTAATATAAATTTGAGTAATGATATTGTAACCTTCATTGAGAGCTGTTGAAATTTAAGAAAGGAGTATGTATTCATATTGTTCAAGAATAATTTTCTTTCATTTTATTGCACATTAAAGCTAATTGATTTAAAACCCATTATTATTTACAATGCATAATTGTTATTCATAAAAATTCTACAAATATTAGTGAAAAGGCTCGTGAAAGGTTGGTGCAAACATATTGTATCCAAAACTATTGTGTATTGTTTAATTTTTGCTATAAGTATTTCGTAAATCACAAAAAACTTTGATTAATTTCAATTAAAGTATCAAAACTGTCTTTGTACAAACTGATAATACCAATCAAATTGATACAAAATACGTGTAAATATGTGTCTTTAATATAATAGAATAGTCTTATGAACAATTGCAGACAAATTCAACCGCATGTCAAATTATGTCAGATTTTTGCCTCGTGGTTGACAGGCTGATATCGGAGGGGTGTTTCTGGGTCAACTGCCGTGAATTAAAGAATTGTAAAAATGTTTTCTTGGTTTGATAATCATGAAAGGCATATTGTTTTACGTGACTCATTCTTGTGCAAGCACGTTAGACATGAAATGTCTTTATCGTTAAACATATTAAGTTTGCATGAACATAAAGGCTAAATGTATGACAAAAATCAGTGTTTTGTATTGGCCGCTCGTTTTATAGGTAATCAAGTACATCTTGAACAATTTAATTGGTTTTGGTAAAGGAAAACAGACATAACAACCTTCCGGAGATATTTCTATTTGCTGTCAAGAAGGTTTTTAAGAATTTCAAAGTAAGGATAAAAATGTGTACATTTGAAATGCAATGTCAATAAGATGAAACGCGTAATTTCTCTTGAAATTTTGATATATCATTAAGTTAAACAGTCATACAATAAATGCAGTGCAGTGCCTGATGAGGTCAAGAAACAAATAGAGGGGAATAGATCTTGTGCAAGATAAAAAAGCTGCTAATGAAATCTTTTTATCTTTATCAGTCATTCATTTACTGTTTTTTCCCTTTTAAGCCATATAATTCAGCAATTGACAAGGAAAAAATCTTTACTGTTAGAACATGATACCTGGATCCATTTGTTAATTTGCGTTAAGTGTTAACCTGTCAGATGCTGAACAAAAACCACAAGACATCCAAACAATTAAGTTAGAGAAGATAATTGACGATGGTTCCCATAATCCTTTTATAGAAATAAATATCTGGGTGTCGTATGACGGAGATCACTAGGTTTATGTAATCACTACAGCATTTTTCAGTTGTCACTTTCATTTGTTTGGTGTAACATTGCTTCATTGATGGTTGTGTTTCAATGTCAAGTCCTTAAAATGCAGTTTGATGGTTTGCTGACGTAAAGACATTTTGTGAATCTTATTAAATTAGGGTGTTATCTTAGTGCAACTTTTGTTGGATTTGTTTGTGCACATTTTGTTCCCAATTTGAAGATCATTGCCCAAGGTTATAAAACTGAGCATGGAAACCAGTCTCAAATCTCAAGGATCTGATTGGCTGAAATGGCGACAATGGCGACTGGTCGCCATTTCAGCCTATCAGATGCTTGAGATTTGAGACTGGTTTCCAATCTCAGCTTTATAATCTTGGGACCTGTTGAAATAAATTTCAAGACACTCACTTTATTTGTAGATTGAGCTCCACCTTTCATGTGTCTACAGATTTTACTGGGTTACTTTTATTAAGCAGTCATCTGTGCATTATAGAGGCCTCATATCTCCATGGAATTCTTATGTAAACATTGGATTTGCAAAGCACCTTTAAAGTCAATTTGAACTCAAGCAACATATTCCTAAATTATTTAACATAAAACAATCTTGTTGTTAAGTTGTTCAACTCTCCTGTGAATATTTAACTGTTTACTCCATGGGATATCCCGTGGATGACCAGTGTAGATTCAGATTAGTTGGTACGTCTGTGCTATCTAATCTGGATCTACTTATTGGTCATAAATAACCTAATTAATCAAAAAGTGAACAGTTAATATCCTTATCAGACGGCATGGGGTAAAGAGTTATTCTAAAAAAAAAACTTAGAAAGTTTGGTCCGCTTTCTTATAGTCTCCTATAGTGTTGCAATGGTGATATAATTGTAATACTCCGTCATTGCAGTTTTATGATCGTGCTGTTATACGTCATTCATGTAATTATTAGCTTGTTTTTTTACGCCTCCTGTCTATGATACCAACAGACATTGACATGAAGTAAGTAGTTCCAAGAGGATTACAATAGAAAGCATCTAGGGGAACTTAGAAAAGTAAATAACAGTCTCTGGGATTACAGTGGGGTATTTAGTATTGACTCGGAAATCATTCTTACAAAAAAATGTGACCTGTAGCGGTTAAGCTATTTTTTTACTTTTGGTAATATACACCAGCATTATGTTTTTGTTTTAAAACACAATAATGATCTTTTTTAAAGTTGAAAATGATGAATGTTCTAGCGAATTGATACTTAAGTGGCTACCCCTTTGTTCTCTTTTTTTTTTAGCCAGAACAAAGAAAAGTTTAGCCACATTGAAGACTGAATGATTAGAATTAACATTTAACCCTTTCATGTATAGATACGATTTTTTACGCATGTGCGACCAGTGTAGATCCAGATCAGCCGGCACATCCGTGTGTGCGACAGTGGTCGCACACACGTAAACATGTGTATATATCAAGGAAAGGGTTAAGGTGATGATGTCACACATCTGCAACAAATGTAGTACATTCACCTGACTTTAGCATTCTGACTACCATTGTTGCAAGATTATCATGTAGAAAGTGACTTAACATCCACATAACTGTCAGGAAAGTGTGCACAAAACTTGTCTTTTATTGGTGCAAAAATGTAAGTTTTTCGTGGAGACCAATCTGTCATAATCATAACATTTGAAATTCTTCTCCAGTTTATATTATAAGTAGAGGGCGCTTTGGGGCAAACTTGTCTGTCTCCTTCCTACCATTTTTTTGGTATTAGCTGTCTTAAACTGGCTTTTGACCTAGTTTTCCTACCAATGAAATGTTGTTAAATAATACATGTAGTTTATTTACGTAAATTGCAACACAAGTAATGCTCAATGACAATAGTAACTAAACTGCATAGTTATTATTGTACTATATTTTGGGATATATAATCAATGATATATAATAATTACATTTAGATTCAATTGGTTATTTCTGACCACGCGAAAAAGAAGTTAAATCCGGATCAAATAGTAAAGATGTGCTGGCTGATCTGAATCTAAACTATTCACTCATGTGATAAAGGCATATATATGGAGTAAAGGGTTACGTTTTTCAATTTAAAAAAACATGTCTTCCTCCTGCATTCATCCACAAAAGTGGAATTGTTTTCCAGTTTAATTGCCTGCAGAACTTTAAAGTTGATTGAATGGCTGTTCTCCAGTTTGAATGTGCTTGCTTGTCTGAATCCCGTTATCTAGATTGCGAACTGTCTGCCTAAGTCAAGGTTTTGTATAATGGGGTTGTGGGCTTCTTGGGTCAGATGGTTTCCAGATAGCCATGTTTTGAACGCTATAATCAGTTTTGGTGACACTATGCACTGATATCATCATCCGAGTGTTTACGGTATATTTTTTGAGGTTTTTGTCCAAATGTTCAAATTTTGTTGATCATAAAGATAATTTGTCGGAAGCCCTGTACAGCTTGATTGAAGTTTATTGTTCTTTTGTCAAAAGATTAGATTTAGGTTAAATAAGTGCTGGTTTGGATGACAGTGTATTTAATATGTTTTATTATTCATGTCAGAGTTGGTTATTTGAAATACAAATCAGGAGAAGACAAAATGTTGACAACCCTAATGGATAGCAGTGAAAGGATGATCAAATTTAGTACATTAAGTCCCAATGTTGTTTTGCAGTTTGAGGAAATTATATCTTTTTTCTGTTTATTTAACCATTTACTCCATATATTTAAGGAATGATTCTTTTTTTGGTGCGGTTCATGCAGATTGGACGTGCACGCGAGAGCTGGCAAATCCATAAAGCACGCTAGCGCTTTATGGTAAATTTGCCAGCTCTCGCGTGCACGTCCAATCTGCATGAACCGCACCAAAATAAGAATCATTACTTATATTTACATTTTATTCATTTTTTTTCTTTAAATAAACTTAAGTCGAACGCTTTCAAAAATTAGTATTAAGTGAAAAGGGGGAGTAATACGTGGGAGTTTTCAATAGTAACAGCCATGACGTTACTGACGTCATTACGGGTCATGCGGTTCATGCAAAATGAACCGAACTTTTTTAAAGGAAGAAATCAATAGGAATGTAAATATATGGGCTTTATCACATGTGTGACCAGTGTAGATCTTGATCGGGATGTGCTAGCAGATCTGGGTTAACACTGTTTGCCCAGCCATGGGATAATAACCATCTTCTATGGAGTACATTGGTTACTGATCTAAAGCTTATCATTTTGTATTCCACCCAAAGATCACAGGGGCCAGTCACATTTTAAATTAACATGCGAAAACCTACTTGTTATGTAAAAAATGATAAATATAATTGTATTAAAATGTTATTTCATAAAGTTTTTATTGTGTATTTTCAGATAGAAGATGCCATGTTAATGTTTGACAAAACTACAAATCGTCACAGAGGTAAGTCTTTTTGTCACAAGTATTGACCTATGTCTGTCATTGAAAAAGGGACACAACTCATATCGGTTAGACATTAATTTTGAAATTTTGAATGTAATTTCTGTTGATGATTTGTGTCCTTTTTGAATTTGAATATCATTTTCAGTTGACAAGTTCAAATTATCGTAATTTCAATAAAAATAAAAGATTGTTCAATAAAACATAATTTATGTTTACTACCCTTTACTGCATATATACGGAGTCATCTGATTTGGATCTGCACTGATTGCATCTTGGTCAGATATAACGTAATGGATTTTTAAGTGAACAGAGTAGATCTTAAACAGATGGCACAGTTGTGCTGGCTGATCTGGATCTACACTGTTTGCCCAAGCATAATTCATATCTATGGAGTAGAGGGTAAAGGGAGACAATTTTGTATTTTAGAAAACACTTAGTTTGTAGATGATTTTCATGTCTGCTGCCAAGTAATCTTGTTCTGTCACTGTAACTAGTACTCTGTGTATAACTGTATCCTTGAGAAATTTGACATGATATTTCTGACAATGGACTTACAAAATTGATCGAATTAAAACAGATTTCCTAATTCTTCCATAATGACTGTCGGGCCGTAACTTTGAAATATGCCACATTCCTTCTGGAAAAAAAATCAAAATATATGTTACCTAGATGACTTTCTGAATATTTATTTATAAATCTGTTTGTAGGACAGAAATAATAGACTTATAACCAGCATTTTTCTTGAAAGTTGATTTATGGTTTAATTTTGGAGCATGACCTATTCAGTGATGGATAGGGTGTAAGTTTTTTGACTGGTTAGCCAAATTTTGATATTTCAACTATCCAGTAGTTGTCATAAACCAGTCGATTTCATCACCTTGGTAATAAGAAGGGCCAGAAGTATTCATAATTCAGTCTCTTTTCGATCAGAAACTAATTTGAAATATTTCCTCACCCATTGATGGATGATAGCAGTCAGAAAATACTGGTTTTTAGGCTCCAGGCATCATAAATGCTTCAGAAATACTACAATAGGATCTTCCCCTGCAGCTGACAAAAAGAAAAGAAAATGATTGAATAGCGGAGGCAAGCTTGATTTATTGGGAAGCTGTGCAAACAGAAAATGTTGTTCTCTAACAAACACAGGAGTTTTAGGCAAGCAAAATGGTGATATATGATAGAATTTCATGCAAAGTGGTCACAAATAACCAATTCTTTATGATAGGTTTCATAATTTTGTCCGTTTAATTCAAGATGAATGGTTTCAATCTCATTTCTGGTCAGATTTGTATAACAAAATGCCTGGAAGTATTGATAACATTTTATATTAATTCATTCTTTCTATTATTGTGTCTCAACCTACAAAATTGCAGTCTTTACAAATAAGCACTTGATTATGCAGTGCAAGGGTGTAAAGTTCATTCTTAGCATACCCATATTTTTTCCAACATTCACTAGTAAAGCTATTGTGTTTTCCAGAACAACAGAGAAATAAACAGTGCATTTAAATAATTTTAATTCCATAAAGAATTTATTCAAATAAACTGATAACCTTTGAAAAATATTGATGCAAGATAAATAAATGATATGTTGAACAAAACTTGTAGGTATGAAACCAAATAATGTCAATGTTAACTGATGTAAGCAAAATTGCAGACAGGGAAAGGGTCATTATAGTGGGATATTTTGTTAATCGATCACTTGGAAAAGGGAGCATAGAGCAACAGAGGAAGAATCATGCATGTAAAAAACTTGTTTTAAGGACTGAGATATAATTAATTAGTGTTGTCAATTATCTGAGAAATACTCAATTAGTCCTGTCTTCAAAATTAATATTTCTTAAAAGCTGAGCTTAAGCTCCACACTTCTAAAATTCAACTTTAAGCAAACCTAATTATTTTCTCCATTCTTCCATATCATCAAGGTTCTAGAATTGTAATTGGAGTATGAAACATGTGGAAGACATCTTCTTGCTTCAAATTTGCTTATTAAAAGAATCCAAAATCTGATTTACAATATTGAATATTGCTTCCAGGTTTGTTCTAATGTTCATGCTTTACTTTTTTCCTCCTCCAAAATGAAAAAAACCTACACTTAGATTTGTAATTGAAGTAGAACCATAAGCATTGGCTTTCTTTAATAAAAGCCTTATTATGCAGTTGGGGTTTATGAAAATGGCACACACTGTCATAATAGCATTAAGATAATGCCGCCCACATCTCATAAATGATTAGAAGTGAAAACATCAGGTAAGAGAAGCGCATCTTGCATCATAATCCGTTGATTGATTACTAAGAAACATTATTAAATAAATTTATCAAGGATATTTCTAGGGTTTTTGGGGGCAGGGCATTTTGTTAAATATGATAATTTTTAATTATTAAAACACTAACATTTAAAACACTTAAGTTGGGAAATAAATCACTAAATTGGAAATTCACGATGTCATTCTTTTATTTACACTTATGAATTGCATTGGCATTTAAAATTTGTAAGTTTTGACAATTTTAATGGGGAAGGGATTGGGGACTTTTTTCATGTTATTGAGGGAAAATGCTGCGAAATCCAAATTGACTTACAAAATAGACAAGAGTGATGCATTCCCTTGTTTTCTGATTCCAAATATGTTTCTTGTAAAGCACCTGCTCTCTTGTCAGAAAATGATCCCTTTACCCATTGATTTAATGTAATAGCAATTTGAGCCAGTCCATTCTTTGTATATTGGTGTGTTTTACAAACATTTATAAACCAAAAAACAATGTTGACCCTGATCACACTATGAGGGTTCAAAGGCCAATCAGTGGGTCGGTACTGGTCAACAATGTGACATGCTGAGCTTGAGCTTTTAAAGGGTTGAACAAGATGGCTTATATTTAGTTGTTGGCACAAACTTACATTGAATGTAATTAATATATTATAATTAATTGTAAGAAATCAGCTTTATGTATAACATGTTTTGGATATACCTATGTGTACTTGGCTAGCAATAATCTTTGTTTTCATTATTTCATGAACATGCCTTCTGTCATTGAAATGCCACTGGGAATTCTATTCAGGGATATGTTTGTTTGTTCAGCAGGATCATAGGATCTGCCAGTTTTGGTGATACAGATCATATACCTGTCCTTCCTCATGTATTAACAGTGCAGGTACTGAAAGTACAATCTTTTATAATGCAATATTAATAGCATGTTTGCTAGTAAAAACAGATTCTGTTGATGTCAATTACTCAGTAGATGCCCTGTTTCCATATCACTAAAACCAGTCTTAAATTTCAAGCATCTGACTGGCTAAAGTGGAGACTTCTATCTATTTCAGCTAATCAAAAGCTTAGAATTTAAGACTGGTTATTTACAAATTGCTTCATACAGGTGCCTAGACAGAACATGAACAAATATTTAATTTATGTACATATTGCCTCATAAAAAAAGAATTTACACATTTATACTTGATGAGAAATTCTTCCTATTCAAAGCACATTCTGTCAAGGAAATGTCACTGCTAATTGTGTTACCTGCCCCTGATATGTTTATTTGTACAATAATCTAACAGGATCTGTAGAAGGCAGACTATCATTGGCACAATCTTTGTCATGTTGAGTGAGTTTGCAGAGCAGATCGTATGCTTTACTTCCTTACAGTTTTGAGCAATTCTTGCGATTTACCTGTTATTGAGAGCGAATTCCAGCAAACAAAAGACACTATAGGTGCATTACCTTGCAATAAAATGCCAAGTTGGTGGCAAACAGGAACTGATGATAACCTCCACAACTGTTCTGTATGTGTGTTGTATCTTATTTGTCAAATCTCTTTAAAATAGAAGAGAACAGTCCTTCAGTTTTCATTCAGGGAACTTCATTGCTTCCTTAGACTCATGTAGCTAAATTCCTCAATGGCAATGTGTGCTCATTGTGTTAAGTGGCAAAATTAAGCTGATTTATTCATATATTTCTGCAAGATTGATAATGCATTGAACAACAGATTTGTTTTGCCCATAATGATTTCAATTTATTTTTGCCTAGAACAGTTTGCAGGCCATATAAATGGAGTTTTGCTAATGACTGGAGGCTTATTCCAATAAATTAGCTTATTCTCTTTGGAAAAAGGAGAAGAAATTTGTTCTAGCCTCCTGATACCCTGGGGGTACATTGCTGCAATGGTTTCCTTTTCTGGAATTTTATATTCCATTTATAATAAGGCACTAACTTGTCTGAAATTAACTATTTAAACAAGAATTGTGATCTTACACCTACTTACCTCCCTTTACTCTGTAATGGCTTATGGTTGTGGCTCATTTCTTATGAGTGGCCAGTTGTTTTTTTCTGACCAAGAAATGGTGTAGATCCAGATATGATGATCTGTATCTATACTCTTTGCCCATGCAAGAACAGTCATATCCATGGAGTAAACAGTTGCTGAAGCTTTTTTCAATTAAGGTAATTACATTTATGATTGACAGGGTTGTTTTGCGCAGGAATTGCTGACTTATTTGAACTGAACTCTACCGTACTGCCAAGCAAAAGCTGAGATAAAAATCAAATATGCATTTATTTTGAAACAGTGTGTGTTTAAGTCTGATTGTTTTCTAACTTGTTACTGTTTTTCAGTTTTCAAGATGCATTACTTGATTTCCAGCCTTAATTGATTGTATCTCATGTGAAAAATAATAGCAGATACATTGGTTTTGTGCAAAACCCTCAAAATTCTCTTGATTTGGTTTGTTCTGATCTAATCAGGGTAGGAAATAGAATTTCCAGTTTTTGTAGTCTCTGAAATGCAGCGGCATTGCATGCTTCCAGTGATTACCCTGAATTTAAAATGTAGAACGTCATCTGATAATTTAAAAAAGACCCCAATTCTCTTGTGCTAATAGATTCTGGAAAAACTCTGAGCCAGCAATTTGTTAAAGCTTGAAGACAATTACCACACAATATTGGTTTCTGGCTTTTCTAAAGTTTGATGAAACAAATTATGAACAGTGAAATCTTTGATAAAAACCACCTTTAATCAAAGACCTCTTGTGGATAAAAGACCACATTTTATTAAAATTTTGATTTAAAGAACAAATTCACTTGTGAACAAAGACCACCTTCCTTCAAAGACCACTTTTATGTTTTCCCATGAGTGGTTTTTGAAGGCAGGTTTTACTGTATTCTTACAGAGAAAGAAATTTTATGTTCATATTTTATGCAAATTTTGGTGAGTGTTGGGTATTTGAATTGTTTGGCAAAAAAAGGGGGCAATATAAGTTGTTCACCGCTTTCTCGTAACGTAGATTTACATATTCTTGACAATAATGGAATTTGTTATGACATATCCACTGAACATCGCATGCTGTTTCGCATCTTTCGAATTAAGTGCTTGCAATGGAAACAAATAACAAATCGTGTTTGCCACTTTATAGGGATTTCAATCAGTTTAGACATCTAATATTATCTGACAGAAAATCAATGGTGTCTTTGATGGAAGTTAGGAATTGAGCTGTTCTTCTGCCCAAAACTTGTTATAGATTACATACAATAAAGATTTTGGTTGCCATAGCAACATAAATTTGGAAAAAGGATATTACAGTGTCTTATCCACTATGATTTAGAAGTATATTTTCCAAAAGTAAATAGTACTGAGATCCTTTCACCATGATTTTAGTGATAGACTTCTGTAAGGATTGACAAGTCATTCATTCGTTATCCGCAAAAGGGAAAAAATATCAGCGGAAATAATTGCTTATAAGATCTCTAAATGAAGTCCATTTCTTTAGGGAAACAAGGATATTTCCCATGTTTCCTTAACAACTGAAAAGCATTTCAGCATTGTATTATATACAGTAAACCCCTCATTACGGATTCTCGATATTAAGGGCACCCCGATATTATGGGCGATTTTTTAAAGAACAGACAATCTGTTCTCTTCTTCTTGATTAAAACTGACAATTAAGGACAACCAGCTATTAAGGACTTTCCTCGATCCCTTAGGTGTCCATTATAGAGGGGTTACACTGTAGTTGTGGTTTCTTCAACTTTGCAGTGACATTTCCTATGTGTAAGATCTGCCCCCGAAACAAGTTTCTAAAGAAACATAAAATACAAAAATCATTACAATAGACCCAGGAAAGTCACCCTGTGGTCCTAAATTGCTGTAATTGGAGTTCAAGAAACACAAGGAAATAATTTTCAGTTGATATTTATGGCAATTTCACTAATCCAGGGGAGTATTTCTGTAAATAACAGAAAAAACATGATTAATTCCATCACAGATCTGACAGAAGCCATTGTTAATGACACAGCAGAAATAGGAAGATCTTCATTGGTGGAAACCAGAAATGTTAAGGACAGTGGCATTATGGGTAAATTGCTTCTTGGAGAATAACAATTGTTTAATTTCTACTTGAGTGGAGATTGCGATTGCCAGGAATCAATTCATCAAGGGGTATTACTTTCTGGGGAATGTATGAGAAGAGTAAAAGCCAAAACTGTTGTCCCAAATAGTTTCCTCATGTTGTACCCACTCATCTCAATGGACTTAATCAAAATTCAGTTGGGCATCAAAGCTTACACTGTACCAAAGGGTAGAAGATAGTGTTAACATATGATCAATGTTTACCCTTTCTTTGTAAGATTTTTCTACTCTCCCTAGCAAAGGTTGTCTATTATAACACTTCTTTATTAAAAAAAAAACAAAGCTTATATGCACAGTTAACATCTTGGAATATTACAAGGATGATAATCAACTTCATTAATGCTAGGGTTAAGAGTGGCATACATAGAGGAGGGTGAGAGAGAATGAAAGGAGGAGAGAGGTATTTTCAGACTTTCCAGGCGTAGGTTTTTAAGGACATCAATAATAAAGTCAGTTTGAATGACTCTCATTCAAGCAGAGATTAGAAACTGACACAGATTCCTCATTATAAATCCTGCTGAAAACAACTAAAATACTGGCAGTATGTCGTAGACTACTAGAATGTTGCCTTTCTCTCATTTGTTCAGCTTTTTGTGAGAAATTGCAAAAATTTTTCAGGACTATAGAATCAATACACTGTCAGGGAAGTGACAAGTCTGTACAAATTCATTTGAATCTTCTCCATGAATAGGTCGAGAGTTACAAACCCAGTACATATTAATTCTAAGAACATTCAATCTCCTGAAAACCAAAGCAATTTTCTCCAGCCATTTTTGGTAAATAAGCAAATATTCTAGATTAGGTATTTCTTTGCCAAGAAAAACACAACAGGAAGTTAATATCCATGGTGCAAGAAGTCAGACACATTTTACTGTATTGTGAAATCGTTTGCTTTTGTGGACATTAAAACTGGGTTTTCCAATGATGTAGATTATTCCATCTGATAGTTTGAAAACCATGGCAACATAATGCATATCATGCTCTCTTTTGAGGTTTTAGTATCCACAAAATACATAAACATTGAACCATGCTGCGTACCTGCAACTTTAAAATGCGCCATGCCATGGAAGAAGAGACCACCAGCATTTTAAACAAGAAAAAAAGCTCTAGCCACAGTCCCATTCCATTTACGAAACATTAATTTTAGCTTTTTTGTCTATTTTTGCCTTTTATCATCCACACATTCACAGTAACACCTATTTTTTTGTTTTTGAGCGCTGCTAACATATTATTTTGCTTATGCTAATAATGGAATGACATAAAATGAGCATTATTGTCTGCAAATCCTTTTAACAGAACAATATTGCATCACCTCTCTTAATGACTATTAAAACAGACATTTTTTATTTTTCTGTCGATTTCTAAACTGATGAAGCACTTCATAGATGATTACTTCTACATTTTCTCTGTCATTTTGGTATTTATGGTGAACATTCCTAGGGCTGCCTCTAAAATACCTCTAGCAGCACGCAAGTACTAGAGTGATGACGATGTGTCAAAATGCTGCTACATGCATTGCAATACTTAGTCTTTGTATCTAGGTCATGCAAAGCTTCCTGAAATGTGAAAATATAGTAATTGACAGTGAAACTGGTAAACACCTGATAGATTAAATAGACAGTGAAACAAGTTATCTCCTGATAGGGACAGTGAGACTTTTAAACATATGATTAATTAACAGACAGTGAAACTGTTATATACCTGAAAGATTTACGGACAGTGAAACTGGTAAACACTTTATTGATAAACAGACAGTGAAACTGGTAAACACTTTATTGATTAACAGAAAGTGAAACTGGTAAACACCTGATAGGTTTATGGACAGTGAAACTAGTAAACACTTTATTGATTAACAGACAGTAAAACTGGTACACACCTGATAGATTTATGGACAGTGAAACTTATTAACACCTGATAGCTGCCATCACAAGGATCATGCAGTAGAAATGACAGAGGAATTGCTTTGTAATTGATTTGAGTCATTCCTTGGGAACTTGGAAGTGTTCTTGAACTGTTGCTGTTCCATATATACATGTGACTTAATTGACCTAACTGATTGGCTAGACCTAGATCATATATCACGTTTATAGTGCCAGCGGCTGTCAAACTGTTTCTAGGACATTCTAAAGAAGATCTTGAAAGGATTCCTTGTAGATCTTAAACAGATTCATCTAAACTGTTGCTGGCTAATTTCGACCGATTTTGTTAATCTGTTGATGAGCTTCTGCTGAACATCTCTCAGATATTTGATCAAACGTTCAAATGAAATGTGCAAAAACTTATCTTGGAGACTTTGGTCACCTTAGTGTAACAATCGAGGCTTGTAGCATTGTCATTATGATATGTAGAGTTTTCCAGCACCTTCTTCCCCTCAATCTTCTGAATTAATGTAATATGCTAGCCATTATATGAACCTGTCTTCTATTCTTAGTATTTTGGGGATGTTTTTCAAAAATTTATTTTCTAAAAATCAAACATTGTGGAATCTTTATCAGAATGCATGGATTTAACTTGTTAAACATATTAGCCTCCAGAGTATCCCAGTCTGCAATCTTATCAGGATCTACACATGCCACTGAGTCAATAAAATTCTGAAATATTGCATTTTGAAAATTGAATTTACTAGCACTTAAAAGAAAGGCAAGTTCATAATCATTATTTAGTTGTCAAATGGTAATAATCAAAATAAGAGAAATATTGAAAGGAATTTGCAATAAGAACTTTCAACACTTTAAAGAGCATAATTATATCTGAATGTTCAGTTGTTAACTCCTTTTTCAAATGGTATTGCTTGAAAGTTTTTAAATGATAAATCATCTGGTTATGATGAATTTTAGCAGTATAATGATTGTTTTAATGCTGGTGCTGGCACCTATGTCTGCTTCCTACAGAGCTTTTGATCCAAAGACTTTAAAATAGTTTAAACTCAATACAAGACTTGCATACCAAGGTCAACAACAACAGCCGTGTACTGGAAGATAAGAACGATGCTTCTGTTAACTATCTGTATATTTTAATCCAGGAATATTTGAAGGACAAGTAGATAGTATCAGAAGAACTCAGAATCTGTTTTATATGCATGTTTTTTAATTGCTCTTGGTTGATGCTGTGCAATTTCCAGATGCCTTTGCAGATTGAAGTTTTATGCACCAAATGACATCTCTGCAAGTTTAGTCAGTTCTATACCATCTCCAAGAGACAGTTTGGCAGCCTTTTAAGTGACTTGAGGACTAAGGGAGGGGGAGGATTGGCTTTCCTAAATAATACTCTTAGGACTGGCTGAAAATTACTGTAGACTTCAAACAATTCTACTGTTTAAAATCTCTTAATTTGATAAAAAAAATTTTTTTGAAATTAAATCATATTACAGAACTTCATTCTGAAGTTACTATGTATCACCTGCATAACTCAGAGATCAGAAAAACAATACTTTTGTTCTCATAATTTGTTAGGTGCTAGAAAAAATGTGCAAGATTTACTGCATTTCTTAATATACTAATAGATAATAGACGGAAGCATTCGCTGTGTTACGACTAAAAGATGTTTTCACCTCAATTACTTTGGAAACTTCCATGTGTTTTTGTTTGTGTTCTTCCGTATTCTGGCAGCATTTCGTTCCGTGCTTGTATTTAGAATGATGGACGTAAAGGTTAGGCAGATTTCGGTTTCATGTTTTCGGCTAACAGCTGTGAGCATGCATAACCTAGATTCCAAGAGATGCCTTCTTCATTTGCAAGAACGCCCTTGGTTAAGTTCAGCGGCATTTTTTATCATCAATTAGAGAAACTGATCTGGTGTTTTAAGGAGACTGATCACTGTTTTATGGGAATAATTACAGGCATCGCTCCTCGTTGAGCCAGAGAGAAATCGTGGAATCGAATATTACCTTGGCTAGTGTGGAAATTTCCTAGATGTTGGTGTAATTGCTTGCAATTAGAGGGGTATAAATGTTAGGAATAATTACCTTACGATGTTGATGAGTGTTAAAATTGCTCTTTATGCTCTTGTAGTAAACCTAGGGTCTTGTTAAAGCTGATTGACTTTCATGGAAGATGTTGTACAGCACATTCATCTTGCCCATAGAGTTTTGGTGCCTTCATGTATATAGATTGCGGTAAATTATTGAAATAAATGTCTATATTTGTTAATGTCTTAATGTTTTTCAAGGCTTGTTAGTAGAAGTTATGAATTAAAATTCCCTGGCTGGAGCCTTGAAATGTAATTGTTAAATATGTTTTGTGATTTTGAACTTATTCAACTATAGTCTTCATAATTTCAAAAATTTAAAATAATGTATTGGCTTGTAATCTGGAAATTACATTATTTAAATCATTTCTTACGTTTTTTTTTCACTTGATTATACTTTACGTTTGGTTAACAGTAAGTTCAGTGATTCGTTTGACATTCTAGAGGTTAAGGAACTTCGTTACTGTTGGATTGATGGGTTTAATCTTAGAGAGATTGTACACTGGGTTTCTCTACATTTTGCTTAGCAGTTCTTCAAGATTAAGATTGTACATTACCTTGATGATCAATCGGTCAATCTATCAATTGATCAATCAACCAATCAATCCAGTAGACTCATTATTCCTATTTCAGTTTTGCCCTTCATGCTGACTTCCATTCCCATACAGAATCCCTTATAAACATGCATATTAACTACCTACCTTTAAAAGCAAAAATCTGTAAAGTTTACACTAACTGAAATTAATAGCCCTCTAATTAGTGATGTCAGATGTCATTCTTACAACTTCCTGCTTAATTAACATGCAAATTACTTACTGTTTGTTTTGTAAAGCATCTTTTGATGTTTTTGTACTTTATAACACAAGTCAATGTGTTCACTGAAGAAGCTGAATAACCTTACTAATGCTTACAGTATTTGAAACTGTAGATCTGTTTTCTTTCAGTGCTAAATACTATATTGTATCACTCAACCTTCTAATTTTGTAACATTCATCTAATTTTGTCACATACAATATGCCATGTAGATCCAGATAAGCCAGTGCCCAAGGTTATAAAGCTGAGATTGGAAACCAGTCTCAAATCTCAAGCATCTGATTGGCTGAAATGGCGACCAGTCGCCATTTCAGCCAATCAGATGCTTGAGATTTTAGACTGGTTTCCAATCTCAGCTTTATAACCTTCAGACCTGGTTCACATCATTTTAGTCTGATGAGGATTTACACTGTTCACTTTTGGACTCATTAGGTTATATCTGACCAAGAAGCAAACAGGATAGATCTAGATCAGATAGCATTGATGTGCAAGCTGATGCATATCAATATTTGTCGCCCATGTATAAAAATGCTTATAAACACTGATAATTTTTAAGATGTGCATCCGATACACACAAAAAAGCATGGGAGGTCTTGCAGCGGGATTTTAACAGCAGATTCTAACCATTTCCTGTTATACACCTGCTGATGTCAGATATATTTTCAATTTCCTCTTTTTTTTAAACAATAAACATGTTTTTATTGTAATGATGACATCTTTAATTTTGTTTAATCAGCATGAAAATTTGAAGGCATGTTTATGAATGTTGAATTTTCAGTAATTTGAATGTTCATTGGTGGATTTATGACTTCCCGGTGTCTTTGAAGTTCCAGGTGGAATTAGGAAAATCTGGAACATAAATCATCAGTCCCTCTTGAACTTTATTTATGATTGATTCCAGAATTCATAATTCAGCTGGGATTTTCCCTATCAGCCAAGCTGTAGGGAGTTACCTATCCATGAAATATGGTTTAAATTTTACAGAAAATTGTCTACCCACAATTCACAGGTGCAATTTATTTCCCAGCATGCAATAGAGATTGTGAAGTGCAGCAGGCATTAGTCTTTAGGCATATGCTTGATGAAAATCCCGTGTATTATCTTGGATCACATCAAAATAATATTTTATAAGCATGTATATTTAAAATGAAAGTGCAAGTTCTGTTTTTCGTAATGTAATCCTAAAGTTAAAATTCTTGATGTCAGTCGCTAGAGGTGACAGAATTTGCTCATGGTTTTGCAGAGGCTTTATATAACCCTTTCCTGTACAGATACACCTTTATTGCTAGGGCGAACAGTTTAGATCCAGATCAGCCGTCACATCCGTGCCGTCTGATCAGGATCTAAACTGTTCGCTTTTTGAATCATTAGGTTATTTCTGACCAAAATGCGACCAGTGCAGATCCTGATCAGACGGCACGGATGTGCCGGCTGATCTGGATCTACACTGGTCGCACACGCGTAAAAATGCGTATATATTTAGGAAAGAGTTAAGAACCTTGTCCAGTCTTCTCACCAACTCATGCAATTTGCTTGTGAATAGATGTTTGTTGTTAAGCATAAAACTTGCATCAAATGTCCATCCAGTTATGAATTGTTAAAATAATAAATATTTTTGATTTTGCTTGTACCATTCGCTGAACATGAAATTCCTTAGATCATTTATCAGAGTACAGTTTAAATAAAGGATTTATGAATGACATAAACAAGAAATTTGATTTGGAAATATGAGATGATTTTGTCATAGTTTTATCTTTATTTTAACATTTCACTGTTGGTTCAGGCTGATCTCATTGTATTCAAAGAATTTTTGAGTTTGTGCATATGTCATTAGTTTTGTTAGGTTCTTCTTACGGGCCAGAATGCCAGCATACCTAATGGAAGTGAAAAGAAGTATTTTGACATATAATTACTTTTTAACTGCTTATTTACAACGAGAAAAACAGTCATAAAATTTATGGTTCATTTATACCAAGTAAACATTAAAGAAGCAAATTTCGGAATGTTTGCGTTCCAAAAATAACTGAATAACCATCCAAGTGATGCCTGCAAAACATATTAGAGTATTTTAATGACTTGCTACCATAAGGATTTCTGTGCCCAAGGTTATAAAACTGAGCATGGAAACCAGTCTCAAATCTCAAGCATCTGATTTGATGAAATGGCGACTGGTCACCATTTCAGCCAATCAGATGCTTGAGATTTGAGACTGGTTTCCATGCTCAGTTTTATAACCTTGGGCACTGGGGGTAAAATTGTGAAAAGGTAAGACTAACAGAAATTCTAATGCTGATTTTCAATCATATTTATGCAGAAGCCATTCTAACCTCCAGAATTCATAAAGTCAATCATTATCATTAGCTATCAGTCTATTTATCTTATTTATAGTGCACATTGGCTAGAATCTAGGAAAGTGGAAGAGGAAAAGCATGCTTCTGCTTCTCAGATTTTAGTCTGGGAGATACACAGCTTCTGTTTTCTGTATGTTCCATATGCCTAACATGTTTATAAATTGAGTACAACAAACTGTGTACAAATATCCCACGAGACTAAGGGGTATCGGCTGGTTAAACAATGTTGTTATGATATGAGTTTATTACACTTGCATGAACTGAACATTTGATACAATTCCTTTACCATATACCTTCAATAGACTCAAATTTTGTCCCAGATGAGAATGTGCGAAAGCCCAGGTCAGTTAAGGTCTACACTGACAACAAATCTGAATTGGCAGTGCTTAAATGTCTATAAGGAGATAAACAAGTCTTTAGAAATTTCAGGGAAAATTGATGAGTTATATAAAGCAAGCAACATTTGTGCTAATCCAGTAAAATGTTTTCTGCTTACTAAATGGTTCTTGCTGACTGGATTTTGAAGTGCGTAAGTGCTTTTGTATTTGGATATGTAGATGCATCATCCTATCAGTATCAATTGAAATACAGATTTTGCATTTAGTTCAACCATCTCCCATTAGGGCCTATATCACAGCATAAATGAGGGTTGTTTATTTTTCCTTCAGGAATCCATGTTTTGGTAGTAAGACTGTCAGCTCGACAAAATACCCCATTCAAACCTTGAAATGACCCAGTTTGGGAAATTTAACTTCAAAATTGCTAATGGAATTCTAAGAAAGATTCGTCTAAGACAGAAGCTTTAGTGCATATTAGAAATCAAGTGATAAGGGGATAGGAATTTTAAGTTCATTATCTATGCTAACAGTGCACCATTTACCTAATACAGGATTAGTTCGCGTCAGATTCTCGGGAATTTGACAGATTAATTTCTTGCTGTCTTTTAAAGCATTTCATCTGTCACCTGATAACAAATGGCTTGCTCAGAAAGCCAGCCTCATCTGTAACATTAATATGGTTTTGAACAATACCGCTGTCGATCAATCAGTGCTTAATTTTTTAATGAGTAAATTCTGTTAGGCTAGTACACCATCCAATTTCCGTATTTGTCCGTCTTAACGATGGAATGTTTTATAAAGGCAGTATTGATTCCGTCAGCGAAGCTGGACATTTCTCCAGATATTCGTCTCATTTTTGTACAATTTCTCGACCATCTTGATTAGTAGTCATCAAAAAACTCGTCACAGTTTAACGAAAAAGATATTGTATCAGAAAATGGATGGAAAATGAAGTATTGACTTTGTTGTGAGAAGAAAATGTGATTTTTACCTCGCGCGATAGAATACTGATGGGCCATAAAATATTACTCGGGATTCCATTAAAAGACGGCATATTGGCAGAAGTATTCTTAAATTAGCTGTCAATGTAAGGATTTACTCCAGTTTCGCCTCCTTATTTTTGGACTGCATAATAATTATGAAGTCTGACATGAAATCTAGGTTCTTTATAGTTTGTCCTCTAAAGGTTCCATGTGATGTTTCCCTGGTGCTTGCCAGCTTATGGTTCAATGCGATATTTCAGTGGCATTTGCCTGTATCATTAGCTGTAGTGATCTACCAATCATTCACTCGTTTACAAAAATGCACAAGTGAAGATCCAGATCAGCTGGCACATCCATAATGTTTTTATTGATCAGGAAAAAAACCCAAAATGAATCTGAAAGTGAACAGTGAAGATCCAGATCAGATGAGGTCGCAAATAGGGTTAAGCTATGTAAGGCATTTGAAGGATATTCCCCAAGACTTTGCGCACCACATTGTAAACATTGGTCATATATTGTGTTGACAGGCTCATCCATAAAAGTAAGCTTTTCATTTGATTAGCTGGCTAATGTGTACAGTATGCAGGAGGCAATACATTATAACGCAGCTTCATTACATTGTTATAGCTCAGCAACCTGCCCATGTATAAGAAGAAATTCTATTAATGCCATTTACTGTCTGATAAATTCTCGAGAAAATTATCTAGAGTCTACAAAGCCTGGCACCAAGGAAACCAGTCTGAAATCTCAAGTCGCCATTTCAGCCAATCAGAGAGATTTGAAACTGGTTTCCTTGCTCAGTTTTATAACTTTGGGCACAGTGCTGAAGATTTTAAAACTGAGAATGGAAACCAGTCTCAAATCTCAAGTATCTGATTGGCTGAAATAGCGACAAGTCATCATTTCAGCCAATCAGATGCTTGAGGTTTGAGACTGGTTTCAAATCTCGGTTTTATAATTTTCAGCACTGGGTATTTACAGTTTTTGTCATAAATAGTTACTGCACAGTGATCAATATGGTGAAATTCGCCCATTTTGCAATGTTAGTGCCATTAAATAGGAAGTGCATGTGGAGCGGTAACCATCGCTGTGGTTACATATAATTGCCTGATGTCAAATTTTCAGGCAAGTGTCAAATGGCCGTTTCATTATGGTATAAATAACAATACAATTCCAGCAGATGATCTATATTTGTTAGAGAAATTTTAATTTTCAAAGAGTGTTTCTATTTGCACATTATCTCTTCTTGCACAAAACATTGGAAGAAAAAATAAGGAAAATAAAATGATTTTATCGTAGTTGTCCAGGATTCCCACATTATGCTTGCAGACAGTCTGATCAAAGTCATAAAGCTGTTTTATGTGTTTCTGTTGAAGAAAATTACTTTCATGGTAGAAAGAAAGTAGCCATAAGTAAAGTTGTGTGACTGAGATTTTTACATTATGGTAAAACTTCTTCAATTTTATGGAAATATTGTAAATCCATTGGTGTCTGTTTTCTTATTGAAAGTAATTTAGTTAGATCTGGATCTACACAGGTCGTCCATGTGATAAAGGCATTTACATGGCGTAAATTTGTGTTTTGAGTTGAACGTTAAAAGAAAACAATCTGGCATTTGTTTGTCTCTGTGGCGCTAAAACAATTTCTGTTTCATGTTATATAAGGGATGATCATCAGATCTTTCCAAAACGTGAATTTCTCAATCTAGCGTTAAAATTGAAGCTTCATTTCTATTGGTTCACTGGAAACTTGTTTCACTTTTGGCCTACTGGGAGTATATCTGAGATTGATATTAAAACATTAACTTAATAATCACTATGGTTACGTCAGGCGAGATAAATGTTCCTGATATTGCCGGTAATGTGATAAGTGCATTTAAGAAAGAGGAGAAAACGAAAATTATATAGATTTAACAATTGCTAGTTTGAAATAACATCATGGGATATCCTGGCTGAGTTTGCCCAGAAAATCCTTTACGCCATTATATACTGGTTTCATCACATGTGCTAACGGTGTAGATCCAGATATTCTGGTACATCCCTGCTAGTTTTTGATCTGGATCTAAACTGTTTGCTTCTTAGTTAGAAATAACCTAATCAGTCTAAAAGCAAACAGTAGCGATGTGATCAAGAGTGCATGCTGATCTGGATCTACACATGATGAAAAGTCTTATTTGCGAAATAAAGGGTTAAAAATAGTTGCTAGCTTAAGTTAAGGATTGGTTCTTGTTGTTCAAAATGAAACAGTTGTCCACAGGTAAGGGTGTAGCTCATGACTAACAGTTTTGAAAACGGGAAGTAAAAGTTCTGGCATTTTGAAAAAAAAGAAATGTAATGGTCTTGTAGTTGGACTAATCACATGTTGACCTACTTTCTTGCTGTTGTTATGACCCAGTGACCTACTTTCGCATATTTATAATTTTTTCATTACATCCCGGTGGACAGACTTGATTAGTGTCAATAAGCACATACAAAAGGTAGGGTGGGAAGTAAGGGAAATCAAGGGGGGGGGGGGGGGGGATAAACACTTTACTGTCTAATCACTCAGGGGATTATCTAACTTGAAGTATACAACAACTTTAGTATAGAACACTTGAGGTCTAAAGGGAACTGTTATGTTATCCCATGCAGCGTTCACTGGAATAAAAACAAATTAATTGTTTATCACATCGTCAGTTTGTTTGAACAATTTCATAAATAATACCATCAGAGAGTTCTAGAATCAATAACATAATTTAGGCACTTTTGATGTTTTCAGTATGCTATCAATATCATGTTCATTGAGCCAATTAACAATTAAATTAGTAAAAAACTACAAGTTTTATCAGTCTGGAGCATTCTTTGTTTCTAAAAAGCGAATATACTATCAGCAGTTGTTGATAAATCAGTGAAGGAGATTTGGAAGTTGTTGTTTTTTTTTACCTGAACATAAACTGATATGGATTCCAAATGAGTGTAGATACCAGGGGAGAAATTGATAAGAAAGGTCAGAGAGATAAAAAAAATCATCTCCAGGTTTGAGGGTTAAGAGATGGGTTTTTTGTCAACATAAATGTCAGAGATTGAAGATTTGTTGTCTGTTGGGTTTCTAGACCTTAATATATTTACGATTAATTTCATAGATTCACCTATCATGTGTGGGCATACAGTTTGGATCAAGATCAGTTAGCAAATCAGCTAATTATGAGTAGAACCCTGAACATTTCTAAAAAATAAATTCTATGAGATGACAATAAGGTAGTTTCTTATTGAAGGAGATCTTTAAATCGGACAATCCTCATTCTTAGTCATTAATAGAGTTCTAGGAGCTGATGTTGTTGTTCTATTTTCTGGATGTTTTGTCTACATAGTAACTTTAAAAGTTCAGAGTTTGGACCCCAATTGTAATACCGGTGCTTATTTAAAACAATATGGTATTCTCGATTAGAGGGGCATCATTAAATAAAAGCAATAAAAAAGAGTTTTCTACCATTTATAGAGGGGAGCATATAAATCACTCTTTGACAGTTACTTAAGTTCTTATTACACGATTGCACTTGAAGATCCCAATTCTATTTTCATACCTCATTAAGTGCTACCATTCTTACCCTGTAGTTTTCATTAATGACATTCTATCTTGTGTTTTTTTCTTTAATTGCCTTCCACATTTTGAGCCAATTAGTAAAGCCAAGGCACTTGCAGTTTTTTAATTGATCGTATAAAAACACCAAGCAAAAGAAAGAGCTCATTGTGAACGCCCACTGGTTTTAAGATTTTTCTTGACATTTATTAAAGGTTGACATAGAAAACATTCATTTCCTACATAGTAAATTGTACTGTTTTTGTTTGTCTATTTCGTTATGGTGAAATCATTGTTATGTTGATCATGGTGTCGGTCGTTGTCACCTGTTTGACTGCTTTGTGCTTTGTGACTGATGGTCTGTGTCACAGAAATGTTTATATTTTAATGCATAATCAACTGCTTTCTGTTTTAAGGATAATGATGTGTTTTAATTGGTAGGAAATGCAAGGTTTTTGTGCAAATGATTGAACACCATAATCTACGGTTTTCTGTATAGAGGACCGGAGGCATTTACAATTTATTCTTTAATCCTTTACACCATGGATCCACCATGTCAGGGACAACCAGTATTGATTCAGATAGCATAGTTGTGCCATCTGATCAGGATCTATAATGGTTGTTTTTTGGTCATAAAAAAACGAATGAATCTAAACGCAAACAATGTTGATCCTGATCAGATGGCACAGATGTGCCGGCTGATCTGGATCTTCTCTGTTGTTCAGATGGCACAGATGTGCCGGCTGATCTGGATCTTCTCTGTTGTTCAGATGGCACAGATGTGCCGGCTGATCTGGATCTTCTCTGTTTACCCATGCTGCAAAAGTCACTTCTATGGAGTAAATGGTTAAAAGACCCAGGGCTGAAGGTTATAAAGCTGAGATTGGAAACCAGTCTCAAATCTCAAGCATCTGATTGGCTGAAATGGCGACTGGTTATAACCTTCAACCCTGAAGGCATTTATACTTTTAATGCTTTAAACTTCACATAATTGGGCTAGGGTTAAGATATTTTACATTGTGCTTGCCTTGTAATTGTGTGGGAGCACATTGCTATGGGAGCTTGAAATTGTAAACTTGGTATTGAATTTTAAGTAACAAATAATATATGTTAATTACAAAATTTAATGTAACAGCTGAAAGTGTATTTGTCTTGGATAATGCATTGTTTCATTTCACACAAAGAAACACATCTTTGGGGGAAAATTGAATTTCATCAGGCCAGAAATTTGGGAGAAAATGAGAGGAAAAGTTCTCTTTAACAATTACAGTGTGCCTGGAAATCCCATTTGTTACCATTATAAATGTATTTATAGACAACAATATTGAATTTTGTTGAAATTAGAAGATATCTGCCCAGAGACATTGGGAATAATATGTTTGTTACAGAATGAATCCTATCTAAACAAACCAGAGATGCTTTGTAGATCTACAGTAAGCTATGTGATTAGAAACACTGGTAACCATAAGCCTGCTGAATTTCTGAAATAAAACTTTCTTTATTTAAGAGTTTTTCAGGAGTTCAGATGTAACTTTGTTGCAGAGCTTGTATTTTAACCTTTACCTCCGTATATATGGGTTTTACAGCTTTTACGACCAGCACAGATCCAAATCATCTGGCAAACCTGTGCCATCTGATCTTGAGCTACACTGGTCACGTCTTGGTCAGAAATAACCTAACGAATCTAAAGGTGAACAGTGCAGATCCAGATCAGAAGACACATGTGCGCTGCGTTGGCTGATCTTGATCTATAATGTTTGCCCACACAATAAAGATGCAGCTGTGGAGTTAAGGGTTAAGCAATTGTCATATTTTGGAAAAGTGTAGATATTGACCAGGGCTGAAGGTTATAAAACTGAGTTTGGAAACCAGTCTCAAATCTCAAGCATCTGATTGGCTGAAATGGCGACTGGTCGCCATTTCAGCCAATCAGATGCTTGAGATTTGAGACTGGTTTCCATGCTCAGTTTTATAACCTTGGGCACAGTCAGCCCATCAGCACAGTAGGATCAGAATCTACTCTATCATAAATTCTGTGTACACCACCATGAACAGCAGACAGGCTATTAACATGCACATAGTCTCCAAGCATTCCTATATTGTGGAACTTGAATGTAATTATTGTATGTATAAACTTGCACATATTCTGGATTTTCCAGTTGCAGTTGGATTAAGTAAAGTATTTTGAATCTCATGAAATTTGTGGAATTTTGTACCATAGTGTATTAAAGAAATAATACTTCTAGTGCTCCAGATTTATTTTTCATTTCAAATTTAGAATTCCTGCTGAATGTTTCCTTTCATGTCTAGTTTTTTTCCCTTGAAATTTTAAAATTGCTGCTGAGGTCCATAAAACATCCGTTATGGTGAAGTTTTTTGGTGTGTGTGGCTGTGTTGAGGTGTAGAGAAGCAGACAGAGCCGACAAATTTCACGCATAATTACCAAGCACTTACAACAATGTTCTTATTGAATGAACTGTAATTGAATTAGGCTTTCTCGTCTATTAATCTTCTTTCTTTTTTTAAGTTCGGAGGTTTTTTGAGGAATTGAAGTTTTATAGTTGAGGAATGTGCAAGATGATAAAATTTTGAATTGAAACCATTCTAAGTCAATCTCTAGCCTTCTGTAGGTCAGGTTTGAGACTGTACATTATCAACCAACCAGATTGCTCAGAATTAAAATTGTACTCCAACCTTTGGAACAGGCTTGGGCAAAGTAAAAACAGTGCGACTGCAGTATACAGACCCAAAGTCTTCTATCTCTTTATGTTCTGACAGGAAAATCGGGATAAGGTTAGGGTGTTAGTCTGCATTTGGTCTTATCCTGCAGATGGCAATTAAGCACGCTATATATGTGGTTTAATATTTTTAGGAGATGAAACTTTTTGGCATTTTCTTAAAACTGAATGATAATGGACAGTCAATGATAATCAAAATAAAATGGTTTGTGGTCAAATGTGGACATATAATATTGCCTGGCAGCTGTCATAAAGAATATTCAAAAAGTATTTCTTTGGGAATCTTGTGGTTTAAAGTTTGTATGTTCTTAAAAGGTACATTGTACGTTACAATATAAGTTTCAAAAATCCTTTGTTTGTAAAAAAATTCTTTTGTTTGTACAAAAAATTAGTGCAAGCACATTAGTGACATTGTGTTACACGGGTCAGCAGTCTGTTATGTAAGTTAAGTATTGGTTACAGAGTCAAGTTGCATTCATTGAGTGCACTTTAATTGGTTCCGCTCTTTGCCACAAACCATGTTAAAGCCGCAGTTAATGAAGATTATGCAATTTTCCCTCTTGTAGCAGTCACAGAACCATATATATCAAATGTGGTTAAACAAACATGTGACACAAATTTAAGCCCTTGTTTCCAAAATAGCTTGGCAGTATTGCTGTTAATAACACATCTATTCTTTTGTGTTGCAACAATGCCTGTTGTGCAGCAAGCTTATGAGCTCCAGATGCCTGAGAGCTTTGCTGTTCTGGTCAAAACATAGGAAGTGAACATTGTACTGTTTTGGACTACAAGACAGTGGCATTAACTAAACAAGGTTATACCATATTATATGTACACCAAGGCCTTTCATTTGTGGCTAGACAATTATGCCAAACTTCACTGAATATGGTATTTTAATCTCCTATTTGAGGCGATTTAAAACAATTAAAGTGGAATATCTAAATGTACACACTTTTTTGAAGCTCGATGTACAGAATTAATTGTCCAATAATAACAAAAAGGATGACCAATCATTACTAGTTTTATTACGTGTGACCTTGACCTTATACTACCACTCTTCTCCATGACACTGATTGATATCCGTCGATTCAACCAGAGTACTCTATATTGTAATTAATTAATTAATGGATTCATTATCTCGTCAATTATTTAAACAGTGATCCGTGCTTGAACAGAAAAAATGTAAAACAAAAAATTGTGCTTGCGTATGTCGCTTCCCTATTGAACCATTGTCTTGGTTTTCAATTGGCTAAAGTACAGAATCTAATAGGCATGTACATGTTTTATGCAAAAGGTTTGTTGAAATGGGTTAGCTTTGTGTGATTGATCAGATGAAGATATTAATCTTATTGAAAATTGATATTTGCTAAAAATAGATTTATCATTAAGAAACATGGTATTTATGATTTTTGAAATTGCCTAGTCTATTCTAGGTTTTTACATAATTTATGATACTTGATGGCAATGAATGATTGCATAGATCAGTACAAGATAAAGATATCTATGACATTATCTCTATAATGAATTACTTTTTGTGTTGTTGTTGTATTTTGAAAGAATTGATCACTCCTCAGCAGTGAGAATGAAAGGAATAAGGGAAATAACTCCAGAAAAAAAGTAGTGCCTTATTGTAAGCTGATAGTAAAATTAGAATTAGCTCCCTTTCTAGCAGATCTGTAGTTGACATGGTGGTTGCTTCATGAAAAACACTGCAAATTGCAAAAAAATGAAATAAAAATGTAACAATTTTTCAGGTTCCTGATTACTACAGACTCAAAAAGGAGAATCGGCTAGTAAATTTTGGGGTAATCCACTCTAGCATAGGAAAACTAAAATAGCCTAGTTGTGTCTTAGAAAAGAGTTCTTGGTCCGTTATTACCAGATAAACAATGGACTGCTTACATTATTTATACCTATTGTATTTGAACTGGCAATGTTATGTATAATTACTGCCCATGTTGTAGCTTGTTAATAATTTCTGTTCATTTACTGCAGTGTAGCTTTAAAATGGCCACCACCATTTTATGTTTTGACAGTAAAATTTGTAAATCCTTTATGCCATATAATTCAGATTTTGTAACATGTACAACAGTGTATATAGAGGTCAGTAAACATATCCATTCAGTCTGACCAAGAAGGGAACATTGAAGATCCTGATCAGTGCCCAAGGTTATAAAGCTGAGCATGGAAACCAGTCTCAAATCTCAAGCATCTGATTGGCTGAAATGGCGACCAGTCAGATGCTTGAGATTTGAGACTGGTTTCCTAACTCAGCTTTATAACCTTCAACCCAGACAGCATGGATGTGCATCCTGATCTGCATCTACTCTGTTAGCAAATGTGATAAAACCTGTAATTATGGAGTTAAGGGTTTAATTGTCAAATATTTTCTGGAATCAATTTGTCAATCTTTTGCATTGCATTTTTAGTGATTTTATGAATTTCATGCATTTCAACTCATTTTTCAAAAAAAAAACTGTTAGAAATGTTATGTTGCATAAAATGGTGGCTATTTTGAGGTGTATAGTGGACAATATACAGATGGTGACGGAATTACAGTTGTGAACGTTTAGACAAAAGTAATGTATATAACTTCACAGTTACGTAGCTACATTTACGTCTTACAACTGTCTGCGCACCCTTAATATTCCATTTAGGCCATGTGACGCATGTTTCGTAGATAATATGGCTGGCATGCAGTAAAATTGCGGAAAAGAACAACCCCTTTTATATTCTATGTTAGGAAAATCACCCTTTTGCACAGGCTATCGATGTTAGAATTATTTAGGGAACGTTACATTTGGGATCAGATGCTTGTAGACAATTGTTTTAGCTGTTGGTGTTGATAGATTTAACCCTTTAAGTGCTAATCATGACTTAAGTTGCATTTGCGAACAGTGTTTATACCCAGATCATGCTGTACATTAGGACAGTCTGGGCCCAAGATCATAAAACTAATATTGGAGACCAGTCTCAAATCTCAAGCATCTGATTGGCTGAAATGGCTAGCAGTCACCATTTCAGCCAATCAGATGCTTGACCTTTGAGACTGGTCTCCAGATTTAGTTTTTATGATCTTGGGCCCTGATCAGGTTTTACTGATTGCTCCTCAGTCATTATTTTTCTGCAAACACTAAATATAAAATGGACTGGTCGATATTCAAAAACAAGCAAGTCCATTACACAAATGCAGCAGGTTACGGGTTCACAAAAATAAAAACATGACAGGGGAATGTTAATCTATGTTTACCTCAAATACTTTGCAAAAATATGACTGCTTACAATTAGAAGCTTATTGAATGCCGTTGTGCACAATATGTGGATAGGTTATTAGACTAGATTTTCTCTTATTTCTTCATTTCTCCATTTTTTTCTGAATTTTAAATAAATTACAACATTTTTATATTGTTAGAATTTTTAAGTTCAGAAATTCATACATAATACTAAAAATGGAGTGTGCCAGTACTTTAAAAATTTTCTAAAAATAAAAACGACTGAGGTCTGCTAAAATTATGAAGTCATGCTTAAAAAGTCATTTCTTTACCCCCTAGGACTGGATGTATGTATTTCTTCATGTACAACGGTTATAGACCTTATTATTTCTTGATGGGAGACAAACTTGAGCTCACAGCATTCTGATTTGTTGAAGTTGTGAGCAGGGTCTCTGAACTAACCAATGGCAAGCTTTAAAGGAGTGCTACTCTCAAAATATAATTTTCAATCTTAAGCATATTGAAACCTATTCTACATTCTCCAAATTGACCAATCATAAGCTAGAATTTGGAGACTGTTCTCATTTGTAGCTTGAACAAAGACACAGAATTGCTTTGTCATTTGTGACAATTCCTGTCAGAGTTGAGGAGACCTGACTCCGAATCCGACTGATTGCATTTTAGTGTCATAAAAACATATTTTATCTCATTAAAAATTGGAAATTTGTAAGACTTTTAATGAAAAACTAATAACTATCCTAAATTGACCCCTATTATACACCTTTAGGCAGACTGTTAGATCGTTACTGATTATATAGACCTCTACCCTCTGTATTTAATAAAACTAGCACAGTATTTAGTTGAAACAAACATTCTGGCCAACTTTTTCCTGCAGTTGTAGATATTTTATGCACTCTAGTGCTAGAAAAATTGTTTAGAAATTAAGATAAATTAAAAAAAAAAACAATGAAATAAAAGAATTTTGGGTTGCATTTTGTCTTTGAAGCATTTACTAAATAAACATTTGGAGCAGATTGCTTAAAATCAATAAATATGTGAGAAAATAATTTTTTAAAGTGATGGTGCTGTAAATTTGTTATCCAAGTGAAATAAATATTTTATCTGAACTGGAAAACTGTATTTCTGATACTAAAGAACCGAAACTAAAGCTGCAGTATTTGAATACATTTTAAAGATATTTCTTATTTTGCAGCGCCCTTCGACCATCCTTTAGAATATTCATGTTTGGATTTAAAAATATTTATATTTATATTTTTACAGAAAACTGTGTTATCATTTAATTTCATGGGAGATTTTACGTGCAGAAACCAGAATGACTTTTCTGGGTTATGTGCAAAACAGTTGTAACTCTATATGAATAAAGAAGTGAGTAACAACTGTTTTGCATGGGTTTCTTTACAGGCTCAAAGGTACATCTAAAAAAAATTTTGCTGGGATTTGAATTTATCCTTTTTTATATAGTGCCAGAATATACAAAATATGATGATCACACAGCAGTAATGTGATGGTGTGTCGTTCTTTGACCAGTAAATGACTTTTTCCAGGAACGGCACAGATTTTGATAACAGGGTCTTTTCTAGTGAAACAAATGAGTAAAGCACAAACATGAAGCTTCTATGGATGGTCTTTTTTCACTTGGCAGCAGGCATACTCACTGCATATTTCAAAGCAGACCAGTTTGGCTATAGTATTAAAAAAACAGTTGGTTTGATTGTTCACAATGTTTTCTTCTGTTACTTACAGGTTTTGGTTTTGTGACCTTTGAAGATGAGGAGACAGTTGAAAGAGTGTGTGAACTACATTTCCATGAAATCAACAAGAAGATGGTATGAATTACATTATTTTCTGGGAAAATATATGTTTCCAGAAATTACATTTTCCGTTATGTGCAGAACAGTTTATACTACTACAAATCACATTTTCAGAATCAAGTGACCTTTTGTACAATACAAATACATTTTATTCTAAAAAAATGAAAAGCTGGGAGTTTTTGTCTTTGGCTATTATTTCCCTATTAAGAACCCCAATAAACTACATTTCAATATTCCCATCAAATGTAATTTAAACATAAATTAATAACATACTTTGAACACAAATACTGATTATTTTAATTCCAAAACTTAAATTTATATGCATTATATTGTCATTTTAAGAGAATCATGTAAAATAAGCCTCATTGTTTTGTATGTAATGGTCATATTTACATCTCTTTATCTCTTTATGTGACTGTAATATTTTAACATATCAGTTAGGTTTGAATTACTTCTTCATATTTGTAATGAATGACATTTCTGTAAAGACATTAAATTTTATGAAATGCATAGTCATATGAACAAGTGATGTAAAGTGTAATGTTTTATGAAAATTTTAAAATATCATAATAAAATAGGTTGAATGCAAGAAAGCACAACCAAAAGAAGTGATGTTGCCACAGCAGCTAGCACGTGGGCGTGGAATAGCAAGAGGTAAATATTGCGTAGTCTGTTGTTTCTGGATGGGGGAAACATGTTGGTAAATTAGTTACCTAGACGTAAATTTATTATTGTAGATTAATTCTTTATTTGCCATTATGTTAATGCAAGGAAGTAATAATAATTTGAAGATTGCAGAAAAAGAAACAGAAAACAAGATAGAACAACCTTGCCTTAGCATTTATGCTGTTATACCAGCTGTAATCCATTGCATTTGACCTTTTGCCATTCTGTTGCTAGGCAACCATTCTGCATGCTCTAGGGTCATTTAGTTCATGTAACCATGGATACAGTAATTTTGGTGTGTGCTGTTCCAAAGATTTTTTTAAAATGGGATATTGGTACAACAGCAATGGAACAACTTAATCAGATAAACAAAACATTTTGTGTAAGTTTTGTGTTATTGCATGTCAGTTTTATCCTAGACATAAAGTTAAAACGTTCTTGAAATTATTTACATACCCACGGTGATGTCACAAGTAGTTTGTTATTTTACAAGGGCAAGAGGTCATGCAAGAGGGATACTGACATAATATAGTAAATGACATTGTTTATTGTTAACGGATTAGATGTATATTTTGTGCTGTCACTAGCTTTTAATGGTGTTTCATACACAGAATTTTGACAAAGTAATCAATATATTGTTTTAATATCACAGATTGCTTGTGTTATGGTTTTCAAATTTACCATTGGAAGTTTGAATCTATCTAGAGCCTATATATTTGTCTGTTCTTTTAGAGTTGTTATATTTAGATTTGAAATTTGGTTTCAAGTTCTGCCTCTAGTCTATGATTGGTCAGTTAAAGTGATCACATGATTTTTACATATTCTGATAGGCTGTTTTATGTTACAGTTATGTGATTGCTGTATGTTAAGGAAAGAACATGGAACCAAATCTTTATAAGCACAAATGGGGAAACACTACCTGCCTGTTGTCTAAAAATAGAAACAATATGATAGAAAATATGGGTCAAGATGGCTGCACTGTGGGTTTTTAACCAGATTGGTTTGTTTCACAAGTGTTGTTTGAAAGAATATAGATATATGCCTTGTATTTTCAATAGATTGTAGGTCACAAATTGTTTCTTGGAGCATCATAGGATTGCTAAGTTATTCTAGCTATTTTAACTTTCTCCAAAATTTACAATTGATCAAAATAACCTGCGTTAACAAGGAAAATTTAAATTAATTGAATCGTTTCATCTTGAACTTTAATTAAATTGAGTGTATTTCAAGAAAAAGAATTCTAATGAAATTGAAGAATTTCTTCAGTTTGGAGAAAGTATAAACAGAAGTGAGTGTTTCCCCCAGTTTATTCTGATTACAAGCAAAGCAAACCTTGCCACATTGTTTGTATTTCAAGGAACAGTTCTGTAAACAATGTGAGGTATCAAATCAGTTGTAAAAGAAACAGCACTGCAGTAAAAGACTGTTTGATGAGATTATACGGTGAACAAAAACATGAATATTCAGTACAAAAGCATTGAAAAATTGAAAAACAACGGCAATGTTTACTTGCTTGTCAATCTAGAAGGAGCGTGTGAAAGCTTATATTTCTTGCCGCCACTAAAACATATTTTTTCCCTTTTTCTAATCTTCTGTAGTGACTGAAGATGGAGAGATTATCTGGGAACCTTTACCCAGTGACCTTGTTATGCCAGAATTGTGTAAGTGCACCATCTCTTATCTCAATGACAACATTGCTTTAAGCTCCATGGCAACCAGAGATGCTAGCTTAGAATCTTTTTTCATTTACATTTATAATAAGGGCAGGTAATTGTATAGGTGGGGTTTATGGTTTCCATAACAACACAGTATTAAACTTTTTAATATCTTGGGAACAAGATATGCTAGCTCTGATGTCACAAATCACCCTTATCTTAAAATTAAGTAACTTCTTGGTTAATATTTATAAAGATTTACTACAGTTTGAACATGAACCTCCATATGAAAAGGGGAACAGAAGGGGTTTTTCAAGTAAATATTCAATGATTAAAGAAACAAATAATATACAGGACTGGTGTTCATGTTCAACCATTTGTTGCAAACAGCATCGATCCGTCTGATTATTCATTAGATTCATTTTTAGTTATGTATGACCAAGAAGTCAACTGTGTAAATCCTGATCAGATGGCATGGATGTGCTGACTGATCAAGATCTGCACAAGTAACACATGGAATAAAACCAATGTATTGAGTAAACAATTTATACTTGAAAATTGTGGATTAAAGAAGCAAAGATGGATCTAGTACATTATTCTTTAATGTTTTTAGAGAACTTTCATTACAGACCTGCATTGAATGTACTAATCATACTTAAAGTTCAGGTTGCTGTAAGAATAATTTCATTTCCTTGTTTAATTGCATGCATTGAATTAAATTAAAAAGATATTCATCAAGATTACAGCAATATATATTTATGTCTATCGCCTGTGTTTGGGGGATTGAATTCGATAATTTCTGTACTGTTGACAAGGCCATGTACTTCTTCAAACAGTCTCTGTTCATTTGGATAGGCTTTAGTTTGTTATGAAATGGCTTTCGGGGTTTAAAGAAAAGAAAGATAGTTGGTATTAAACACACAGCTAGCATCTCTGTTCCCATGACAAACTGCAAGCCTATTTGCTGATAAAGTCTGTTTGCTGAATCCCTATGCTTATCTTGTATCAGTAATATCATTTATCATTTAGATACAATTTTACTCAAAGATTATCAAACTTTGTTTGGTAAGTGCACTATCATCAAGAAGGTATTAGCTTATGATAACAAAGTACATTCTTTCATTAAAACAGACAGTTGCCAAATTTTGATCTAACTTTTGAAATTTTGAAATGATAAACCGTGATAAAGACGTTGACTTTTATTACATTTCGTGAAAGAACGGTATATGTTTATCTGCCAGAGGAATTCAAACTTTTAAATTCAAAGCTATTGACATAATAAATGAAGAACATTCCAGTTTGTTTTTTGTCAAAATATAATAAAATCATTTCTTCAATAATTTCTGTTTGTCTGTAGATGATCACTTGTAGATTTTAGTTCATGTAGTTCTAAATAAAAGTAGCATGTTTCCTGTATAACTCAAATATATATATGTACAAAACCTACCATTTTATGTAAATACTCCTTATCTTAAAGCATGTGCAGACAGTGTACATCCAGATCAGTGGGCATGTCTATGATCATGATCTACACTGTGAGCTTCTTTGTCAGGAATAACTTAATGAACTAAAAGTAGATCTGGATCTACACTGTTTGCCCATGTTATAACAGCCTTTCCCAAATGGATAAATGAAAAAAAAAATGTAAAGAAAATAGAAACAGTTAAATTCCAGAAAAATGATAACATACTCCCATGAAGCTTGATATGTGTTCAAGGTTTCCAGAAAAGCAGTTTGATTTGGAAAGTCATAGGATAGTTACATGATAATTTCCAACTTTATGACCAAAATCCCCATGAAAAGAGGTTATCTTTCTTCTTGCCTTAGGAGATTTTGTAAGGTTATTTGTAGAGACTTAGTTTTTTGTCAGTAATCCAGAAAACATGTTGTAGGGTTAATTGTTACAAAACGAAAATCTTGGTGGAGCTAAAGTAACTCAACAAATTACTCCTGATAATATTATGGTCAAAATCTAAAGCACAAGGTCATAACTGGTAGATTTACAGTTTAAATAAATAAAGCACTGAAATGATTTCAATATGATCGAAGGGAAATAATCCCTGTTCAGCCTTAATGAAAACTTGTCTGTTAAAAGTTTGAAAAATACGAACATATGCTATCTAGCTTTTATCAACCTTTCTTGCCATTTTTTTCACTCCAAATGATGTTAATTTTTTACCCAAATCTTCGGCTTGTATTTATCTAAGTGTAATTTATCTAATCATACCGATCAATCAGCCACAAGCTTATTTACTAGGGTGTGATAAAGAAACCCCAGATAAAACTACCTTCAATTTGAAGAGTTCTTCTCAAATAAATAGCTTATAAAAAAGCATGTGCGCCATTTCAAACTGATTGCTTCTTACTTTTTTATCTGTCTAACAGTACACCTGAGCTCTTCAAGTTCTTACCCCCTTCTAGGAAGCGGTGAATGAATTCTAATCACGAGATCTGCGGAATGTTTTATCCATTTTAAATAGCCTATCAAGGCGTTAATTTCCTCACTTCCTGCCAAAATCTGGTGCTTGAAATGTACCACTGATGGTGCAAGACGTAATGTGGAGATTAAAATAACTTGTTAGTGTTGTTTTTTTCAAGTTTATACAATACGCCAACTTGTCGTATCTGTTCATCTATTGGTAGACGCCACAAGATTTACACGCAACTAGCAACATAAACTGATTTAATTGCTTTTTCAAATATGCCAGAAATCTGCACTATCTATCAACTGATAGATCTACAATGCTGCCAAAATGCATATATTTTGGGTGAAAATTTTAAAGCAATAAATCTATTAGACAGAAAAGATATTTTTGTTCAAAACATTAGTAGTATTTATCATAATAATTTATTATCACTTTATTATAAAACCATCTGTTTGTTTTATCTTTATGTGTAAATTTCAAGCACAGTCTTTTAAGATATTATAAACACTTAATATTTTATCATGTAAAGTACTTAATCAATATTAATACACTTAAAGTTATGGCATATAAAACGGTACTTACATTATAGTAAATTTGAAGCTTTTAGAGACAAGGGTCAAATTAGCTTACTGATATAAGACCTTGCCATCAGGGATTCTAAAAACAGACAAGGTATCGAAGAAAGCACCTGTGGCAAGTCATATAATGTGCATTTAGTTTTAATTTTTTGTCTTTTGATGGATTAAAAAGCATCAATTCCAAGGTTTTAAGTTTGTTTTGGGATTTTATGCTCATTTGATTCAATCAGTATGGTACTTATAACATATAATGCAGCATTTGTAACCACAATGAAATCTTTCATTACCATCAGCGAAAGGAATGTTTGAAAAGCGGCTGCATGTATCAGTTGATAATAATGTCCCATTGACTGCTTACTGATGTGTGGTTGCTTGACTGCTAATGGTGGGTAGTTGCTATATAAAAAGAAACTGGCAATATAGGTTAAACTGTTGTTTAAAATACCTTATTGAAAAATATACCTCTCGCATTCAGTTAATAATTTTGGTAACACCAGCTTTCACAAAGGTTATTTTAATTTATAACTGAACACTCATCAGAAAATAGCTATGTGGTTTTATTGAACATTTTAAATAGCCTGTTTTAAGGTTTAATGTACTGGATTTAAACAATTAACTTTTTTACATTTTAATACACATTCCTATATATGACCTTGACTTGGTTATTGCTATGTCTGACCTTGACCTTAAACTACCATTTTCAGGTCTGGTACCAAACGTACTGCCAGCTTATCAAGCAGCATATGGACGTGGCTTGCCAACAGCTGCATTTGCACCAGCAGGGTACTACTATCCAGGTATGGAGATTTTAGATTTAGGTCAATGGTATCCATTCTAACCTTTCACCTCCTGCAGCTAGGCAACAAGTCGTCTCCTTAGCAACCCTGAAGGATGATGAACAAGTGCTGGAAAATTTACCAGGAATGATATTGACAAGTGTATGTGAAGTGACATGAATGTTGTAAATGGATGGACCGAGCCAAAAGATGAAAACAAGATATTATATTGGTATCTGTGATTTTACGGAGTGATTGAAACTTGTCATTTTTGTTACTTTTTTCATGACAGACCGCAGGGTATTTTTTTGTGGCAGTATGTTTACATGTTTTTTGTTACAAAGCAAGTCTATACTTATGCAAGATTAACATATCAGTATTAAAAGTAAATGTTTTCACTGATTATCATTTGAGCAAAGTGGTGTCTGTTGCTGTTTTTTTTTTCTTCAAAATTTTGCATTATTTTAGAAATTAGTAAACAAAATCTATGCATATTTATTTAAAGAAGCCACAGTGAAAAGTGAGTGACTTAAAACCTAGTTAAATTGTGTTATTTTATATCCAAATTACCTAATTTTTTTGCCCCACTGTTTTGAAGATTTTTATATCCACTTTTTGTAACATGCTATTATTTATTGTTTGTGATGTATTTTTTCTCCTTATTATATTATAAAGAAGTTAATTTATTGTTACAGTAACTTATTACAAACTGCTCGGATCTCATTATGTTCATGTGAAGATAAATTAACCTTTTACTCCTTGGAATATGGCTTTTATTACGTGGGTGGACAGCCAGCACATCCATGCCATCTGATCCGAATCTGTACTGTGCCCAAGGTTATAAAACTGAGCATGGAAACCAGTCTCAAATCTCAAGCATCTGATTGGCTGAAATGGCGACTGGTCGCCATTTCAGCCAATCAGATGCTTGAGATTTGAGACTGGTTTCCAAACTCAGTTTTATAACCTTCAGCCCTGTTCACTTTTAGATTCAGTAGGTTATTTCTATCTGACCAAGAAGCAAACAGTGTAGATCCAGATCATATGATACATATGTGCAGGATGATCTGGATCTACATTTTTGATCATGAAATATGAGCCATGTCCCATGGATTAAAGAAAATCTTAAAGTGATAATGTCAGTAAACCAGCAGGGATATTTTCTACTTTTATGATGGAAACTTACCTTTACTTTCTTACTATTAACTTTTAAGATTTCCCTTGAGTTTCGCATATATATTTTTACATGAATTTATCAAGAAGTAACATCCCTGGAATTGTAAGTGCTAATTGCGCATGAATCGAGAGTTGATGAACTCAGGAAAGATAACCAAAAACAACAATATAATTATGTTGAAAACAAAACAAAAACAACTTTAATAAAAGGGTTAAGTAGGATCAGAAAATATACAATGTGTATTTGTCATTTATGTATATATAAACTGGCGCACATTTATATTTATTTGTTTGTGTATAAATGAATTCAGTATTGACATATTGTAGAAATGTGTACATAGTTAGCTTATTTATTTCACAAAAATGCCAAATTGTAATTTTGGAACATCACAACCAAGTTTTGTTTTAAGCCTTTACTCCATATATATTTTTTTTCTCGCATGTGTGGCAAGTGTAGATCCAGATCAGCTTGCACATACTAGCCATCTGATCTTGATCTACAGTAGTCATTTCATGGTGATAAATTACCCAATGAATCTAAAAGCAAACAGTGTAGATCCTGATCATATGGCACAGATGTGTCGGCTTTTTGAATGGTCTTGCCTCCCTTTTGGACAGTCTAGGTCTACAATAATTACTGGCAACTATGAAGAACTTGTGGTTTGGTCTGCACTAACTAAAAATACAAGTTAATTGGTAAATGAAATTAGAAATAAATGCCAGTAGAAGAGTATTAGAATTTTGGAATTAAAAATGCAGTTATCAAGTTTTACTAACTAGCAAGAAATTAATATTTATACTGAATATGAAAGGAACACGTTAAAATCTGCTAAAAGAACAAACTGATCCATTGCCAGTTGTAATATGAAGTATGTTCTCATCATATGTGCTAATTGTTTTATCATTCAGTGATAAACCAGTACCACTGTGCCAAATTTGTGTATAAGTAACATATAAGTAACGTATAAGTAACATATAAGTAAAGTATATTGTTAATATTCACATTGTGTATAACATGTATTGCTTTAAAATTGTTTCAGTACATCTACAGTGATTTTGGTGATTTCATTTAATCATGAACTTAAACTGAATAATAATTATGCAGTGTTCTTTGAATTTTCCTAGAAAGCTATTATACTTGAGGATTTTTTCTTTTTTTTTAAACAAAACAGAGCATAAACTGATCCAGACTTTGAAAAATTGAAATTTTGATTTGTTAATTAACCATTTAGAAGCACTCTGTAATTTTTAAGGAATTTTCATTGAAAATGGATTTGCTGGCATAAGAAATATTGAAAAATATTATAAAAATATTGTTTGGTGCAAGTTCCAGTGTTTATAAAAAAAATTCTCATAAATTGCACAGACAGAGTTATGTTTCTTACTGATTTTCATAATAAATAATTGTTGGTATAAATAAACCAGTAGAAGGTTAACTGTGTGGACTAATGGAAACCAAAACAAATGAAGTCGTCAAAAACATTGTAGATTTCTGTTAGCTAGTGTTATCCCCCTTTATCTGGGCTGTGATTTTATTTGTATTTTTTGTTGTATTGTAACATGCCCAAAATAAGACCAAAAACATGTCATTTTGTTGTGAAGTGATCATAGTTTGTTGAATAATTATATGAAATATTTAAGAAACAACATGATATGAAAGTCATTTATTTTAACAGCAGCTATAAAAATTTTAATTATTGAAAATACACAAAAACAGTGAAGCAAATTTTATATTTTGAAATATGTGTAGGTTAAATTTTTCTAAATAGAGAATATTATTCCATCACTTGACTTTAAACACAGTCAAAATGTTACTAAGAAAATTTTCTGTTTGATGGAAAAGTTAAAAGATGGTTTTGAGAAGAGCAATCATTGTTTTTTCAGAATTTGTTTTCCTCTTAACCCTGTATCACATGAGTAAACAGTGTAGATCCAGATCAGCCATGCTGATGGAAAAGGCTCTACACTGATTTCTACTTGGTCAGAAATAACTTAATGAATCCAAAAGCGAACAGTGTAGATCCATATCAGAAGGCACATATGTACTAGGTGATATGGACCTATTCTGTTCATCTATTCATCAGTAGGTTATTAACAGTCATATCCCACAGGATAGAGGGTTAATTGTGTAGCTATGACCAGTTTTCATGTATGCATTTATACTGATAAATATCACTGTTTTGTCATGAACACCACAGTTAAGCATATTTGAATATGATCATAATGCAATAAATTATTGAGTTTATGTTTTTCTTGTGTGGTTCTTTGCTATAAAATATTTTTGATTATCTGTTTTAATAAGCAATGAAGAACTGTAATTATCAATTGTATTAAAAGTTCAACAGATATGTATAATGTTATGAGCTTGTATCAGATCTCAGATTCTTCATCAGCAATTTTGATTGGTTAGCTTGAATGGTGTGTAACCAATCAAAATGGAAATTTACTCTGAAATCTTAGACAAGTTTTTTTTTCACACTGATTTCACATTGAAAAAAATTGGTTGGCTGAAAATTGCATGACACATATTATAAAAACTTTTAGAATAATGCATTTCATGAAATACATGAGAAAATGTTATATTTTTTTCAGAAATTGATAGAATTATTTAAAATGTATGAAATGCATTTTCTTCATAACTTTTAAGGGCTAAAGTCTAATCTATAGTGTTATGTTTGTGTATTGTAGATTATTTTCTTGAAATACTCATTAGAAATGCTGTGTTCTTGTTGTTCCACAAAACAATTGCTTGAACATTACTATGTATGTGCTTGTTTTATTAGAATATTCCTATATCCAAGATCAACTAAACTGACTGGCTTATTTTGAAATCCCTAGTTAAAATTTCATCTTGGGTGTTTTTGTTTTGCGAGATTTTAGTGTGAGATTTTTTAGACCGTTGGCACAATGATTGATGTGTAGAATTGCTAGACAACTAAAACTGTTAAGTTCTAGTGGAAACAACTAATTTACTGTCTTCAAAATTAGCATTTCGATATTGAATTTTTGGAACTTTATTTATGAATGCAGAAGAAGCATTGAATTAGAATATACTCAAGCCTGTGTCAATTATTTTATTGCATTTCTCGCCTTGTGCTCATTTTGAAGACACTCTTTAGGTAAAATATGTAGTTAGAGAAATTGCATGACAGTATTTTATTTCTAACTGTCCTTTCTTTCAGAACTAGAATTATTATATTGATTTGGGGAATTTTTTTATGGCGGAGGGCTGTCTTTATGTGTAAGATAATCTTAAGCAAGAAAGATTTGGGGAAATCACATTAGAAACATGTTCTTTGTGTTCTGTGTTGCAAGGCACCTATGGCTCTTAAAATTAGTCTACAATATATTTATGTAGGAAATATATAAACTGGCAGTCGAAACATTCTTTAGCTTAAAGTTTCTTGACATGCCATCACTTGCAATAGTAACAGAGTTCTCTTCTGTTTTTCTCCCCACAGCTGGGCTCAGTTCTCTTGGGCAAGCACTAGGCATTACGCAGGCTCAGAACGCAGCTCTCGCGTTCAGCACAAGGGCTACTACGGTTTCCCGGGCACCGGGTAAGCCACGCCCCGTAGTTACTGGTGTAGTGTTATATAGATATCTTTTTTGACCATTTGCATACTTGAATAAACTCCAACTCTACAACACAATAAATATAGTTCTGATTTTACAAGAAATACTGTTTTGCAGTAATTTAATTGCCTCAACCCTAAAAATTATAATTGAGTCAAGATCCATCACCTTAATGCAAAAACCGTGTGAGTACCATCAAGACAAAAAAGGAGTAATACCATTTTTGCACTAAGTAAATGAATTTGGCTGTAGTACATAAAAGCTTCATGGTTTTACTTCATCCGTAGTTTCATTCAAGGAGAAAATTTGTTATATAATTTGAAATACACCTAGTGTCAATTATTTTCAAAGAATTTAACCTGAGCTGGAGTCACAACAGAATGCAACTGGCCATGTATTTATGATAATCTTTCTGTGGATTTTCTGACAATATTGTTACTTATTTTCAGAAAATGACGGCTTACAACAGTTACTTGTCGCAACAATGCGAGCAAACCACAATTTATGTAAGCTGAGGTTTTTTGAAAATTCCATTTATCAACTACTTTTTGTGTCGCCCTTTGGAAGAAATGGCGATACATAAGGATCGCTTTGTCCGTCTGTCTGTCTGTCACGAAAATTTATTCTTTATGTCAAGATGGAATTATGCCCCTTTTTGTACGTGCATTTTCATTCCGACATAGTACCAGAGGGCGACACAAGTGTTCAACTGAACACCCATCAAGTTTTGTAACAGTATTGTTTTTATTGTATCTGTTATGAAGTTTGTGTTGAATGGTTAAATTATTTTTTTTATCACAACAAAATAATTATGAGGCAACTTAACTATTATAATTATTTGTCTACTTATGCTTAGTCTTGTATATTATGCTTTAATTGGGTCAAAAAGGAGTTAGTCAAAGAGTTACTTTTTCTGGTAACAATAATTACATCCTTTTTGTTCCAGGACTTTCCGCTTAATTTTCATGTCACTAGTCAAAATGCAGTCTGTGTTACATTACGTTACTTTATATGTTATTAAATGTATATGTTACTGTAACAGAAATGAAGTAAACAGAAAAACACAGATTTCATTTTGACATTGTCAGATTTCATAGTGCTCGTGAATTGTGTTTGACCCTTTCTATGCTTTATTAACACAAGTTGCTGACCCGTATTCTTGCTTTTTGTTACTGTATATAATTATGTATATGTGTATAATTAAAGTCAGGTGTGCATCTCGGTACATATTTGATGCTGAGCTTAAGTTCTAAATATTTGCTGGAATATGAAAAGGCTATTTTACTGAAACAAACTGGCCTTTTTTTAAACCTTTACTCCACATGATAAGGTCCCATGGGCAATTTCCTATATCCCATGGATGACTAGTGTAGATCTAGATTAGCTTACACATCTATGCAATTTGATCTGGATTTACACTGTTTACTTTTAGATTCATTAGGTTATATCTGACCAAGAAGTGAATATTATAGATCCTGATCAGTCCACATAGATGTGAAGGCTGATCTGGATTTACATTGGTCGCCTATGAAATATTAGCCATATCCCATGGAGTAAAAGATTTAAGGTTTTAACAGACAAGTGATCAGGTAGTTTACAACCATAACTGATTAGCTGACAACATATATTTATGCTTTGTTTCTATGTACGTAAAACAAATATGATGCTTTTATTCTAAGGTTATTTTCTTTCGACAGCAAAGAATTTTGTAAAACAAGTCTAATAATAATATCACATAGCAAAACAATGTATCATTTAATATGTTACATATTAAATATGTTGGTTTTGCTCTGTGGTCCCCTGTTATTGCTCTGCATGTGTTATGGTTTTAGAAATGAAAGCACACACTTTTAAAACAATGCTTGTAGCGTGTAGTTTGCCATTATCAAAATGTAGTTTTATTTTTTTACTGCATGTACTGTTTGAATGTTTCTGATGAATTTCTAATTAATTTTTGAAAATTTGAAATGCATCTTTTTCACCCATGATGCATTAAAATTGTAACCAGTCAAAAACTGTAGCTAGTAGTGGATAGTTTCTATAGTTGTAGACCATTTCAGTGTAAAGCTAGCCTGTTCTTATCTCAGCCAACCAGATTTTGATTGAAAGAAAACAAAATACAAAAGTTTGAAAAAGTATGGGTAAACTCCTGGTTAAAAAGTCTGTGTGCAGTTCAAAAAACCAAACACCAAGAGCAATAACGAGGGAAGCCAATATCATTTCTGTCAATTTATTCAAATTTTATTGTTTAATTAATGACAAAATTTGAAGCAGTTTGGTAGCTTACATTTAAGAGAAATCATTTGTATATTTCTCCAGGCTTCCCTAGTTACGGCTTGATTCCCTCGACAACAGATCGTTCTCCCACTGCCCTCTATAACTTTGCTGACGTGACAACTGGAGTCCCAACTATTCAGAGAAGCGAGCCTTCTCCCCTCCCAACTGTCTCGACGACTTCCCCTCTACAACGAGCCAGTGAAACACAGGCCCTTCTAACGGCCCACTCGCAGGCACAGGCTCTTGCTAACGCCCAGCGTTCAGGTAAATATCCTAGCTGTGTTATGTTTATAGCTTGTTACAACACAGTAGTCATTAAGGATGACTTCAATTGAAATCTGTGTTATTCAAAAATGGTTTAGCTACCAGTATTTAAATGAAGATTGCAACAGTATCCAGGCTGATTTGGGTTAACCTGGTGGCCAATAAGATGTATAATTTGTTTACCTGGATTAGTTCCATTTTGAAATATTGAAAATGTCAGTTGCTGACTCAACATAGGGTCATTCATTAAAAGAAAAAGTGGACAGTTTTTTAATTCATTTCTTGGAAATGTTTTTGTGAAGAAGCTTAAACAAGTAATGGTATGTGCAAAGAAATTTTCAAGTATCAAAATATATTTGTACTGAGCATAAGATAGACTATAGCTTAGTATGGAGCACAGATCAAACTTGTGATTGGCAGTTAGGCGACTAAACTCAATTTCTGCCAGTCAGATTTCTTAATCTAAATGGCCTGGTAAACAGAAATTCTGGAGTAAAGATTTGACCTTTTCTTTCATTTTCATTCTGTTTTCATTGATTAAAGACGAAATCAACAAGCATAACAAATGGATTACCATACAATACCCGCCTTTATCACACTTTTACCAATAAACTTAAGATGTTGTCTAAATGAAGTCTGGTAATGTAATATCCCTTTTCTTGTCTCCAAGATTGATTTCTACATTCCCCGAAATGAAGGAAACAAATACATATCAGATGATTTAATCACATTACAGTGATTTATTAGCGGTCTGAATTTGAAATTGGAAAACAATTTTTTTACTTGTTTGATGATTTTTTCTTAGAATTATTTAAGTTTCACAAAAGAAGAACACAATTCAATTTTGAAAGCAAAAAAATACCTCCAGAAATTTCATCATGAGTTAAAGCATCAGTGGTACAAAAATGAAATCCCCTGTTATTGCATGCGTGGGTGCTGTACATCACCAAATGATGATTTGGGAAACCAGTCTCAAATCTCAAGCATCTGATTGGCTGAAATGGCCACCAGTCGCCATTTCAGCCAATCAGATGCTTGAGATTTGAGACTGGTTTCCTATTTTGGAATACGCTTTTAACATGCAGATGAGCTTGTATTTGACAATCATTGGCAGTTCCTGCATGTTAATGCATCAAAAAGTTGTCCAATTTTAGAATACAGCCGTCTTAAGATTCACACTTGCATACATCCACATTTTTTAGTCATTATGTCAGGAGCTAGAATTTTAGATCTTAATTAGACTCCACGTGCTAGCAGGAAATAATTTACAGTGCTGGGTTTTCACTTTATCATGCTAGAGATGGATTAACGCTCAGCAAACAGGAGATGGATGGATTGGCATTAATTTTGTTTCCAGTATAGACCCTGATGGAACTGCATGTACAGCAAAACCCTCTATTTAGTCCACCTCTGGGACTGGTGTCTTAATAGTGGGTGGTCTAAATTCAAGTGTAGAAAATAGTGCAAAACTTTCAAAAAGAACATTGAAACAGTACTCTTATTATTGGGTAATTGGGGGTTAAGGATGGTGTATGAGGGGGTTTACTGTAAATCTATTCTTAGCAGGGTCTAAACTGGTAGTTATTAAGCCTTTCCTCCACGGATATGCATTTTATCTAATGGGTGACCAATGTAGATCTTATCATATGGTGCAATCTGATCTGGGTCTACACTGTTGGTTTCTTGGTCAGAAATAACCAAATGAATCTAAAAGTGAACAGTGTAGATCTGATCAGATGGCATGGACATGCCAGGTGATCCGGATTTACACTCTTTGCCTATGGCATAAAAGTTGTATCTGTAAAGTGTTAATATCTTCAAAAAACTGTTGTCAGACTAAAATTCTAAGAAAGCAATCCCATTACACTCATTCAGCATCTTAAGGGTGTAGACCATGGTGTAGACCCATGTCATTCTGTTTAAAGCATGGTCAGGTCAGCATGCAAGTTGTGCAGTTAGGTTATAAGGGTAGTGTTGATTATTCAAAAAATACATTTTATTAAATTCATAAAAATGATGATCTTTCCCATGTACAAATGTCGGGGAAGGGGGGAAGTTTAAAAGGTTAAAACCAGCAGTGCTCCATTATATGCCCCATCCCTGTAATTAGGATCCAATCATTATTATTAAACAGTTGCAATTAGATTGCAACCTAGCATGAGATGGCTTTAAGACAAAAGATGGAAGATCATTGAATTGCTCAACTAGTGAATAATGGCTGTCTGGTTATGTTCCTCTTCCGAAAATAAATTGTCCCCTTAGTGAAATAATGGTGTAACACCTTCGTATTTTAATGGTATTTACACCACTTTTGCACTAACTTTGAGAAAAGCTATTGGAATGAAAGAAAATTTTCAGTTAAATAACAAGATGATTAAACTGCTGTTCAATTCAGAGTTACAAGGTTACTGAAAAAATGATTCCATCAAGTGATGTAGAAAACTATGGCATTTGATTAGACATTTTCCACATTTTTGAAATATTTTTGAGATTCAAAAAAAAGAAAATATAATTAATTCTTTCCTCTATGGTTATGACTATGTTGCATTGGCAAACAGTCTAGGTACACATCAGCCGGCACATCCATGCTGTCTGATCAGGATCTTCACTGTTCATTTTTGATCCATTTGGTTAAATTCTGCACAAGAAGTGAATGTTGTAGATCTAGATCAGATCTCAATCTACAGTGGTAGCACATGCTGTATGCTCCATACATATGGAGATAAGGGTTACAAAGAAGAGACCAAAACACTAAAACTCAGAATTAAGAACCCTATCTAAAATTAAGGCCACCAACATTCATTTCTAATTTACTACTGTGCACTATGTTTTACCCTGAAACACAATATGACATTTTCCAAGCCCTGAAAATGTTACTCTATGTAGATGGTCTAAAAATAATTTAAAAAATGATTCTTTGAGAATTACAACACACGAGATGACCGTAAATGTATCCATCAAACATTCGGGGGATGATACACATGGGACTGCTTTCTGAAGAACATAAAAAATAGCTGTCATGCAAAAATGAGATAAAGACAAATATAGCAGTTTGAGTAAAAGAGACAAACCCATTTAGTTGTGTTTGTAACACTTTCCTCCATATACATGTATAGGAATTTTATCACATGTGTGACCAGGGTAAATCAAGATTGGCCAGCAGATCCTGGTCAGGCTGATCTGGATCTACCCTGGCCCACTTGTGATAAAATGTGTATAATGGAGTACAGAATTAAGTGATAGAACAGCATTTGTCATATTTACAACCAGTGTTGGCCCAGATAAATGTGCATTACTGCTGTCTACTGGGGGTTAATACACCGTTTGCTTATCAGATGCTTGAGATTTGAGACAGGTCTTAAACGTATTTTTATACTATAGATCTTTGGCCCTGTTCTGTAACACTCTCATCTTGTTATCTCACCATTTGCTTCATGTAACAATTTCTTCTTTGATATAGATTAGATATTAATGACTTAAAATTTGATTTAACATTAATCTATGTCTAGAGCCCCAAACTGAACATGGGTGTCCAATTCTGAAATGCTTGGTAGAAATTGACCCGTCACAAGCTTTGAGTTTTAGATCTTCAGTCTCAGTTGTATGATCTTGGAAACTAGGCCCTAGGATAATGAAACTGAGAAGGGAGACTAGTCTCGAATCTTAAGGATCTGATTGGCTGAAATGGGGACTGGTCACTTCTCACTTCATAATCTTGGAGCCATATGATCTTAGAAACTAGTTGTACAATACTGCTGCCTTTTTGCCTGTATTTACTGAGCTCAAAAAAAAGATAAAAAAAATTTAGTTTTCTTATGATAATAAGAATAGTTTTAAAAGGATTTAAGTCTTCAGCTATTTTTGAAACTCACTTTCAAATCGAATTATTCTGCTGAGGCTTAAAGGATTCAACACTGATAGCAAACTTTTTACAGTGTGAATTCCTGTGTTTCAACTTGTGTTTGTATTCTTGAATAGTGCTTTTTGCAAGTTGTGGAAAATCAAATTGAAAAAAGTATATATTTGGGGGTAAAGTGGTAAAATATTATCTGCAAAATAAGTAGATAAACCCCTTATTTAAAAAAAGCCAGTCAGTTCTAATTGGTCAGTGACTTTCTGTCATATATTGCCTTAAAGTATAGGCAATGATGCTTAAAGTTTTAACGAATCTAGACAGTTATTTATCACCTCAGCACTTGTAATGATTCTAGTGTTTAATTATATGGAAATACCCCATGTTCAAGTATGTGTATGATTTTATGTTTCCAGCAAACCCCCAGAGGAACACTTCCCACCCACTGAACGAGGATTTTAACTTCACGGAACTATTTTTTTTCATTGTAGGTTGTCTCTTAAAGCCATGTAGCTTTAGGAATGGTTGCAGCCATCTTGGGATCTTGGGAATTTTTTTACCCTTTTTCCATATATACACATTTAAATATGTGCAGCTAGTAAAGATCCGGATCAGCCGGCTCATTTGTGCCATCTGATCTGGATCAACATTGGTTGCATCTTTGTAAGTGAAAATGAACAGTGTAGATTCTGATCAGATGGCAGAGATGTGCTATTAGATCTGGATCTGCACTGTTCACCCATGCCATAAAGGCATATATATAGGATAAAGGGTTAATAAATATTTATTTTAATGTAAACACATAATAAATTTCATGCACTGTTGTATGATTGCAGCCATGGCATTTTCCTCGTTTCACCAAGTCCCCCAAGCTACCTCTCCCCTGAACAATCGTCAGATTATCCATGGGGCCAGCAGTCCAGGACCACTTGACCAACTGATCTCAGTTCAGGACCCCCTCAGCTACTTGCAGGCTACAAGCCCCCAGCCAGCCGGCTTCAATGGGCTAAATCTGACCAGGGTAAATGCTACAAATCATTAGTCAGATAGATAAATTTCAGTGATAAATGTTCTGCCTCTCCTAAATAAAAGCATAAGTGGGCATAGTTGTCAATGTATGTGTTATGTTTATGCATAAAGATTCCCAATTTTAAGTTGACAGAAATCTGACCAATGCTAATAATTTTAACCCTTTACTCCATATAACAAAATGTGTTATAACATGTGCGACCAGCTAACAGTGTAGATCCTGATCAGACACCACAGATATTCCAACTGATCTGGATTAACATTGTTGGCACATGAGATGAAACCTGTATATATGGAGTGATGGGTAAATAGACAATATAATGCTGCTGCTTTGTACTTATTGTAACTTTTACATTTCAGCCGACACAGCTGGTTAGTTTCCAGAATGGCTACCATTAGAGTCCACTCTATCCTGGACAGGTATCTTTAATGTTTTGATTACACTTTGACACCAATAAATAGCTAATATCCTTCAAGTACTGAGTGTAGCATTTGTCCCAATTGTGACCAGTGTGGATCCAGGTCTCCTGCACATCCCTGCAGTCTTATCAGGGTCTAAACTGACCACCTTTTTTTGAAGTAACACATTTCCCTAAATGTAATTTAATTATAAGGTTCCCCCCCCCAGGTCTATTTTAATTGGAAGGGCTGTCAAACACTTGGCAGGGAACCACTATATGCTTGAAAGTTAAAAAGATAATTGGCTGCCCGTTGATCACAGTTGGTCACATTACATTACTTTTGCAAGCACTGTAAGCCCCGATCAGCCATCACATCCATTTAGTATGATCAGTGTCTGCACCATTTGCTTCTCTGTCAATAAATGTCTGCACAATGCCCCTATGAGCAATGAAAAGACTGACAGAAAGTAGAAGAAAGTAGAAGAAATAGACATGAAGTGGGTTAAAAGTACAAGTCAAGGGTCAACATTAAGCCAGTTAAAATACAGGTAAAAAAGCAACTTGCCTTGGGTTAGAAACATAAGTCAATATCAGGATTGTAGGATAGAATAAGAAACTATATATCTATAACTATAAGGTAAAATGTGGCATACAATGGTGCAATATACTAGAAAGCCATCTAACTTGTAAAATGTTAATATTTACTTTTAATTTAATTTTGTTTTGTCTTTGAAAAAATTTGGTAGTGTAAACAAACAATACCAGGTCCCAGGAACTTCATCCTGCAATGAACTAAGAGAGAAGATTTTTATTACAAACCTATATTCCACGTTTATAGGTGTTATCCCATATCCCATGTGTAGCCAGTGTAGATCCAGATCAACCAGCACATACATGCCATCTGATCTGAATCTACACTTATGCTACTTGATCAGAAATAATCTAATGAATCTAAAAGCAGACAGTTTAAATCCTGATCAGACTGCTCAGACATGCTAGCTGATCTGGATCTACACTGTTTGCCGTGGGATAAGAGCCATATCACATGTAGTACAGGAATAATGTTCAAAAGCAAGCATTTAGCAAAATAACTCCCTATTCTGGCAACATCAGCATATTCTTAATGCTGACCTGTAAGATCATGTTCTATTACAATTAATGTAGCGGAAATAGAAATCCAGTAACTGCTTCACTTAAGACGGAGTAATTTATTGTTCCAGCTGTCAATTTGTGAGAATTTTATATTCTGTAATAGTTGAATCTGAGAGCTGCAGGAAATGCAAAAATGCTATGACAGACGATTACTGATATACAGAGAGCGTAGTTTGTAACTTTTTATAAATGATGGATCAGAGGAAACAAGCGATGCCAAATCTTCTGTTGAGACTTGTTGTTTTAATGACAGTGTAATAAATCGCGGAGACTTCTTTAATAAATCACTACATGATTCTCTTCATTTTAGGAAGCAAGATGTTGAAGATTTGCCAAAGAAACTTGGAATGATACTGCTACGTACAGACTAGGACGTGTAGACGGTCTTCAAAGATTTTCTCTCTACCAAAACCACCACAAACCACCTTCTTCTATACCAAAGACTTACTTTTCATCGTAGTGAATCCCTTAAACAAACGAAAGGGCTTCACTCTTATCTTCATATCGAGTGATTTTCAACCAAAGAATAATACCACCAAGATCAGGTCATCAATTGCTCCGAAACTACATGAGCAAGTTAGCTTGACTGATACCAAATGTTTTCTACCTTAAATTAGAATCCTTCACAAATATTTTGAAGGACAGATGAATATATTTTCCTTGTTAATTATAATTGTTTGGCCATTTTTGGGGGCATAATGTCAGCAGTGGGCTTAGAAATAAAAAATGCACAAGATCTCCACAAATATTATATCAGCCATATTGATAGAAATGATTGTTGTGATGCTGTTTATGATGTATTTTCATCAGAGTGTTTAAAACTTTTCTCTTTTTGAATGTTCTGTAATTGTTTTGGAATTCTCTTTGTATACCCCTTTACTCCATACTAACAGGTTTTTATCACATGTGCAAAAAGTCTAGATCCAGATCAGCTGCAACATCCATGCCATCTAATCATGATCTACACAGTTTATTTCTTGGTCAGAAATAAGCTAGTAAATCAAAAAGTGAACAGTGTAGATCCTGATCATATTTCTGATCTAGATCTTTACTGTTTGTCCATGCGATAACAGCCATATCACATGGAGCAGAGGGTTACCTATCTTACGGAGTTTTTAGAGTGGCAACTATTTCCACCATTGATATTGTATTGTTTGGTCCAGTATCATGAAAACATGCTTGCTTTACTGTTGTTGAGAGGGATATAAACTTACTTAGTTGCATAGTTCTCTTTTACATACATACCATAACATTAAACTCTCAGTGAGCTAGAAAGTTGCGCAATAATTAGGCTAGCACTTTCTGCCATTATTGGAATATGTTTAGTCACTTCTATGTGATCTTAAGGCTGTTCACTTTGATATGTAGTATATGCCATATACAGTGAGCAACATTAAGTTGAACTCATTGCTATTAAATGTATATGTTTTATACTAGTAGTCACAAAATACGCAGCCAGTGAAATTTACTTATTTCATGGGGATAAAGTTTTCCTGTATTGTTCACTTCTGTCCCAGTAACAACAACAACACCACATGTACTGTTACTAACTGTTGATCCACAATGGCCAATAATTACAGAGAGTTTATCATTGGGTATGTATGTAAAGGGAGATAATTCATCCTTTTAGAGCAACAACTCCCCAAGTTTGCTACAGTACATTTCTGTTGCATCTTGGCAGTTATTTGCACGAAGGGAGTGAATTATTTTTTAATTATTAGGGGTCTTCTGAGTTAAATATTACAAGTACACGAAGAGTCTCATTATATTGATGTTATAATATTTAGCCACGTTTAGGTGGTGAAATGTTGAAATATTATTTTTGACATAGGTTGTTTTGCATACTGTTGGCATAATTGAGAAAATACGAGGAAAACGATGGAAATATTGCACTGCTGAATAAAAAGTTCATCAAAACAAAATGGATCCACTGAGTTTTGCTTAAATATGCCAATAGCATGAAGACACTTTTGTGTATATACATGACCAGAACAATTTTTGTTGCAAAGGTTTTCTTTTGTTTGTGATTTTTACCAATTTTATTTTTAACTGGTACTTATATTTTTGATGATTTTTTCAACTTTTGTTATTATTTCAATTTCTTCCAAGCTTTTATAGAGCTGCACTTGAGGGATGAAACAATCCTCTGGATTGACGTTTGTCCTAATTGTAGGATTTGAGATCCCAAAAAGTCCTTGCGTGTTAATAGTGAACAGTAACATTTCAGGACTAACCAAAATTGTTAATAGCATGCCTAATGTATGCATTAGTTTTAAAAGAAAAAGAAAAAATGAGTTGACAGCAGAAAATACAAGAACTCAACGAAATTTCTTCAGTTGTGTTCTTGAAATATATGATTATAATTTTCCTTGTTTGGTATACCCTTTGCTCCATACATAGGCCTTTTATTACATGGGCAACCATTATAGCTTCACCCATGCAATAAAGATGTATTTATGGAGAAAACGGTAAAAAAGTTGTAAATACTATGATAGTAAGGACTGGATTGACACCTCACCATTATTTTAATTTCTTCCTTTATTGGTAGTGGCTATTGTTAGGCATTCATCTTTTATTAACATATGCAAAGTTTCATTTTTGACGCTATGTGATACTGTCATGTGACCATATTTTGTTGATCATGTGACTTTCTTCCATTTAGTAATCATAGACTTCATGTAATGCTCTTACAACATCTTGTTTAATCATGTGACTCTATCAAACCTTAAATAAAAGCAGACAGGGCAGTCAGACAGGGTAGTCAGCCGTTACCAGAACTGTCTAAAAAATGGTTGTTTTGAACAAGGCAACATGGAATGAAAACTTTGGCTTACATTTGAGATCTTGATTGGAGTCACCACTTGATTTGACAAGAAGTTTTAATCGCATATGTTTCTGATCATTATGTGTGCTTTGGTTTTCACCAATAGTTTTCTTTTTTATTCACTGTTCACATAATGTTTTATACTTCTATAGTGTTCTTACTATTCTGTTCAAAAGGTCAGAGAAAGTATTCTTAAGTGTTCAGAAAAATGTATTCTAGGTGGGATAGGCAGTAATAAGCATTATCTTTTGCAGTCCATGCACTTTCCCAGTAACAAAGGGCCTTTGGTATATTCATATTTGCCCTGTTCGATAACTTACAGAATCCCTTTTCATCTGTTGAAAAATTTGTATTTCGGGAAATAATTCCATACAAATGGGTTTTTAAAACATGTGCAAACAGTGTAGATCAAGATCAGCTGGCACATCCATACCATCTGATTAGGATCTACAGTAATCGCCTATGGACAAAGCCATATGCCATGGATTCAAGAATTAAGTATTAGATAAAACTGTAATATAGAACAACTGATGATTTGTAGCTTAATTTTCTAAACACTCAAAAATTCTTCTTTGACTTAATTGGAACTAGTCTATTCTAGCATTTAACGCATCATCAGCAAATTGAAGTCCCATAGTGCTTGTAATTGTCATTATTACGTGTTGTTAATTTGTTTCGGTAATATTTGCAAGGTGCTAATACTACGCATAAATCTATTGTAAAAATTAGAGTTAGTGACCCTGTTTCAATACCAATGCAGAAATAGTTATGTGTATGTTTCAGTTTGAACACAACATTGTGCTAAACATTGCATTTGGTAGAGTAGATACTTTTTAAAACACACATCATTATGTGTTCAAAACAAGATAGAAAAAAAGTTCATATTTTGTGATGCAATAAAGACCATAGGTTAAGTTGGAGTTATGGAACCTGCTTTTCAAATCATGCAAAATCTATTGTTATATTTTTTACTGTAGAATGTAGTAAATAGCCAAAATGATCAAATGGATACAAAAGGATATTATGTAGACTTTAAAGTGAATTTTTATGACTGAGAATATGTTTAGGCACTGACATTTAATTAACATGTCTTAGGACAGGTTTTGTTAAGACATGAATTAATAAATTCAAACAATATGATTTACTTCAGTTGAACTTCTTCCTCACCAAAAATGTACATTTAAGAGTTTCATCCTTAAAGCATCTACATTTGAATGCTTTCAATCAGTGATTGAATCTACCTATAAAAGGTATTGATGAATTATGCTATTTTCTGGTCAAATTTTGGTTTAATATAACTTAGGACAAATGACAATAGAGATGATATCACTTTTATTGAAACAACATATTTTCTGGCCTATGATGTTAATGCCATTTTTAAATATTATCATTGTCAGAATTTAAATTCTTATGCCAAATGTTTACATACAAACTGTTGGTGAGGAGTTCTTACACAGGCAATGGCAAACTTATACATGAATGGGCTCATTCATAATGGTTTTTTTAACCCTTTTACTGCCATAAGGACGCATTAAGCCGTCCCTATTATTTTCGGCGTATTTGCCCTATGGACGGCTTTAGCCGTTTCTACCGTTTCTATATATATACCAGCATGCAAAGCGGGGATTTCTATGCTGACGTAGTCAGATCATTCAAATATTTACCAATAATGTTATTGCTTTCGTTTTCACATGTAAACATAGTAATTATTTGATATATCTATAAATAACCAGCCTCATTCTGACCTTGGTATTGGTATTTGTTTATGTGGTAAAAAAACTCTCGGCACTGACGACGTCAATTTGGGTTTTCAACGCTGGCAGCGAAAGGGTTAATCAGTTATTTGATTCTTTGTTGAAACCTTTTTTTGCAGACCCATCTGGAGCTAACAGTGACATTTTCTACCAATAACCCTGTCATTATTTTCTTCACTTGTTAAATTACATGACATTTTACATACTTTTCATGATCATTCATTAGATTTACATGACACTTTTCCCGATTTTTCAGACATTTTACCCAATTTGTCGGACTAGCTTTGTCAGTGATGCTGGCTTTTGTTTTTTGGTCTCTCACTGGTTGTTTCGTTGGTTTTCTTAGAATATCATCGTTTTGCACCATAGATTTCAAACTTATTTTTAAATTATATTCGGCATTGATGTTTATTGCTGATTTATATAAATCATTTTTGCTGTTATAAAAAATGGCATTCAGTAAAGTATAACATAGCTTTCATTCATAATAAATATAATTTGTAGGCTTATGACTGTTAACATATACATATATTTAAATTTTTAAGCAGTTTAAGAAATTTATGTTTACTGAAACAACCAAAAATGCACCAGTAATTGAAATGTTTCAAACTTGACAAAAGTTAACCGCTTTCCCACTGATCTATATGTAAATCATTGTTGCTCTCATTAACCCTTTCCTCCAGAGATACACCACTTTATTGCGAGGGTGAACATTTTAGATCCAGATCAGCCGGCACATCTAGTGCAGATCCTGATCAAACGGCATGGATGTACCGGCTGATCTGGATCAACACTGGTGGCACATGCATAAAAATGCGTATTTATGGAGGAAATGGTTAAATATTTATTGATATTCATTTCATTATTAGAAACTAATTATATAACACATTTTTCATGGGCTATTTTGTATTTTTAAGATTTTAACCTTATTTATGATCTATTGTTCTTTTTAATTGAGAAATTCGGGTATTTTACTATTTAATATGTTATAAAGCAATAACCAGGTAGTGTATATTAGGTTATAGGCTCTAGAATTAGATTGATTTTCAGTCTCGTCTAATTTTGACCAAATTACACAAGCAATGTGTTCAAAATTTAGAGTTTAGATCTAACCAATGGTTGTACATTATGGTAATTGTTCTCTAGAATAACATTATATCATGAAAAATGACAATAGAACTGATATTTTTAACAATTAAAAGTTTATTTGACTGTTACTTATTGACTAGACTCAGTTTTTAGTTTGAATAAGAGTTCAACTAGTTCAAGATTTCTTAGTAAACATAAAACTTTCTTAGCAATTTATTGATTGACATGAAACATATCATAACTTGTTGATAATAATTTAGTTGAATTGGCAAAAACATTTCAATTTCCAAATTTCCCAAGTTTTCCAGTCTGTACAACTAAGTAAACTAGAGTTTAAACAGTGTTGAAATAACCCGCTAGTTTTTAGGAATTTTCTATGTTAATCGTTAAATGTAGTTTGGTCACTTTTAACTAGAATGAAGATCGGATAGATTTAGATAAAATTCATTTATACTACAGCTGGTTTCCAAGAAATTGTATACACATTGATCCTAATTTATATATTTGTTGGTCCATTGTTAAAACTGTTTTATCTTTTAAACCGAAGATGTTATTTTTAATTGTGATTATTATATATTGATCTGTGAAAAAGAACAGTGTTTAATTAATTTTTAGCTGTGGTGTTGTAAGACAATAGTGTTTTGTGAAAGTCCCTAAAAATATACCCCACCCATTCTCAGTATGTTGTGATGATGTGCATATTATAACGACATTCTGTAATAATTGTAACTATAATAATGGACATATATAATGGACGGCTGAGTTTGTTTAACGATTTTCTGACTAGAAATGTTTATGAAAGGCGTTGTCATGAACAACATAATTATTTACACACTGGAACTTATATATATATATATATGTTAGTATTGGATAAAATGAAACTTTTAAGGTATACAAATAATAGAATAAAATGGCAGGGCTAGTAATCATCGATGTTGTAAATTTTTCTGGGAGACTACTTATATGCTGCAGACGATTTTATGTATGAAAATTACCTGCTGAAATAACTTGCAAAAATTACTGCTATATTCTGATTACCTATCAATACTACCGGTATACTGTGTTAAATATCCATAACATAAACTATATTTACATTACTGTAGACTTTGATTAATTTGCAAAATGGCTTTCTTAATTGACAAATTTAAGACACTTATGCACGGTCAAGCTAAATGCCATACTGTACAATTGTAAGAATCTTAAAAATTTATATGAAGCTTCTTATTTTTATAAACTGGGGTAAAGCCAGAGGGGATAATTAGGGTTGTCTAAATCCACATTTTGGGCAGCAATATTTAATTTGGGGATTTTGGTCAGAAAACTGGAAATGTACATGTTACTTCCTTAAATGAACCCCTTCCAGGAAATTTTTCATTTGACCCTGTCTGTGGATTTCAAAATGGACAAAACCTGGAAAGTTATTTTGAAAATTTATCAAGATCTTTAACAAATACTTACTGTTACTGGTGTGATGTTTGATCAACAAGTGTGAGGTATTGTTTGACAGTGAATAGATTTTGTACAGTGATCATTATATGTAATTTCTTGTTATCATTTTTTAATTTTATGCAAAACCTGAGATGTGTTTTATGCTGTTTACAACATACCTATCCATCTTGCACAATGAGTCAAACCCTCAAAATGAGACTTGGACTTCGCACATAAACCAGCCAGGTATATGGCAAATAACTGACAAGTTTTATATACTTTTATTTAAATTTATAAATCTTTGCATTTCATCAGTTAACTATTACTATGATGGCATACTGGTAGATAATTAATAAGCAGAGGGGTGATAACCATTGAGCTTAGGCATTTCAGAATGAGTAACATAAAAACAGAATTAGTAATAACAAAGTGCTTGATGTTGACAGAGGATATGAAATTTGTTATTTTTGATGGTTGGATTGTTGTAAAAAGCATCAAACAAATGGAAGGTTTTCATGTGTTGTATGAATTAATATGATGTTTTCATTCTTTTGTCTCATATATGACAAACTTACATCTTAACCTTGAGGGTTGGCTTACAAGATTTTTAATGTTATATTAATGATTCTTGGGGATGGAACACTTTCTTAAGTGAACTCACTGTGACCAATTTTCTGATGGAATCTGACCAAATTGTTACCAAAGGAAATTGTGTTAATTAACCATTTATGGATCACACAGAATATATGACTTGTTTACTTGGTAACTTTTTATCCACTTCAGGCAAGAAAACAGTTAGTGCAGCATATTTCTGTAAGCTGCAGTAAGTGCTTTCTTGCTACGGTTGTGTTACATTATGTAAGGTATCAGAATTTCCTATGTCACAAGAAAGGAAAAAAAAAATTTAAAAATTGACCCCAACCCCAAGTTGTATATAATTCATTGTTACATATTTGTTTTGTACTTAAAACTGCACACCATTTCAAAGGAAAAGATAGAAACATTGAAAAGAGTGCTACATTTTTAATACGCAAATTTTAATTAAATAATTAAAGCCATCTAATATCTACGCAAGACCAAACGAAGATAAAGTTTAAAAACCTGGTTTTCAAAGAATGAATAATACTAATAAATTCTTGACATGGACTTTTGAAAACCTTAGTTTAGGTAATATGAAAAATATCAGAGAACATGATAGAAAAAAATGTATTATAAATAATTGTAAGGTGATTTTGTTTGTTTTTTTAATTTTGACATGCATATTTTGCTGATTGGAAATGGATGCATAGAATTTGATCTTCCCACCTTTTCAGATGGTTTATTTGTGTATCTTGTTTTGAAATTGTCTCAAACATCTATTGAGTGGTAGTACAAAAATAATCACCTGACTTGAATGTTTGTTTTGAAATTAAATCTTTACAAAAACCGATTTCAGCGCATTTGTCTTGCATAACATATCAGTGTATTTTTTTTAAATTCTAAAAATTACCAGGGGTCATATGCAGTAGTTTATTTTAGAATTTAGTAATTCATGGTACACATGATACATATATATGTGTGTTTGTATATATGTGTAAGGCATAGATAGACCACCAGATTTAGAACTAACACGAAATATCGCGTTTACTGTAGCATTTTAGGCCACATCCAGACAGCTACTAGATCGTAGAGCATTATAATAACGGCTTTTATTAAGACTGTAAATATTATAAAAATCTAAATTATTTTTGTAAATAATTTATTTATTGGACTTGTCCCATATTTTAAAGTATTTCCAAATAATCTTTGTTTTTTTTTAACCCCTGGTAATTTTTAGACCTACTACTGTTTACAAAACTGATCAGATTTTCATCTTCAAATGATATGCTTACACATAGGTAGCATTGTTGTTTGTTTTATAAATAAAGACACAACCAATTTTAGAAAATAAAAGGAAATGTTTATAGTTAAATAATTAAGATTCAGTGATAAATTGTCAAAACCTACCAAACTTTGGACCAGACATGGTTTCATTTAAACTTTTAATAGCTATTTTCTAAAATGTCCCATAAAGAATAAACTGTCCATCTTACTATTGGTTGACCCTATTATGTTACTCTCTATTTATAAATATATTTCTGATATAAACATTAGAAATCTAATGAGTTTTGTGAACTGTAATATTTCATCTGCATCCTAGAGGATGTTCATTGTTTTGTATCCAATGTACACGAGTTGTATTTGTTTTTGATACAGTATATCTAAAACTCAGTTCTTACACATGGTGATACATTTTATTTTAATTGTTAGAATAGCAATAATCATAACATGCCAGATTTTTTGGAGCATGTTTTATGCAAACAGAAACTATTACTACGTGTATGTTATTTTTTCAGTAGCTTAGAAAATAAGTATTTAAGTGTATCAGAAATCATAAATTCAAAACAAGAAAGTAAAGTTGGAGGTTATAGCACTATTTTAGGAGTAAGGTATTGCAAGTAATATAATGAATATGGTGTTGAAAATAATTTCTGATACACCTAAATGCTTAAAGCCATGGATAAATTTTTCATGTGCCAAAAGGTCCACAGGGATTATCTTGACTTGTCACATGATATAAAACGTCATGTGACATTGTCAGATGACTAGCAACATGTGTGCACACCGTAAATAGTGCAAAAAGTGGAAATATACTAACATGCGCAGCAAGTTTCTGATTCATTATTAATGTGGTGGGTGTTGAGTGTGAATTATAATAGAATTGATATTACACGTCTTGACACCACCACAAAATTGAGACCGGATACCAGTCTAGCTTTTGATTGGTTCACTTAGAGTCTGATATCGATTTCAACCAATCAGATTCTTTGTATCTGAGACTTGGTATCCAATGAGGAGAATTCTTCGCTTTACCGCCCTATACTAATATGTGATATAGCTGAAATTGCAGGGAATTTAATAACGTATTAAGAACTGAATAAGAAATAACGTGGTAGCCAGTCTGCTATTTCTGATTGAACCCACACAAGAAATCTGCAGAATGTGTCAAATTCCCCGAGCTGTCTGTGTTGGTATATTTACAATTTTTGTCGAAGGTTGGATCTGAGATCAGTCGGACATACTGTTGACTATTACACATTTTACTGTAGCGCGTTAAGGGAATAAATGTCTCAAATTCTATATAAAACCATGATTGTTTAATGGGTTATGTGTTAATGTACATGTCATACTTTTACTCTGAATAAAACGTTTGAACTGGTATAACTTGTTGTGTTGTTTTTGAAATATTGTTGTTTTCTGTCTACGCATCTGGTGCCTTCGTCACTGGCGAAAATCAAGAACACAGTGCTGGATCCCAGAAAGTTCAAAAGTCTTATATAACTACCATAAGACTTCCTAAACTCCTTTCTGCAACTCTTGCATTCGACCCTGGAACGGTACCTTATTCTGTGACATGTGTTACAGTTTTTAAGATTTAATTTCTAGGAATTTTCATTAATTAATTTCCTATTGTTTGTTGCTGTGTGTCTGGGTTTTTTTCATAATTGTTATCTCAATAGTTAGCATTATCTGATGACAGGCTTGGTAGCATGGGCTAAGCTATACAGGGGCTACTATTAGCATGGGCTAAGCTATACAGGGGCTTACAACTGTTAACATGAGCGCTAACTAGCTAGGTTGATTTAGGGTTCTAGATTTGAACATCTTATAAAAAGGGAGTTCTCCTATTTTCGGGGCTTTTTGGTTTTCTTGAGTTTAGAATATATACTGAAGCTTTCGACTTTTCGAAGAGTGTGAGAGAACTATATGTGAGAGAACTATATTTTATTTACATATAACAGAATAGATAGAATAGAATAAATCCTATCTAAAATTCAACACTGGACTTGTGTGTTATGTTTCTAAAAACTGTTTCACATGGCAAGGTACATGGAAGCTTAAATGAATTTTTGGTTCATTAACAAATATTTTTGTCACAAACCACGAGGTATTTTATAGACAAAGGGCCAGCCTAGTACATCGCATTGCGCCGCAGCTCGGCTACCGACAAGGGAAGTAAAAGTAGAAGCGTTTAGTTTAGTCTGGGTTAGAATATTATAGGGTCTAATATTCAGGTTTAGTATACTTGAGTTATGGTGCACCATATTATAAAGCAGGTATGGGCGCACGAATAGCAGTTCGAGTGCGCAGGAGATGTGGAGAAAAGTATGGTTTAGAGCATACACTATTAATAAAAGCTGCTCTACGGTTGGGCTCGATCGCTGCCAGTGCCCAAGGTTATAAAACTGAGCATGGAAACCAGTCTCAAATCTCAAGCATCTGATTGGCTGAAACGGCGACTGGTCGCCATTTCAGCCAATCAGATGCTTGAGATTTGAGACTGGTTTCCAAACTCAGTTTTATAACCTTCAACCCTGATCTTCACCCGACCGGATCGTACTCGGGTCTTAGAAGGTCGTGTACCGAAACTTTTTGAATAAAAACTTCAAACACTGTTGGTCATTATTCATTTCATCTTGAAACTCTAAGCTTAGCACTCGCAATGGAGATTGAGCAGTTACAGTTGTGGGCCAGATGGTTAGAACTCCAGAGAGACATGACCATGGCTGTAATTGAGTTGGAAGAAGAGGAAGCGGCAGAGGAGCGTATGAACAGACGACGCAGGCAGCCACGTAAGCAAGTTATGAGAAACCAGCTCGCAGTTTTACATATAAATAGTGTCTAGCTCGTCTATGGTCGAACAGCAATCGGGAAGTGATCGTGTGTGGTCGAGTAGCAGTCGAGTAGCAGTCTAGTTTATCTGGACACCAGTTATTGATCGGGTTGCGATCGGACAATGCTCGAGTAGAAGTTGAGATGATCGGGTTCAGATCGGGTAAAATATGTCACTTCGACCAAACTAGATCGCTACACGATTGCTTCTCTATCAACTCGATCTTCTACTCGACCAATACACGATCGCTTCCCGAGCGCTTCTCGACCGCTTGGCTACTCGATCGCTACTCGAATATTTTTGACATGTCAAAAAAATTCGGGTAGGAAGCCTGAGTGATGCCGACCAAGGTAGACCTTCCCGACCACTCCCGATCGCTCATACCGACCGAGCCAGACCAGTACCCGATTGCTTGATCGGGCTTGATCGAGTTGATCGGATCTAACTTATCATTAGGGAATATACCAGCACGATTTTGGTGAAGAAATGTATTTATCTTAGGATGCATAAACGTTTGCTCTCTGATTTCACAAGCGTGAGATACATTGTAGGTAAATGTGTGAATCTCTATCGAACAACTGCGACGGATGCTGATGGCTCTTTTAATGCGACGTTTCATTTCTGTTCACTTAATCAGGCTGAACACTGCATAAAAATTCTTGTGCTAATGCATAATGTTCAAAAAAATGTTTATTGCTTTTACTGTTAAATTTATTGACATTGAATTTATATTTAAATTTAATTTTTATATATTTTATAAATTGCGGCTGTTGCATGGCACTGCTGTGATTCGAATCCGGGGCATCTTGGGCACAAACTGGCGATCTTACCGAAAACGCCAACTGTCTGGGCCCAAGAATACAAACTATAAACTATAAAATGTGAAATACAATTCGTCACAGAGACGAACATTTAATATACAAAGTTTTAGTAGAGATTAATGCCACATGTATATGAGCATATGATTGGCTATTTAGAAGAGGTGTCTAGCCTCAATGTGAGGACACACTCAACATTAACATGAAGACGTTCGTGAAATGTGCCCAAGATCATAAAACTAAATCTGGAGATCAGTCTCAAATCTCAAGCATCTGATTGGCTGAAATGGCGACCAGTCGCTATTTCAGCCAATCAGATCCTTGAGATTTGAGACTGATATCAAAACTTAGTTTTATGATATTGGGCCCTGCTCAATAATGCAAATACCACATTTCTCTGATTTACGATACCCTTAAAATCAGCTGTAATGTCAAAATGGTGATATATAAGAACAAATCCAAAATACTTGCATGTATAACATCGTCGAGGTGTAAGTCCCCAAACGGACGTTTTGTCCCAGCCCAGAGTGGGACTCGTTGACGGACTTGATCTGCCAAAACAAGATTAAGAACCATGAACGGAATATGCGCCACATCAGAGATAAATTGTTTTAACAAAAAAATACTTTAGTTAATATTGCAACGCAATATATGTGCCCCCATTTTTAGAATTTTCAATATACATGTATTGAATCTTTTGAGTATTAAGTTCTATAGACGCCGTAAATCGTGACTGTAGTATTTAAAGTTGGTGTGAGCAGAGTTCCTTCAGTTGACATTTATATTCTCTTTGGAATGACACATTAATAAGTGTTTTTGATGTTTTGCAAGTGAGGTTTAGAGCTTTAAACAATACAATACAAACCATACAATAAGATTTATTTTGAGTCGGCAGGACAAGAACAATGCGGAAACAACATTAGCTCTCACGAGTTTTTCAAACGGCGACCAGCTTTTTTTAAAGCAGTATTTGGGTTCCTTAAGTTGACGAATACATTCTGTTTTGAAGCATTTGGCTGTATTATTAAAAATACTGACATTAGTTTGACAGATGGCTGTAACATATTGTAGATTGCATCGATTTACTAAACGTTTCAAACTGTAATTCCAGGGTTCTTATGGAAACGGTTTTCTTTCTGTGTGTGTCCGTGTTATGTAAAAAAAACGTTTTTCATCTTTCATATATAGCTTAACCATCCAACCGTAAATACAGCCCCAGGACGGACTCTTTATTTCTTCACTATTATTTGGCTGGCAGTGAGTACAAATTTCGAAAGTAGACATGAAGGGAGTCTTTCTCGATTTTTTCATGTTAGTTTTTTTCTAAAGAAATATATTTTAGTTGTATTGATCAGGTTTTGGATTGTTAGTTTTGCTATTATAATTTTCAGTATTATGAATGGCTGTAAATGCATGTAAAATTAACTTAGGTTTATCGTTATCTGCAAACATTATTAACGTTCATTGCGAAACAGATTTTGCAGGCACGGAATCACTAAAACTAATCAATTAACTGTTGTGTACCAAAAGAATATCCATAACAACTATTTTTATATATATGCAGAAGACCATTAAAATGAGACAATCACGTTTGAAAGCTCCAAATATCTGTGCAGTGCATAAACATGATTTGTATTTATAAAATGTATTTTCAACACAAACAATCTTTAGGAAAGACGAATCCGACGAACTACCATAAAATTTCTCGTGACCTTAAGAAAAAAGTCTTAAATTAATATTCAAATATTTTCGCGAACTTTCGCAAATTTTTGCAAAGATTTTTGTTGACGTATGAATAAGTGCAACAACGAAAGACACCGTCAAGGGAAACAACTCTTCTTACATTAACTGAGCTTTTAAAATGAGTATTTTCCCTTGTAAATAAAATAATGTTGAGAAGATCCCTCAGTATTTCCTTAACCTTTAAATTTATATTTAATTTACAGAACCGCATCTTTTACAAAATGTTAAATTGAAATTAAACATTTTAAGAAAAAACTTTGAACAATTTCTAAACTTTATATGTTTCAAAGATTTTAATTCTTTGTTTATTATTTCCTTGTGTGGAAGGGTCCATTTAATTGATAATTCGATTTTTCTTTCCATTCCGTCAATTTTCGATTGAACAGGTCAAGAATATGACCTATCGCTCATAAATATTCCCTTGTGCACACCTGGGTGCAAAACTGAATGTCTTATCATTTACTAAAATCTGTCGTACTCTAAATTCAGCTACTAAAATGTCAATAGGCGATTACACAAAAATCATTCTTAAATTTTAAAATTTATTCAATATAATGATAATTGCTGTATCGGAGAACTTGCAGCAAATTTATTTTTGAAATTTATATTTTGTTACAAGGTGATCATTCGAAGAGCAAACATTTTTCAAAAGAATTGTGTTTTATCACCGAGAATTTTGTTCAGTTCCTCTTGACTTACAAATATTGCATTTCGGGGCATAACTATTTATTTTCTAAATTGGTTTCTACTGGTTTATTTTTTTTTAAATGTTTAAATAAATTTGTTTACAGAATCCGTGTCACTAGCCAACTTTAAACAGTAGAATCAGGTGGCTGAACTTTGCGTTCTCTGCCGGTGATGTAATCGAAATACTAACAACAACAACAACAACAACAACAACAACAATACAAACAAAATGATAAAGAGTTCACAACTGTTACAATTTTATCTATTTAGTAAGTAACCCAGCCTCACTTCAACAGTATAAGATATACCACAGGTGACAATTAAATATTAATTTCGTTTAATGACTCACATTTTCAAGTAATGGAAGTTTTTACTTAAATAAATTTATCAGGCGTTCATATTTCAAGAGAAATATGTGAATACTATTTTTATGACAATGCCTTAAAACAGCAGTGACACCATTCGAGCATATGTGTTTCATGACTCATAACTGAATATTTTTACAGTTCATGACATAGATGTAAATCAATGAATGGTGGACAAAATATGCGAAGTTTTTCATTTGACCCGTATTCTTAATGTTGGTGGTCACACATTATTTTTATTTGATTATATTTTTGTCTTTCTGCCTCAAAATGCATTTTTGTAACATAAGCGACACAATGAATAGTGGAAATTCATATTTTATTATTAAAACAAATGATTTTTTTGATAAATTGAAAAAGAATTACGTTACTTATAAAGAGTACCAAGTACATGAAACCGTATAGATGTGCAAATAAATCAAATTTCCAAGAATTATCGGCTGTGTCGGCTGATCGGACGCGTGGGCGGAGTAGGTTTGAGCCCGGTAGCAAACGTGAGGTTATCCGCCTACTACTGAAGGGCAAACTTAGGCAGACATCCGATATGCTGACATGCATTCAAATGCTCATTAAAATTCCGAAGGTTTATTCCGATTTCAACGACTATGAAAACGCTGATGTTTATTAGTTGGTAATAATGCGTGTGAAAGTTTACGTCAACAGGTTTAAATGCATTTAAAACTATAGACACGGAAAATCATTTTGCCTGCACACACATAATGGTTTAATGATAATTTATGATACTTTAAATATAATTTCTATAGCAGAGTGCGATTTTACTGTTAAAATAACCCCGGAAGAAATCAATTAAGTTATATATTTAAAATCACAGCCCTCTGTTCTAGAAAAAACTTATTTTCATTGAAGCATCCTTCTCTTTTATTTTTAATAAACATTTGTTTCTTCTTTTTTTTTGGGGGGGGGGGGGGGGGGAGAGAGATTAATCGTCATAAGGTAACATAACATACACATTTTCAATTAATATGATTAAATTTGAAAATCAACATAAACAGAACATCGCTGTTCGGTCTTGAGAAGGATGATTCTAAAGCCCTTTGTATTGAAGCGGAGGTGGGTAAGAAAACGTTCGGGGTTATCTGCCTTACTCAGAGCAAGATTTAGCTAGCAATATATGGAGTTCATTCTTGATGTCATACTGAATTCTCTTAGATAACCGATTTTTACCTGATTATTGATGCTGATGCAATCAAGACAACCCCACTCGTTAACTCGTGTTTCATCACGTGGTGACACAATTTCGGACAGTTGTATCAATTAACAACATAGACAAAACAACTCCAACACATGATAATGTATTATGGCCAAGAAAAAAATATATAACTGAAAATGGAGTCCAGTCGCAAATTTCAAAGAACTGATAGGCTGAAATTGAGAAAAGTCTCCATTTTAGCAAATCAGGTGCTTGAGATTGAAGATTTGTTTCCATTTAAAGTTTTATAATCTTCATTCAAATCATCAATTATTGTTCATGACAAGTTGTTATATAAAGTTATACTTAGTTATTTAATCATAGCTCTGTGTTGTTTTTAAATAAAACAATTCGATTATATTTCCGCTTTACCTTCGGATGTATGTTTTTGTAAGTGATTGTTTTACCTACATCCATAAGAAAGCTTGTTACGTCTGTAACGTGTGCTTTAACCGTGTGGTAATAAATTACTTTTTGATTCAATTAGGCACCTGTTTGAAAACAGCGCTCTCGTATTTGAACAATCTGATACGATTTTTCAAGACTGAAGTGATTTTCATTGACGACTTAAGACTATTTAGCATATTATTTCCGCCTCTTATGTTTTATATGAATATGACAAACTTATTGAAGTAATAAACATACTTTATATTAACAAGTAGTTTGTAAAACGCTATCGCAATAAAAGACCAAAGACCGCAATAGTTCCCGAAAAAAAAAACAACAACAACAACAACATGGGACATAATGCCAACGGGCACAAACGTGAATACGTTCGATTAAGAATATAATTTATATTTTAATTTCAGAATGAAAACTGCTAAATTTTATATTGGCTAAATACGAAATGTCTTCTCGCAAGTTGACCTTGGAAACTTGACAAAATGTCATGTAAAACTCATTCGTTTTAATTCGACTTGCCCAAAAATACACACTATTTGAGGGCCATTTTGTACTCTACGAAATATATTACCTTACGAATATCAAGATTTCATAGTACCTCTATGCTTGTATTTCTGCTTAAAGGGTTTTATGCAAATTTTAAATAAAATTAAATACCTAACAAGTGCACATCTTCGCATGTCTAGAAATCGTTAGATACTGATTGTATTACATCTTGCAATGAAAGCATTGTTAAACAGACATGTTTTATATATGTTTCGTTTTGATTAATGATTCAGTTTGTATTTTTCATCACAACACTACGGAAGCTCATTCAATCAAATAATTTGAGCAAAAATTTCAACATTTGATACGATTCTGCACACATTTGGCCAAATTCAAAAAAGTAAGATTTATCACTTCATTTTAACCTTCTGCGTAATTGTATAATTATAAAATATTACATCAAAGGGTAAGTTATATCACTTGTTCTCCACGATTAGAAAAAGATCCTTTGAAAAACATAAACGTTTCTTTAAGTGCGTTTTTAAGGAATAAAAATACATTATTTCTTTTCCATTTTTGATGTTATCGCATCAAGTGATGTATTACTTAAGTAACAAGTAAAGATATATGTGTCAAGTGTGTATAATTTGAGAAAAGTTGGATACCCCAAGGTTAACAAGGCTAATTTTTTGGTGGAATACCACCAGTGTACTTTTTAATTGGTGAAAATTAGATACTCTTTAACAAGAGGGACACACACGATTTCCGGAAATAATGAAACGACGGTCTCTTAAAAGTCCTGGCCCCAAGATCATAAAACAGTTTGGAGACAAGTCTCAAATAATATGCATCTAATTGGCTGAAATGGAGAAAAGTATTCGTCATTGTGCCGATCAGAATTATTCGGAATTGTGCCGATAACGAGTACTCGTCATTGTGCCGATCACAAGTATTCGTCATTGTGCCGATAACAAGTACTCGTCATTGTGCCGATAACAAGTACTCGTCATTGTGCCGATCACAAGTACTCGTCATTGTGCCGATACCAAGTACTCGTCATTGTGCCGATAACAAGTACTCGTCATTGTGCCGATCACAAGTATTCGGCATTGTGCCGATCACAAGTATTCGTCATTGTGCTGATCACAAGTATTCGTCATTGTGCCGATCACAAGTATTCGTCATTGTGCCGATCACAAGTATTCGGCATTGTGCCGATCAGAATTATTCGGAATTGTGCAGATAACAAGTACTCGTCATTGTGCCGATAACAAGTACTAGTCATTGTGCCGATCACAAGTATTCGGCATTGTGCCGATCAGAATTTTTCGGAATTTTGCCGATAACAAGTACTCGCCATTGTGCCGATAACAAGTACTCGTCATTGTGCCGATCACAAGTATTCGTCATTGTGCCGATCAGAAGTATTCGTCATTGTGCCGACCATAAGTATTCGTCATTGTGCCGATCACAAGTATTCGTCATTGTGCGATCACAAGTATTCGTCATTGTGCCGATCACAAGTACTGGTCATTGTGCCGATCACAAGTACTCGGCATTGTGCCGATCACAAGTATTCGACATTGTGCCGATCAGAATTATTCGGAATTATGCCGATAACAAGTACTCGTCATTGTGCCGATAACAAGTACACGTCATTTTGCCGATAACAATTATTCGGAATTGTGCCGATCACAATTAATCGGAATTGTGCCGATAACAAGTACTCGTCATTTTGCCGATAACAATTATTCGGAATTGTGCCGATCACAATTATTCGGAATTGTGCCGATAACAAGTACTCGTCATTGTGCCAATCACATGTATTCAGAATTGTGTCGATTACAAGTAGTCGGCCTTGCGCCGATTATAATTATTTGGCATTGTGTCAATTTCAAGTATTCGGAATTGTGTCGATTACAAGTTGTCGGAATTGTGTCGATCCCAATTATTCAGAGTTGTGTCAATAACATGTATTCGAAATTGTGTCGATTACAAGTTTTCGGAATTCTGCCAATCACAAGTAATCGACCTTGTGTTGATTACTACTATTCGGCATTGCGTCGATTGCAAGTATTCACGGAATAGGGCCGATCGAAAATATTCGGAATTGTTCCGATTACAAGTTATCTGCCTTTTGTTGATTACAATTTTTCGGCATTGTGTCAAGTACAAGTATCCGTCCTTGTGTCGTTGTGTTGATTTCAAATGTTCAGCATTTTGCCGAACACAAGTACTGGTATTCGGATTTGTCTTGATCACAAGTAATCGTATATTACAATTATTCGGAATTGTGTCGATTATAAGTAATCGGCATTGTGTCGATTACAATTATTCGGCTTTGTGTCGATTACAAGGAGTTTGCATTGTGTCGATTACAAAAGCCTTGGAGTATTTAAATTGTTATCTTTTATTAGTTAGTAAGAGGATTTGTTTGTAAAAAGGTATCTTAATGTACATTTTGGTTGGCTGATATGCCTTTCAAGGGTCCGAAACAAAAACAGTTACTTCTGTTGACTGTTGTTTTGTATGGGGTGATCTATTAAAACATTGTAAGCTGGTTATATAAAAATGCAAAACTGAATTTTAAATTCATCACAGACTCAGCTTTGCTTGGATGTCTGCGCAAGTAGTTTGCAAATTCTCGTTCCCTTGTAAATTCCGATCAGGCATAATACTTCCATTTTTTATGCTAGTGTTTCAGGGCAATCACATTAAACAAGATTATTCTTTTTAACGATCTATTATGAATAAATATGTCAAAATTGTATCAAATATGACAAACATAAAGATAAACTGTACATGAAATCATTCATGATTATCGTGTGAAATATTTTACGACTGTTTTAGACTCATAGATTTTAGATATACCTAAGATTTTATTAGCATGCATTTCGAATCAAAGCCATCAAAGGAGAGGTATACGATATGCAGCCAAATAAATTTCAAATTGACAATTCGTATATATCTTAATTAAAATCTATTAACAGCAATAAAATGCCAAAAGCACGTCATCGTTTTTCACAGTGATAAGATTTGCGGCCTTTGAAATTTTTGAAACAGTTTTTTTCTTCGCATAGGTCTGTCACCTGCGGACTGATCAAACAATTAAATCTCGACATCTAGGTATCTTTTTTGAATTACTTTATTTAGTTTTCCAACCTTAAATATACACATCTTCAATAAGGCTTATAGTAATAAAAATATATCTGTTGGAAATTGTATACTTTGAATAAACTTCCGAAAAGGTCCAGAAATTCCAAATCACCAAACACGTGTCCTCTAGCAATGCCTAGTTTTATTTGTCTTTTTTAGATGTCATTGAGCAATCAAGATTCCTTGACAATTTTTCTTCTTCTTGCAAACTTTTAAATTGCACTGAAAGGTAACTTAATGATAATAAACTGGAAAATATTCAGAGTAGGCCTAGTCATAAGAAAGTCGAATTTATATATGGATGCTGTGAATCATGAATGGTTGGTCGAGTACTCATTTTCCTGGATTTCGTGGCCACTGAGCATGGAAACCAGTCTCAAATCTCAAGCATCTGATTGGCTGAAATGGTGACCAGTCGCCATTTCAGCCAATCAGATGCTTGAGATTTGAGACTGGTTTCCAAACTCAGTTTTATAACCTTGGGCACTGGTTCATCCACGAATTTAAAAGCACTACAAAATAAAGAACAAACGTTGTTAAGAAAATTCAGATTCACGAATTCAAGAACCCCCGAAATAAAACCCGTGTATCTGACGGAAAACAACGACAAAAGAAAACAGAGATAAAATTAGGTTTTGAATTTTTAGAAACTCTTTCATCGTATATTCATTTGTGTTTCGTTTTTTGTTTACTTTTTTCATTCCGGGGTAATGTCTAGCAATGATAAAGGATTTGGTGTAGACATAATTATGATTTCATTGGCTCTTGCAGATAATAAAATTATGCAAGTCTTTTTCAAAACATCATTCTTAGCCACAGATTGGCTATGCCTTTTAGAAATGATAGAGTAGTCTCTTATAACATTAAGACAAAGACGAAGTTTTAAAGCCAAACATCCGACTGATGACCAGATATTGATAGGGATAAAAGATGTTCAGTCACAATCTATGAAATACAACGACCTCTTCATCACAAAGCATGTCAAATGTCACAGCTTTAAAAGGACCTTTTAACATCAAACAATGGCAATTAATGGTATTTAGCAAAATAATGATGATTGTACTGTTTCTTTATTAATAAATGGTTTTGACACGAGTTGATCTTTCTAACCATCTAATATTGCGCTTTATGTACAAAATCTGACCTTTTTGGCCAACTGTCTCGCAAGCTTGAAAGTATCATTTTCATCGTCAGCTCTAAAGTCATTTATTATTAGTCGGAGAATATTATTACTGAAAGAATATTAAAGCTGCCTATTCACAGTTCTGTGCCCAAGGTTATAAAGCTGAGCATGGAAACCAGTCTCAAATCTCAAGCATCTGATTGGCTGAAATGGCGACTGGTCGCCATTTCAGTCAATCAGATGCTTGAGATTTGAGACTGGTTTCCAAACTCAGCTTTATAACCTTCAACCCAGGGTGGAATACCTCAAATATTTCAATATTGTAGTACTATGTGATGCCTCTAAATGACTGAAGAGGAGCGAATTTCGACGAAACTTTCGACTGGTCAGTACATTATAGGACATTTTGTGAGATTAATTTACTGTGCTAGTAGCGCTATGAAAACTTCGGCTTGAACTATATTCACTCGTGGGTTGACTGTTTAAGAATATCAGGGGCCCGATCCAGAGGAGTTCAGTGAGGTTGCTAGAACCCCCCCCCCCACTTATGGCCAATAATATTTTATTGTTATGGGGACTTTGGCCAAAAAGTTGGAAAATGTGATGTCACTAGGCTAATGTTGGAAAATGTGATGTCACTAGGCTAATCTGCCTAAACAACCCTGGATATCTTGTGTCAGACTGAAAACATTGCATAACAGTTATTTTCTTTACAGGTGTTTTATAGACTATAGTTTAAATTATAAATGTTGATATTTGACAGCACTAATTTTTTTCGTCCTAATGCGCGACAACGCACCTTTTAATACAAGCAATGTTCGTTTGGGAGCAACGCCCAGATCCATAGATGGATGATTTGTTACTTTTTCAAAGTAACCGATATGAACCACTCTAGAATACCCAAGCCCCGTTTTTAATTGATAGACGTTTGTCAAACACCATTGTTAGATCGACACACTGAGCTTATTACTCCGACAATTTTCAAAATACTAATTAGCGTAAATACTTCGATATTGTGTTCTGATAATGATTAAAACTATACAGGTTAATGTAACATGAACTGAACGAATTCCAAAGAAAATTGAAATTCGAACTGTTTTAATAGCGTCGAGGGGTCAAGACACATTATGTCGGATTGAACGATAACGTATTGTTTGTGCTTATAAAGGTTCCACATATTTACTCTCTGCCATACTCGAATATCATTTCAATAAATTTAATTAATCACAACTGATCGGTTTTGAAATAGGTATGTAACGTCCGAGTCTGTGACAGAGCTGAATGTATTAATTAACACAACAAAATTGTCAACCGCAACATTCACGATACGCATTCTTAAAATGCTTGCAACGACAATTTTAGTCACTTTTGTTTGCAGGCATGACTGCGAAAAGTTCAACTAGCAAAACGTCGACCACATGAATCCCATCAGCAGTGGGTGTATAACTCGAAGCTGTGTTCATTAAAACCATAAGACCATTTTTGAAGCATTAGCTCTGAACAATACACACCACCACCTTTCTCAAAGCTGCATAGTCAGCACTGCGTGTAACTCAGCCAGTATTGCTTTAAGATTGCTCTTTGCCAGCACAAACTGTCCTGAAATAAACCAGAATTCTAGTTATTTCACCAATACAACTTGTACTTGTTTTGTGATATGAGAACCTGTTGGGGCAAGTATAAGGTTGGTGCACCCTAGAACCTGGTTAAACCCCCAGTGGCAATTTGTTTTGCCAATGACCGTTCCAAGGCAGTAACCCCAAGGGTTCTCTTTTTCGTTAACTGTATGTGGCGTCTTATATAACTTTGATTTACTTCTAACAAACATGCTCTTTTCCTCTCTTCTTTTTCGATGCGTGGGGAGGCTGTGTTTTGTGAGTATGGCGATTACTGATATGGATAATTCACCTTTATGAAAACAGTAGGCTGCTTTTCGGGTGCAATGAAACAGTCTGAAGGAAAACTAACATTACTAAACTGCAGACATTTATCCTCTCTACGACAATGCTGACTATTTCAACAGTTCTCGCTCCATACGAAGCCATGTCGGAGTCCATCTCTCCAAGCAATGCTGGTTGTACTTCGTACAGATTTTTCTCCTTTGAAGCTATCACCTTACGGAGTATCTGGCACAACGATATATAATATTGAGTACCTAATGAGAAAGTTTTCATTCAGTTAGGTCCAGTGTTACTTTTGGTTTGCCCCGCAGCTGAAAATTACAGAAAGTTACGTCATATTAGATTATGGTTGGAAACTGGAGCGGGTACGTGACCATAGGTTCAATGGCTTGCAAGTTAATGGAGTAGACTAAAGGTTTCATGTATCTGTCTTATATGGTGTCACCTTACACCATTGATGTCATCCGTAATGACCATCAAAGTTTATATTTGGTCTGTGTTTTCTATACCGAAAAATACGGAGATATGTTGTTAACCCGCCAACCCGGTAACAGGACTGTGTTTAAAACGTATGAAATGGTCAAACGGTCCCGTGTGGAGGGTTGTGTAACCTAGCTATTTAACTTGAAGATTTTGAAAATGATATCTCCAGTAAACGAACAAAGCTGGACACTCAGATTTTCTACGCTCGGGCATTTGTTTGTTGTCACGATGATGTTGTTACGTTGTAATTGTCAAGTAGAAATAACTAGAAAGGGTCATCATGTCGACCGACATTCCCCAGAAACTGTCGTAATCAAAACAGGCGCAGATACAACAAAAATAAATATTATAATTTGAAGACATTTATTTTGCTTCTTAAAAATTATTATGCGAGGTGAACTAGTAATGAGAAAAAAGTTTGTAAGATAGTTACTTAAAAGTTTGTATGATATTTGCTTGTAGGAACATTAAAAGCTTAATAAAAGAGTGCTGGCATTGCAGGGATGAATCCGATATACTGAACATATCAAATTTACATTCGAAGATATGATTAATGGGTGTGTAATATAATGTTTGGATATAGTAATAATAATCTAATGCTTTCAACTTCACACTGTTGATGGTGCGAGCAACTGACTTACAAAGGAGCAATAACGTTACTCAAAACGAACATTTTAATGGTACCCTTCAATCATTCCTAATCAAAACCAAAAGTTTATTTACCCCACTTTGAAAACCGATCTCTATTGTTCACTCTTATACAAGAACAGGCTCCGCGTATTTAACAATGAAGAGCGGTCGGTTATTGACTGCTTGCTTACTGTAACATTGGCCAATTTATTTTAGGGTAATGATGTGACGACTGGCCGAAGTATGTGTCATGCCTTAAATTTAGATCACAAATAGAGATAGGAGGCCCAAACTTCGATAATAATTGCGGCGCAAACAAAGGGCAGATAATCCAGGCTAGTCCCACAATACAATTATCTCGACACTATCTAATCCTAATTACGTTACGTTGCGTTGTATTGTGTTGTGCTGCGTTGTGTTGCGTTAAGTTTTATTTATTATCTTTTTTTAAAGTGATTATGCGACACTTTATGTAGTTGCTTATGAACTTCGAAGTAGGGGTCCTGTCTATATGACAAATATTCTTCTCTGTCGACCGGAAAGAAGTTTTTTTTATCTAATATACGTAAAACAGCGACTGTGTGGATTTAATAGATTTTGTTTTGTTTTTGTGTATATATATATATATATACCTTACTAACATGCTAAGTATCACACTGTGATATTTTTTTTCTAATAAATAACTCTAGAACATTTATGAAGTAGATTACCTGACACAACCGCCATTACATTTTACTTTTACAACGTTATGTTATCATTAACATCATCATGGGCTATGCATGTCTCTAAAATTTCAAAACCATAATATTATCATAAATAAATTAATTCATATCAAAATGATAATAATAAATCATAGATGTTCTTTTAAGTATTTTTCGGGAAACGTGAGTGAGTTTGATTTTTGTTGAAATATAACAGGGTTTACGATCAAAATTTTGCCACCGTTTCGTTGTAATAGCAGTTAAGACTTTTGACTTTATTGAAGGTGAATCAGTGCCCAACGTTATAAAACTGAGCATGGAAACCAGTCTCAAATCTCAAGCATCTGATTGGCTGAAGGTCACCATTTCAGCCGATCAGATGCTTGAGATTTGAGACTGGTTTCCAATCTCAGGTTTATAATCTTCAGACCAGTTCTCTGAAGTTCTTGTGATCAGTTATTAATAAAACAACTACTAGCAATCCATAATAAACAGAATGTCTAAAACTTCCCAATTTCATTCCTTTAAAGTAAAATATAATACAGTGTTGTTTAATCCTTAATAAATTGTGGATAAATAAACAATTTTGTCCAAGATCGGGTTGTTTCACGTACGAACAACTGTTCAAAAAGTTCCTCGTTGGAAGAAAATACCTTAATGAGAATGTAAGCATCATGGTGGCTACTTTTGCGATACTAAGAGTCAAGTGACCAAGGTTATAAAACTGAGCATGGAAACCAGTCTCAAATCTCAAGCATCTGATTGGCTGAAATGGCGACCAGTCGCCATTTCAGCCATCAGATCCTTGAGATTTGAGACTGGTTTCTAATCTCAGTTTTATAACCTTGGGACAAGGAAGAAGCTTTGTCTTACCTGATAGATTAAGCACGTAAGATTCACATCCTTGCATACTTCAGTTAAGAAAATGGAATAAAAATGCATGCAGATAACATGCCACATAATACATAATTATGTCGTTTGATTAATTTTGTGACACCATGTCAGCAATGTCATCAGTGCCTATACATATTAAAGAGACAGTAGTGCAGGTCGTGAGAGGATCTCAAGAAAAACGAGGACATTAGTGTTTTTTGTTAATTGTGTCGATCTCCGTTGCATAGCTGTCGTTCCTTATATTCACTTTTGACTCGGCAAAAGGCAATCTCCTTCGCAGGGTTGTCGTTCCTTACACTCACTTTTGACTCGGCAAAAGGCAATCTCCTTCGCAGAGTTGTCGTTCTTTACACTCACTTGCAATGAATGCGATGAGCCGGTAGTTTAAGAGTGACATTTTCTGTGTAATGATTGATTGCCTTTGGAGGTATGGAGGTAGCCAAATGGTGGATGGGTAGTTGGTTAAACTGGCACTGAACTAACATTCCAGGAATGGTAGGTTTGATTCATAATCGGTTCTGAACTTACAGTTCAGAGATCGTTGGATTAGTTCAACACTGGCACTGAACCAATAATCAAGGGTTTGTTGATTTTTATTAACAATCCAAGGCTCGTGTGTTTAATTTATACTTGGTATTGAACATCAATTTGGTGGTCGAAGATTCGATCCACAATTTTCAATGAACTCAGAATCCAGGGTTTTGTAGGATTGGTGCAGTGGTTGATGTTAAACTATGATTAAAAGACGATTGTCAATAAATGGTTAAACGTTGAAAAGTTTTGATTTTGCGCGTTTGTTGGAGCATGAAGATTATTCTGTGGGTGATATGGATGGTTCGAATCTGTCAACGATCCTAGACTGTAAGAGGAAGTATTTTGACTCCTTTAGAATAATGATCTCCCGGTCGTTACTTCATTGAAAAAAAGTGGCATCCCGGTCATTATATGACTCCACTGTCATAATATTATTACACCCACTCAAACGTGAAGTTAAATGACCTGTCTGCTATGATGATTAGACTAACCTTAGAGTAACAGTAGATTTATAACTGAACAAAATAAAACTGTTGGTGATGGAATTAAACACTAAAACTAGATATCTGTGCCCAAGATCATAAAACTAAATCTGGAGATCAGTCTCAAATCTCAAGCATCTGATTGTCTGAAATGACGACCAGTCGCCATTTCAGCCAATCAGATCCTTGAGATGTGAGACTGATATCAAAACTTAGTTTTATGATCTTGGGCCCTGTTTTGGCCGAAACTTTCCATAAAAGCTTCATATGCCATTCTCTAATTTCCAGCATGTGGTTGGTCAGCTATGAGACTGGAATGTATTTCAACCAATCAGCCGCCTGAGATTAGATTCTGGTCTTCTGTTTGAATTTTAGCAGTCAGCTGGTTCCAAGATTATAAAACTGAGAATTGAGGCTGATCTCAAATCTCAAGTATCTGATTGGCTGAAATGGCGACTTGTCAGCCAATAAGAGCTCCGTCTTACAGCTGATAAGACTAACTTGTTGTCAGCAAGGACAGGACCCAGACAGATTGCACAAAATGTTTGTGGATATGTTTCATTGCAAAACTTGAACTGAATAAATTCCTAATGTATCTTCACAAATAAAGAGCAGATAAAATAAACAATCTTGCTATCGTCTGCATTTATTGAAATTTTTTTATTTAGAAATATCTATTATTTCGTTTAAAATTGTTAATTTATGTGAAGCAAAAATCAGAGACACGCCTTTCGTTGTCCTGTAACACTCACCTTTGGTTCAAATTTAACTTTAATTTCATTTTCTCATGCGAAAATTACATTCCTTCCATAATCTATTCTGTCATTTGTATATTTAAGCATCTGGTTAGATTTTGGCTATTTTAGCAGACGACAAAAAACCATCAGATGAGAAAGGTTGTATTCAGCGCATCTAACAGGGTAGCTTCTGTGTTTGAAGCTTGAGAAAAACGTTAACTAATACGTGATACCGCATTGATTATGTCAAACAGTAACGACTGCAAAAACTTAGGAAGTGTTCAAAATAGTTTTCTCAACAGTCATAATCCGCCATGTCAGTGCATCAAAGACGTCTTCTGACAACAATGGAAGCGGTACAAACACACCTGGCACATGTTAATATTCTATTGCACGAGAAACACGTGTACAGTGTTGTAGAATCTGTTTTACGGATGTATGAATCTCGGTTCTGGCACGCCCGGTAGAAACAGGCCGCATCAGGAACCAACCTTAAATTGAACAGCAACCCATCTGGGCTCTGGTTACCAAAAGTTAAATTCATTCATTAAAATTTTGGCCATGTATCGGCATGTAGAAGCTAACAAGGAGACAATTAAGTGTAATATTCCATTCATAGCTCTAAATATGTTTTGTGCCAACAAATACACTGAACAAAATTAACTAAGAATCGTCTGTAAAATTATATATTTCTCATGTGTTCATGTAATGTGTGTTTGTGTAAAATACTGAATCATCCAAATTAAAGTTTTTTAGTTCGAGTTGAGATTGAGGTAAAAAAAATATTATTTTGTGGAGTGTATATATTTTTTTCTGGGTTATGCATCTGTCAACTCTGCCGAATAAATCACTATTATATCTGCTGGGTACTCGTCACTGCACTCAGTCCAATAAAAATCTAAAATCATTGCCAAATAACCTCATGTTATTGCCAAAATTTAATTTATTTTGGACCAAAAGTGTGTTCGGTGCTCACTATACAAATTAAGTTACTTATTTTCAAATTATTTTTAAAGACCTGATCTAAGGTTGTTGCAAAATTAATAAGAGTCAAAGCTAAGTTTCTCTTTTGCATATAAAGCCCACAAAAGTTGTGCAAAAATGAAAATTTACGGAAGATCCTGTTCAGAATTGTTCATGACCTGAGCTGAAAGTTATACAACTGAGATTGTAAACCAGTCTCAACTCTCAAGGATCTGATTGGCTGAAATGGCAACTGGTCGCCATTTCAGCCTATTAGATTCTTGAGATTTGAGACTGGTTTCCATGCTCAGTTTTATAACCTTGGGCATTGGTCGCTTAACACATACCACTAGCGGAGGTGGGGAGTGTGGGGTTGGGCTGGCAACAGGTATAGCTGACTGCACGGACGTCCAAATTTTTTGTCATTTTGACTTACCATAGTTTGGATTACCTGCCCCTACCACTACGCTAACCATTAGGACGGGAACCAAAGTAAACTTGCCTTGGCGCGTGACGGATTAAGTACTGGTGAATGTAGCCATAGTACTAGTATCATACGGATAACAAAAGGAACTCGATCCTGATAAACTGTCCCGATGGTCATTGATAGTAATAATTTTGATTGATAAGATGGGTACAAACCCATTGAATATTATCACCCAGGTCGTTTGAAAGTTAGATTTGTGTTGAAGTGTTGTCTTATGACCAATAATATTATCATTGGGATGAAAATCATTCACTCTTTTCTGCAAATATCAACAAGTCTTTCAAACAATAAAAGGTTTCTTGTGTTGTCCTTTTTTACTAAAAAAATCCTGTAAGTTGGTTTTGAGCTTGAGCTTGAAACTCAGATAAAATGATACAAGTTAAGTCCATACCATAAAACGTGTTACCAAAGCAAACCAAAAAACCACAACATGTAGCATGCCGTTGGGTCAGCTTGAGAAACTGTTCCGCTGTATAAGTTATACGAATGTGGTATGTGTGGATGTTATTAACAAAATAGGACTAATATAACAATCTAAAATATCCAAAGTTAAATAAATTTCCAATTTCTCCGAACTGATCGTTATTGCAGAGAGCATTTCTAATTACGCATAAAAATGCTCTGTTAAGTCCTCATCATAAAACTTGTTACCAAAACCAACCACTTGCTCTTTCCTAAATGCAAATGAATTGACATTTTCGCAAAATGAGGATTTATATAAAAAAGGTGGGACAAAACAAGCATTGTACTTGTAAATGAATGTAGTATTATCTGGTAAGGTTAAAAGAACAAACTTCATGTGAATCTTGCACCTTGCTGCAATTAATCTCTTTCTTGAAATTGTGTTAGAGATTGTAGACCAGTCTCAAAGAAATATATGAGAACCTGGGCTTAGGGTCTATCGACAGTCCGCTTGACAATCTTCACATAAAATATTCATCCATGGCATTCCTATATCGAAAACTTGCCAGTCAAAAGCCACTAATCAAACCCCTCTACAATAGTACATGAATAGGGCAGAAAACATAGGGAGGCCTACTAGACACTGCTAGGCGTTCAATGTTAGCTTCTTCCAGGAATCTAGAATCCGGATTCTTCAGATCTATCGTCTGGAACGGACTGAAAGGCCAAACTTGCAACGTCAAAAATGCCATTCTACCAAAGACTTTTTTTCACTTTTACTAGCCTTAAAATGTTAAATGTTCATGTTCAAATTATTCTAGTTCTAAGATCTGTACAAGTAGTTAATGAAAAGTTGCCTCCCTCGAGTTAGAAGTATTGCCGAGTAATATCCCTTCGAATAAAACAGATCATTTGTATTCTAGTTCTGCGATATCAATCTCCTTCGCAGAGTTGTCGTTCCTTACACTCACTTTACATGTGAATGTAATGAGCCGATAGTGTAAGAGAGTGCTGCGATATGTACAATTGTTAATGAAAAGTTGCCTCCCTTGAAATAAAAGTATTGCCTAGTTATATCCCTTTAAATTAAAATGTCATTTGTATAGCAGTTGCACAATACCAAAGATTTCAAGACCTAGACCTTAGACCCTACAGCTATGGGTATGTATACGACACACCACCTTTTCATGCTGCTGAACATTTGTGCCAAGAATGAAATCAACTTGTTTATGGCCAAGTTATGAGGATATCCTCAACAGAGGAGTGCCTCTGCCAACATAGGGGGAAGTTACTAGTGTCAAGTCAAGTATGGCCTGGACATGGATTGTTGACACCCGCCCACTAACATACCCCAATCTCATTTGTCTATCACTGTTAGTTTAAATAGAAGATAAATTTTCAGACAACTGGCCACTTGCATAATATCGATATTATACTGGTTAGGATCTAAGAACACACTAATTCTTAACCCACTACATATATGAAATGAACTCTTCTTTCTTTCAATTTGTACCAGTTCATTCTTTGTTGATAGGGTGTTTCACAGAAATATTTTGGCTGAATACAGAACATTGTAAACCCTAATAATCATCTACAGTGGTTGCAAATGTAACATAAGCTGCACTTTAAATGTTCTTCAGCCAAACAAGTTAAAACAAAATAAAGAGATTAGAAAGGTATAATATTATTTTACTTCAAAACATGGACACAGAGAATATTACTAACAAAGAACTAATTATTTTTCTGAAATAAAATGCATAATTTGTACATTGCTTGCATAACTTGGTTTACTGGTAGGAACTTGAAAGAAACTAAATTTTGCTGATTAATCATTTTGATAAACCAACATAATGGTAGCTGTATGATACAAAAGAAAAAGAAGTTTCCACAAATAATTTATCAGCAAATGCAAGTATCTATGAAAATTAGCATATTTAACAGCCAGACATCTATATAAGTATTTACAGTATACAATTTCATTCCATCTTGAATTTTTGCTAATTTGTATGCAGAGAAATTTACAACTAACTGGTAACCCATTTTTAATAAAACAGGGTACTAGTAAAATAGGGTAAGTATTTTTGACAATTGTGCATTGATTTTTAAACAAAATACTTCCTTATAAAGTCAGTTTTAACACAATACATGTGTATTTTTTTGGTAACAAAAATTTAAAAACCATATAATACACTCATATCTTTTGTATTCCACTCAATGAAAGAGATTCTCTAAAATTAGCAAATGATTCCACTCTTACATGTTCATATCTGCATAGCACACTTAGAAAATGAACTATATACAATGCACAAATTGATTTTTTTATATAAAATTCTATTTAAGACATGGAATGAAAATAACATGTCTTTTGACGTTGTTGCCATTATTTCAAAAGTTATGCAGATGACATTGCTTATTATGTTGTTGTTTTTTTTTTTGGCTGAATGTTGTTGCACTGTTAGAATATTCTAACAGGTACTCAAATAATCCAGTTTTTTTTAATATAATGAAATTATGAGATCCTTCCAAAAACAAAAAAAAAACAACAAAGGTTTACATAAAAATCTGCTAGCATCAACTTTTCTCATGAAATTGTTCCTTCATATACACTTCTATGTAAAGAAATAGACATTTTACAATGCTGGGCACAAAGGGATGTGAAGTATATGAACTAAGATTTTCTTCCTTTTGTAAACAATGTAAAGTTTTGTTCTTTCAAAAGACAATGAACAAGGAAAATGCTTTTCAAAAATTTCTGTGAAAAAAAATGAATAAAAATGTTGTAAAAATTGAAGTAAATGACAGTAAAAATCACACCAATAATTTTCTTTGTTTTCCATTCCTTCGGCAACATGGTTTGTGATATTATTTCAGCATTTTACAATGGAAGAAGTCTCCATTTTGGCACATGAGTACTTTTGAATAGCACAAGCAAACAGTCTTTTTTTTTTTTACAGAAAGCTTGTCAGCTGCTATCATCATTATTATTATTATAACTATTATTATTTTTATAATACCAGTTTAAAAATTGAAATATTAAATAGAACAAGAATAAACTCATGCTTGCAAAAACAAGTATTTTGCTGTTCCAGATTTGTGATAAAATAATAAAATCACATGTAGTAAAATAAAAGACAACCATTACAGGCTGAAATTATTTTAGAAGTATTGTACTTTGATTGCTTTTGTTTGTTTTAGGCAAACAAATAGTTGCTCCAGCGGAGATGATGGTGTAAAGCAAAAACCTGCACTTAATACAAAGGATTCAAAACATGTACAACACAGATGACAAGCTGTGGTAGCAATATGTTACAAATCAAAATTTACAGCTTCAAAGAATATGGTAACATATACTGGATATGGTAACATATACTGGCCATGGAAAAATTCCTTTCATACAATAGTTTATATGGTTCAAGTGATGATTACTAATGGTTATATCTTAAAGTTTGCTGTAGGTAGGTCCAAAATAAATCGTTTTTTAAAAGTATGTCAACAATAATAGAAAATTAATTAAAAGAACTTAATTTTGAACAAAGTACAACAATGAATCTAACTATCAAATTAACTTAAATAATCTGAATGTTTACTCCAGAAGTATTAAGCCACATAGCCCAGTACTTTGCTTCTGTGATGGATTGATTTATAAACTAAAAACAACAATACTAAAATATTTGACTAAAATCTTTTATGTACATCTTGGCTTTACAGTGTAATTGGTTAATAACTGGAAAACGTATTAAATGACAAATGTCAAAAATGTTATGAAAAACTTAAAATTACCTTACAAATAATCATTTATCACATACACTCAAGTTGTAAGGCCACAGTAGTTCCTCTTCTGGCCTTTTGCTACAGGTTTAATTTTTAAATTGATTTTTAATGGAAAGGCCAATGTCCCAAATGAGTTTTTGAAGGCAAATTTAGCCATTTTTGTCATGAAACACAAATTAATAATTATTACATGTTTTCCTTGTTTTATGAATCTGGCCACTTAATGGTTAGTTTAATACAATATTATTTCAATATTTGCATAAAACTGTTCTCTTTCTGTAAACAATCTTCACATATCCATACAATTCTGTAAATATATTTTGTCTGAAAAATTTCAAACAAACAGTCTGAATCGATCAGCAGCTCATTCATTTCTTCAGGAAAACTCAAAGTCTCAAACAGCTTGATTTGATACCAGTCAATCTCCCTGATGACCAAGATTACACCAAGACAAAGTCTTGGTTTCCCTGATGATTGCAAGTGTCAGGAGTGTGGTGTGTGATCATCTTCCAGGTGCCGTGACAGTTTTTGACCTCGATGGCCTTCCAGGTGGTTTCTTGGTGGAAGACTCCATGTCCTCGGCAGCGCTCAAGGATTTTGTTCATGGATGTTGGCTGGCATTCTACACACACCTCTGCTCCCTTGACAAGGACCTTCGCCCAGTCGGAATACTGACAGTTTCTGCCAACATGTGTCACCCTGAAGATTGCTCGGTATCTGAAAATATAAATACAGGTAATGCAATACAAATCATTGAGGTGTTATCCCTTTCACTATATTGAAAATTACCAAAAATCAGCAGTCCTTTGACATTAAATGGAAAAAAATTTCTTCTAGACCTTGTAAACACTTAGTATCACAGGTGGACACATTCCTATCAAACTTAAAAATTAAAATTGCAACTTTTGTTCTGAAAATCTTTCTCAAAAAATCTAAATTTTTATGCCTGGCTCAATTAAACCAAGCCTGCAATATTTTCATATCTGTTATGTTCAGCGGCTTTCAAAGAACCCTTATCATCTATTTGTATATAGATGTAATATTAGATTCAACAGATGGTGAAAAATTTGCAGATAAAGGAAACTTCCAGTGACAGCAAATGGCATTGAAGCATGTACAACTGACCAAAATATCAAACAGTGTAGACTCTTATGATAACTGTGGTAAGGGCATGGACGATTCGCATAGATCTACCATGCTTTTACAACTAAATTCTGTTCCTGTATCTGTTGCAGAACTGATGTTCCTCTAAGTATTCACATTTTGTGCCAAGCATTTTTTTACCACAAGCATAATTTGTAAATCATTTAACAGTGTAGTGTTAGTGATACAATCTTTTTTTTGAATAAATGAAGGACAAGCTATGCTGATAAGATTTTGTCAGCTAGATAAGGTTAATTCACAAGGGCAAAAGACAAATACATAATTATATGGACTAATTACCATGAAAAGATGCCTTTCAGTAAATCTCTTATCAAAACATATTAAAATGCCTTATCCATCATAGTTTGATATTTTATATTCACCAAGCCCAATGGAGCTGAAACTGTGTTTCATAAAATGTCATTTTAGTCTCTTAAATTGTTTAATGTCTAATTATTGTTTAACAACCATGTTAACATAAACATCTAATGCTTCTCAATCAAAGGCCATGACACTACAGGCAATAAAATTTTCTTTACCTAAAACTGACATTTTTGTATTGGATTTATGTTTTCTGATTTCATTTTGCTCTTCCGTTTTGTTTATGATAGGTACATCAACTTTGTTAACATTGTGTTTCAATCAGATTACATTATACATGTACTGAGTTAACTCTGAAAAATTACATAATTAAAACAAGGTGTACAAAGAATTATTGTATAATGCAAATGCACCACTAGTCACTGATCAATTTATGAAGTACAAGGAAACCCCTATTATAACTACTTTGGGCAGAGATTGCAACAGACCACTAAGGTCGAAGTATACCATGATTTCACTGTTGCTGCAGTTTTAATGACTGCTGTATTGAATCATACAACTGTTAAAACCAAGAGTCAAACCTTAAGTGTGCCATCACACAGTATTTACACGACTGCTGTACAAAATGTAAAGTTTGGCCCCACATACTGTAGAAAACTGAAATTTTGCAACAACATAAATGTTAACTTTGCCACCACAAAACTGTAGTTAATGTTAACTTTGCCACCAAACAAATGTTGTGAATGTGAACTTGGCCACCACACAACTGTATTGAATGTAAATAGAAACCTCCTTAATGTGATTGATTTTGCTTGTTTAGAACCTCTATACAAAAGAGCCTTTCTTGTATTTTAAACTGTGATATAGAGCAGGTCAACACTTCATAATCCCAAATTCATTTATTTTATGAATGACATAGAAACATCAGGCAATGATTCATTAATCAAATAGATATAATCAAGTCTGTTAAAAGAGTTATTCTGCCTGGGTCATATGGTAAACCATGTATTTCTGATTTTCTACTACCCTGGTACCTGGTATATCAATTCCAGATAGGTATTGTGATTTCTCCAGAATATAAACTTAGTGATAAAATTTTGATAAATGGCATTAAGTTATGCAGACTTCATTTGTAGAGAAAAAATCAGTATAAATGAAAGCAAAAAATCAAAACTTCATCGTAAAACCGACAAAAACCCTTTGTGTTATCGTAAAGATCTTGCACTGGAAGAATCTGGTAATAAATGTTTGATATGTCTATCAATATAACTTGTAAACTACGCAAACAGATAGAGCTGATGAGGAAATCAGACGTGGAATTTATTCCAACATACTCCGGAGACGTTCTTGTAGTGCTGATGATTTCAGTGCTGATTTCATCAACCGCAATATGCTTTCTCTTTGTCTTTTCAAGTTGTTATGAACTTTTCTTCAAATCATACACAAGTACTTAGGGAATGTTTAGAACATAACTGGGCCAAAAATCATAAGGTAAAACTGGGTCCCCAACATTGACAGCTGATTGGTGCGAACTGGGTAAGTGACTTATCTAACCATAATGCTTTATAATCTGGAGATCGAATCTACAATTGCTGCACATGGTATGAAACCAGTATCCATTGTAAAAAGGCTTAAAGTTTAACTCCACAGATATAACTTTTATCACATTGGCAACTAGTGTAGATCCAGATCAGTAGGCACATCTTAGCTGTCTGATCAGGATCAACACTGTTTTGACTTTCTTAAATGTACATGTATTCTTTAGATTATTTCTGACCTAGAAGCAAACATTGTAGATCATGGTAGATCTGGATCTACACTGGTCACCTATGTGATCAAAACCTTTCATTTTTGTAAAGGGTCAAAAATCCCCTTGCTATGAACAAAGCATGCAAATTACAAGAGAGCCAAAAAAGAATTGAAATAACATGATTCCACATGACTTAATATTTAGTATAACATACTATTCTTTGCCAGCAAGGAAAGCTGTTGTTCAGACTGCATTAAAAAACAACAACACTGTAACACCTGTTCAATGAAGGAAACAAGCAAGCAAACCAGGTAACAATGACGTAATATAAGGGACAAAGCTTTAGTCTGGAAGATCTACAACAATGCCATGCTGCTAAGGTAATGTGAACATGTAATGTTACAAAATGTTTATTTATTGTGTTTATGTTTATTGCCAACTGTGTTCTAAAAGGTTACTGGTAATCAATATGTTTAACAGATATAGAAGGAATACTGCCACATTAAAACTATTCCTCATTTGCCACTTAATTCCCCCTTATTTTAAGGCCAAAATCTTCCTCATTTGAATCAAAATCTCCCATATCTTCCTTGCTGGCAGCCCAAATCTCCTTGATCTGAAGCCCAAATCTCCAATATCTGAAACCAAAATGTGCTTCATCTGAAGCCAAAATTTCCCTCATCCATGGCCAGAATTTCTCCCAAATTGTAACCCAAGATCTCCCTTATTTTATTGAAACCCAATTGGCAGATATGCCACATTGCCTTAAGCTGCAAATTTGCTATTCTGGTGACAAAAGTAACCATCACGGCTGTTCATTCTTGAATTAAGTAAATTGTAGGGGTATTTTAGACTTGATGGTCCACTGTCATTCTATTTTGCACAGACAAATTTCAAAATAGATTTTTGCGCATGCATAATTTTACCCTCTTTTTTTATAGTTAGACATCGTTATAAAGAAAGTAAAATTTTGCTGAAGATTTAATTTTGCATGCTTTCATGTGATGTGGTAAAATGTGCAAAAAATAAACCTGCATGAAATATCGAGATTTCATGTCATACGTTCAACAACCTCGCATTCCAGACGCATAGTGTTATATTCGCTTCATGCTTGCCGTCAATTGACAAACATTTTTTCATATTTTCTTATTAAAATTTCAGGCCACTTTTATGATCTTATTAAAAGATAACAACGAAAAAGTGATGGTCAGTGAATCTTTTGAAAGCAGCATAGAGTCACATAGGTTCAAGTGCGGGTTAAAGGGTGTAAGGCAGCGAGTTGATTTAACACTTGAACTGTAAACCTCTGCTCTACCATAGACTGATAACAATGCAATAAATGACCATAAATACAAAATTTTAATAGAATTTTAAATGGTGGCTGGTCCTCTTGTATACAAATAGAGGGAAATATTTACATTGCTGCAGTCAAAACTTTCCATGTCACCAAGTGTACAGGATGGTAGCGCATAATTTCATGCCAGATGAGAAAAAAATCCATTTTGTCAAAAAGTTAAAAAGATTTAAATGATTATGATGCAAAGTTTGTAATGAACTGCTATTTCCTTGATTTATTAATGCATGCTGTGTTCTTATTATATGATATATTGTAATCATATAAATTATGCAATGTTTTTAATTTTAAAAGTTATAATTCTGCTTCAATGTTTGTTATTCAAAACATGAATTGTTTGGCTTAAACATAGTTCTAAGTCTTGATTATTTTTTGTACAGAAAAACAGACAAAAAAAGTGACTGGTAACACATTACTGGACTCAATACGAGTTTGTACTTATTTTTCATTTAACCCTTTCCTCCATAAATGTGCATTTTTATGCATGTGCCAGTGTAGATCCATGCTGTCTGATCAGGATCTGCACTGGTCATTTTTGTTCAGAAATAACCTCATAAATCAAATAGCAAACAGTGCAGATCCTGATCAGATGGCACAGATGTGCTGGCTGATCTGGATCTACACTGTTCACCCATGCCATAAAGGTGTGCATATAGAGGAAAGGGTTAAGTTATCTTATAATACTCTGTGATTTTAAATTATTAAAACCAATTAGGGAGATACATTTGCTTTTAGAAGAAATTTGAGGCCTTGCATAAACAGAATAACTGCATCAGAAATCAAGGAAGTTGAAAGTTTATTTGAAAATAGTATACATTGTACTTGGTACTATTTCAGTAAATTCTGACATATATTTATGTCAATGTACTGTTGAAAACATCATTCAGATTACAGTCAGTCATGAAATGGCAACTGAAAACACCAATTACCACTAAATTTAATTTGTCTAATGCCATATAATTCTCTTCTAAAATATATACAATTTTCCATATCAAATACACAATCATCTCATTAGGAATCCATCTTTAATTGTAGGTCGCCATGTGTAGATCACCACGTGTGTGACAATCCTGGTGGGCTGACCGTCAAAGAATTTAAATAAGATGGTACGGGAAGAGCAAATACATGTACAAGTGAAATCATCAAATGGATTAAACTGAGGGTATGTATCCATGGCAAAATTGACTAGTGAAACATACAGAATTGGACAATAATGGTTAAAGTCCCATAATAAGTGGACAAGCATTAAGAAAAGTGGCAACTCCGAGCTATAAAAACAGCAGCTGGAGAGCTTATTAAAGGGTAGGTAAGAAACGCAAACCAGTAATCACCAAATATGTGTGAAACACGATTTTAATTTTCACTCAAGTGTAAGGGTATTAAACACGTTGTACCTGACCACAGTTATCAGAGACGAAATCAGGAATGCCCCTAAACATCAGGCTCCAAGATTATAAAACTGAGATTGGAAACCAGTCTCAAATCTCAAGCATCTGATTGGCTGAAATGGAGACTGGTTGACATTTCAGCCAATCAGATGCTTGAGATTTGAGACTGGTTTTCAATCTCAGTTTTATAACCTTGGTACGGGGTCAAAACAACTGAGTAGCTAACCAGACGATTAAACAAAGGTATTAAGGACAAGTGTTAAGTGGGATTAACAACTCTTTTAAAGTTTTAAGTGAAGAAAACATCTAGAGAAAACAAATCTCTAGCATGATGTCTGACTTCGTGCCAGTGTCATCAAAATGCTCTTTCGACACCTCAAAACCTTAGGAAAGGATTTTTGGGTATTTTATGTCTGTCAAATCAAAGAAAACTTTTCACAAGTAAAACTTTAAGTGAAAATTAATGCATTAAGAGGATGGGCTTAAATTACAATAAAATTTGGCTGCTGTGTAAAGAGATTGAAATGAAAAGAATAAAACTGATGTTTGATGTTTAAAGTAAGTACAACTGTCACACCCAGGAGGCCAAATCTCCACATCTTAAAAGCAGTTTTCTATCCAAAAGTAGAAAATATCCCTTAATTTGGACAAAGAATTTTTTTTTGTGAGTGATGTGGTATGATAATTATCAAGAATGAGGCAGTTGATTTTAGCCTGTGTTGTAAAAACCATATTCATGGAGTTAAGGTGATGGTGACATGAAATGTACAAGAAGTGAAGTCAAAAACAACACTGAAACATTTAAGTTTGCGCAGAAAATGCTAGTACATTCTTAGGAATGTTTTGTCTACTCTGAACAAAACACACATTATTTTTAAGTTAATGGTAAAACAAGTTATATTATAAATTAATTAAGAATTCCAGTAAAATTCTTCAGGAAGTCCCAGCAAACTTAGCTACTGTGCATGTCAGTTAAAATGCAAGTCCAGAGAGTCATGCTGTGGTAAAGTGAAATGTCAACATTAAATCACAAAATCTACATTCTGATCACAGCTGGCTGTCAACAGATAGGGATCAGATTACAAGAAAATCACTTTGTGGTACACCACAGTTTAGGTATCAATCAGTTACACTGTTAGCAATCTATGTAACATTGTAATGCTTTAAATACTAGAATTTAGATTATTTTAAATCATAAGGTTTAATAATTAGTCATTTTCTTTGACCATATCTTGAAATGTAGAGAAGACTGTAATTCCTTTCTTTTATTCCTGACTTCTAAGGTCTATAAAACACAATGCTAAGTCCAATTTGATAGGTAAAACTCTTATCTATATTTTACCTAGATTTCCACATTTTACCAAGGCTTAACCCTTTTCTCTATGGCATAAATTATGGCTCTTTTCCGTTGAGAACAGTATATATTCTAATCAGCCAGCACAGATGTGCCGTCTGATAAGGTTCTACAGTGTTCACTTTTAAATTCATTTGTTGGTTATTTCTGACCAAGAGACATCCAGTGTAGATCCAGTTCAGATGGCATTTATGTGCCAGCTGATCTGGATCTACACTGGTTGCACTTGCAATAAAACTGGTGTATTTGGAGTAACTGGTCAACTAACAGTAACATGCTTGACCTTGTGACCGAATTGTAGAAAAATCCTATGCATAAAAGCAAAAACGTTCTAACTGGTTCTTTATTTAATTGAACATAAAACCTTTTTAATTTCACTCCTCAAAATGCACTCACATAATTCAGTCTGAAAAATAGACATATAAATCAAGCAATTGAAATACTTAAGACATTATTTTACATCTCAAGCATCACTTTACAATTTGATACAAAAATTATACCCACAAAATTTCAGGTCAATTGGATCTTTATGGCCATCTAATTATGGGTCAAAAGCATTCCTTCTTATTGGCATGGCAACTAGTCAGACAGTCTTCATGGTTCTTTGTGTTGGGTCCTGAATGTTGGGAGAGGAGGAATAACTGTTGACAATGTGATGTATGGTTAGCCAAATCAGCCCTGACATTATTGTACCTCTATGACAGGAAAATTAACAACATTTGAAGTTTTACTGACTTGTAAATTTTGAACCTAATTATGGCTTTGAATTTCATTAAGATTAATGTTTCTTGGGATGAGAACAGTTTCTAATAGTAGCCTGCAGATAATCAGGATAGCAACAGAAAAAAGCAGTTTAGTGGTCAGGAGAACATTCTACCAGAACAGATTATTGTCTGCAATTTTTTTCACAATCAGCACAAATGGTGAGTGCTTGTTTGTTAAAGCATGCCTCCAAATTATAATCCAGACATAAATTAAACATTATTGTATCATTTTAACCCTTTACTCCATAGATATGGCATTTATCCCTTTCCTGTATAGATACACCTTTATTGCTAGGGCGAACAGTTTAGATCCAGATCAGTTGGCACATCGATGTCGTCTGATCAGGATCTAAGCTGTTTGCTTTTTGATTCATTAGGTTATTTCTGATCAAAATGTGACCAATGCAGATCCTGATCAGACAGCACAGATGTGCAGGCTGATCTGGATCTACACTTTGTTGCACATGCGTAAAAATGTGTGTATTTCAAGGAAAGGGTTATCACCAGTGAAAATCCACATCAGCCTGTACATCCCTACAGCTGATCCACTTTTAGATTCATTTGGTTACAAGAAGCAAACACTGCATATCCTGAGACTGCACTGCTGTGCAGGCTAATCTGGATCTAAATATTGCCCATAGGATGAAAGCCGTGTTAAACAGAGTAAAGGGTTGATAATTACAGTGAATATAGAAATAAGATGCTAGAATTCTACTTTCAGCCTCCGTATGCAGACTCTCATCCTTGGGTAAGCAGACAGTGATGTAATTCTATGGTAGATCCGAAAATGAAAATATTCAGTGGAGAAAATAGCAAACCCTTGGTATTTGACAAATCAAAGGAGCAACAAGACACCTGGTTAAGAACTCTACACCCACTTGTCAATCTGGCTGACTTGAGAAACAAGACTCTATTCTACATATCAATAGCTATTCGACACCCAACAATTTGAATTTTGAGACTTATGGTGCAAATACTAGATCGTTATTGTAAATGGACATAATTTGGAATTCATTGTAAGTATTTAGTTAATCTTTGCAAGCAAACAAGAAAGTGGCTGGGGTCATGGCTGGGGGTACTGTACAGTTCATACAAGATATGAATCATAATATACTTGTCAACAAATTAGGCAAAAGTAAAGTACAATCCATGTGAAATAATATATGTTTATCATACTTTAATACACCCTTTAGCAGATGTTCATAATATAACATTAACTTGCATTTCTAGAAACAAGTAATAATCTATAATTTGTGCATTGTGTTCAGGATCTACACTGTTCCGATTCTGATTCATTAGGTAATTTCTGACCAATAAGTGAACAGTGCAGATCCTGATCAGACAGCACAGATGTGCCGGCTGATCTAGACCTACACTGTTCGCACATGTAATGAAAGGTGTATATATGGAGTAAAGGCGTATATAAGGAGGGTTATTAAAACATAATTGAAAACTTAGTCAAATGATTTTTGCTTTATTTGATGTTATAAATGTACCAATTGCATGCAACTTAATCTAAGTATACCCATCTAACTAACAGGTTTATTTGCCATTATATGTAATTATGATACATGAGCACTTTCATTTTCAACTCAGTTATGCATATTATATTAGTAAATGTGCAAAAACTTATGAATGATTCAGATATAGAACATTTAACCATTATAGTACCCAGGTATCTTTATTCACATCATTTGACACTCCACCCCTATTAAGATATTTTAATTAGACTGTGATTTACATCAATGATAAAATAACTGTTACATCATGCTTTATTAAAACTATACCCTTTATTTCATGGATAAGGCATATCCCATTATAATTATGTGCTATCAGTGTAGATCCAGATAATCCTGCTCATTGAACATTCTGTACAGGATCTACACTTGCTGCTTTGATATGAACCCTTTCCTCCATAGACACACCATTATTGCATGGGCACAGTGTAGATCAAGATCAGCCGGCACATCAGTGCCATCTGCTCAGGATCTGCACCTTTCGCTTTATGAATTGTTGGGTTATTTCTGACCAAAATGCGCCCAGTGCAGATCCTGATTAGACGGCACGAATGTGCCGGCTGATCTGAATCTACACTGGTCGCACATGCGTAAAAATGCATATATATGGAGGAAAGGGTTAATTAGATTATTTCTGACCACAGTTTTAAGATGTAGCAGGCAGATCAATCCACTACTTTCAAAAACCGTGTTGAAATGCACAATTGTAGAAAAAATTGTTAACAAACCTTCAAATCTGAATTGTACTGAAAACCGAAAAATTTGTTGCCCATGAACATTATATAACCTCATTAACACTTAATGCCATTTTCATTATTTTCGAAAATTTTGCTGACAGAAAATTTTAATACCATCACAATGCATTAAAATTTTGCACAGAAAACAATGACTTTGTTATAATTTGTTCATGGATGATGTAGAATGCTTTTAACCTTTGACAGTATAATATCCATGTCATCTTTGAATTTTACTTAAAATTTATTTTGTTTTTGTCTTGAAAAACCAATTTTTGTGACAGCATTACATTATGGTTGGTGAAATTTTAAGGTTTTTTGCAGTGTCAGTTTTTTTTTCTTGCAACATATTAACCTTTACACCGTGAGTACACCTTTTACTACATTCATGCCATCTGATCTGGATCTACACTTTTTACTTCAGAAATAACATAATGAATCTAAAAGTGAACAGCTATCCTGGTTAGACAGCACAGATCTGCAGGCAAATCATGATCTACACTAAATGCCCATGAATTATGATACACTGGTTGCAAATGCACATATAACAATGTTAGAACAACATTTTTTCATTTTTATTCTAACACATAACATCAAACATTAGCCTGTCAGTTTGTTTTGATGGCTTTAAATGAATGTTTTTATGTGGGAAATATGAATGATGTCCTTAGTATTGTAACAATCTACCTTTCTATCATGTAACTTTATGTAAAGTCATAAAATTTTAAAGCCTTGCGATCAAAGGAAACTATTTCATGCTGGTGGTCAATTTAATATCTATACTATACAAGTTTAACCTGTTTCAATGTTATTGTATTTATTCATCATTTATATTATAAATGCAGTTTTAGCTTCAAAAAGATGATGATTATTTGGTGTATTAAATGCCTTATGCACAATCTTACAGTACATTGAGGAATTTATGACTGTAAATGAGGCCGGGGTTTATACCAGTACAAACCAGTCCCTTCCACATGGCAACTGGACAATGGTGATAACACAAAACCAGAAAATATAGGCCTGATACCCATTATCGTTCAAGTTCATGTAAAAAAAGTCTTTAACTCCTATATTGCACAAACTACATGAAAAGCTCTAATTTTTGATGAACAAAATTTAATGGCACTCACTAAAGATGTAGAAGACTTTGCTGGTCTGCAGGAAATATTGTAATATCTTTACTGATAGTTTAAATTAATCCTGCTTGTAATTTAACCCATTCCTGGATATATACGCATTTTTACGCATGTGCGACCAGTGTAGATCCAGATCAGCCGGCACATCCATGCCGTCTGATCAGGATCTGCACTGGTCGCATTTTGGTCAGAAATAACCTAATGGATCAAAAAGCGAACAGTTTAGATCCTGATCAGACGGCGCAGATGTGCCGGCTGATCTGGATCTAAACTTTTCGCCCTAGCAATAAAGGTGTATCTGTACAGGAAAGGGTTAACAGAAAAATTCACTTCAGAACCCCTATTTTGTTTAACCTTCATATTGCTAATCACAGTGTTGTCCACCAAAAGCCCCCAAGTGAAAAGCAACAACAACTCTGGAAACTGATACAATGATGAAACAATAGCTCAACACAAAATTCAACATCTTTTGGACTAAGGGACTGAATGGTTATGCAACAATGCAACAATAGAACTTTCACTTAAACTGATGTGTAATGCAACAATAGCACTGGAAATGTTCAAGTAAACTATATTGCAATCGTAGACAGAAAGTTAAGGATAACCCGTTAAATAGACTGAAATGTAATGCAGATATTGCTCTTGGACAAAAAACAACAACAAAAAAAACAACAAAGAGTAATAAACAAAAAAGCTTTAGGAATATAATTATGTACAAGTTGTAAGGGTAATATGGTAACAAATAGTGAATATAATACAAAAATAATGCAGCCATGTCTCTCAGAAAAATAGTTTCAAGTGCAGTGCAGCAATTTAGCATGAGAATTAATGATTAAAGTGTAATTGAACAACCCTGGGAATAGAAGATTGACCTTAAATAAAAAATATAGCTTAAGGATAGAAGACAGAACTATAATTAATAAAAGACATTAATAGGATGGGAGACAAAAACAGAATTGATTCTGATATTTAATAATACTGCTGGGATACAATACAGATATGTAGCACCGGACAAAAAGCACAAACAAGAACGAAAGCCAGAAAGAAGACAGAAAAGCCAAGTACTGTAGTGCTTTAAAAAATCAAAGTACTGAAAGTACAGAAAACCAGCGAAGCGATTTTGCTTATTGAGAATAACCAGTGCCATGATTCTCATACATGTATCCATTTACGAAAAAGCAAAAAAAAACTTGTCTAAATGATAGTGGAAATAAGGGTTTCCATGTATTATCTGGATGAAAGCTTCTGTTAACCCTTTACTCCATAGATATACCTTCATAGCTTGTGCGAACAGTTTATATCCATATCAGCTGGCACATCTGTGCGATATGATTAGGATTTAAACTGTTCGCTTTTATGATCATTTTTTCTGATCAGTAATCACAAATTTTAGATCCAGATCAGATGGCACTATTGTGCCAGCTGATTGGGACCTGAACTGGTAACCTATGTGATGAAAGGCGTATATATTGAGTAAAGGGTTTTAAGCAAGAAATTATAATAGTGAAATCTGTGTACGGACATCCCAAAGACATAATGAACACGAAAAATGACACTCCTTCTTTGTTTTTGTCGTCCGCACTTTTCAACGATATTCTATATCGTCCGCTAATTGGACCGCATTTTAGTGGGACCCATATTCCATACCTCCGTGTCCGTTCCACGTCGGACGGACACGGAGGTATGAAATATACCCAACGATATCTTGGTGAGTGAAAAATCGCGGACACGGACAATGTTTGACCATTGTTGCACCGCACCGATCAAGTCCTAGAAATATGAACCGCACCGATTTTACATTGACCATTGATGCACCGCACAGGTTTTGTCCTATCAACATGACGTAGTTAATACCAACTTTAACACGTAACAGGAAACTTGGGGACTACTTTACTTACTCTGATTTCTCTGAAATGCGTAAATCGGTGTTTGCAAGTTGGTTTGATACCGATTTCAGAATTGTGATTAGTAAAACCAGCTTTGCTGGTTAAAAAGGAATCCAATGAAGAAAGAATTGTAGGAAAGAAGCCTATTTATTTATTTTCGACAGAAAGAAACATCTGTTTTACATAAATCAATATAGCCATGCACGCTTCAGTGACAACAAATAATAAAATGTACTCATTTGAAGTGTCCCAAAGCACAAATATTAAAATGGATTGAATGAGCTGTAGTCTGCACTTGGAGAACCTTGGAGAAGCCTTGTGGTTTCCCATGTAATCATGACACCTTTCTGATGATCTCATCTCATCACAGCTTTGTTAATGACTTGTGGTAAAGCATCTGTGAAACCACAGCCCTTCTAATTATGCCACTTAAGATACTGTGACTTACTTATGCATGGCAATCAACCACAAACACATAAGAAGCACTGTTTGATTTATGGAGTAGTTGACATGCTTTAAATTTTTATTGAGTTTTGTAAACAAGACCTGATTGAGTGATTGTAAATCAACCCAGAAGCCATGTAACTGGAGGGAAGAGGGGAATTAACAAAACACAAGTCATTGGAACAACAGCAGCTGTCTCTGATGCCCTATACTGGCAAATTTTAGAGATTTTAAAGACATATCTGCTAAAATTATGATTAATTTCTATAATTACCACCCATTGCATTCAGACATGGATGTGCTGGCTGATCTGGATCTACTCTGGTTGCACATGCAATAAAACCCGTCTCATATGGAGTGAAGGCTTAAGAATTAAGACTTATCGTTACAATTATTGTTTTGAGAATGGTTATGATAATTGGATTTGATTTTTCATGTCTTAAATCATATGTTAACCACAGCCATCTGAATCAACTGGTGTATTTCACTATTTGTATGAAAGTAACCAGCAGGTATTTATCATCAGCTTACATCATTTGATGTACGACCATACAAGACAAGATAATTAAATATGGCTGTACGTTTTTGCTTTATCCAATTACATAGTATGTTAATTTCATTTATCAAAATAAAGTCAATGTCAGATTGAATATGCAAGTGCAGTTTGCAGCCTATCCACTTACTAGACACTGACTAACAATGTCAAGACCATATCTAAACGGGGGATGAAAGCGTTTGATTGCATGTTCTTTTTTGTCTTTTTGTCTCCAAATGTCAAATAAGAAGCTGCTTTTCATTATTTTTCTGGGTCAAGAGGAGGAAGTAATTTTCACTGTTGTTTTTACTCCCCTTATGCCCTGTTTATTGAATGGTATTAATCTGACGAATCCATGTTCACTGTTGTATCGTGGGGTGGGGGGGGGGGGGGGGGTGGGCTTAACACAATGCAGGTCTAACTCATAGAATGAATAAAAATTCATTCTATGAGTTTGTCCAGTATTGTGTTAAGCCCCCGATATGGGTAACTGCATGGTACGGAGATTATTGGTGTACTATTCACATAGATAGATACTAGGTAAAACTTGACCTGGGGCTAGGTTGCATGGGCAGTGATATGCCTATTACTGCTCCGTGAACAGGCTCAATCAAACTGAGCGTGCAATATTTACATTTTTTGAAAATTTTTGTGTTCTGTGCACAGTTTTTTTGTCATTTATTTCTTAATTGTTACACTGCAGCACAGCCCCTTGTTCTAAAATCTTGCCTACAGCCCTGTAATTTGGCAATAGTTTGACAGGTACTTTATCAAGAGGATCTGTTGCATTTGAAATAGCTTTTTAACAAGATTTATTCTATTAGAGAAGTATTTTCTTTGAGATTTCAGATTAGAGAACCTTTTTTCAGGTAATCTAAGATCCTCCGTTTTCCCTTGCAGGTTTTCATGCAATTAATTTATCAAAATAAATGGCTTGGATTATCTAAGAGTTTGCCATTCCACTGTCAATTATGCTGGTATTCTGCAGAATTCTGTCTCATTATTGTAAATAAAAAAATGGGTTAATTTAAAATACAGCACTCCACCTGGCTGTCTGCTGAGGTGGGGAAGGGGGAGGGGTGGGTGGGGGTATATCACTGTAAATTCTTATGACTGTCAAATTATATGTTTGTTAAATTTAGCTATATAATGCCTTTTTTCTCCCTAGCAATGTTATCACAATAAAAAATAGTTAGCCATAATTTTCTCGAGATTCTAAAATCTTGCAAGTTTTTAAAAACAAAATTAAAAGAGCTTTGAAAGCCTCCACATTGAATAAACTTTTTACAATGTTTCAGGTTTGTTTAAATTTTTGTGTTTATATGGTGCTGGACTGTATGTTGGGCTATGAAACTACTTACGCTGGTTTTCTTGGAATTCTATTATCCTGGAAGTTTTTGAAGAAGAGATTCTTTCGTATATCATGCTCTGGACTGTAATTCTTGCTGATTCTGTAGATGGAGAAGTTGGCTGGCATTATATATCCTACCTCTGAAATACACAAATATACAAGCTTGTAAATATCGCTGTTCTTTAGCAGTTGAACTCAGGATCAAGAAACAAAGCTAGAGACCAGTCTCCAATCTAAACATTCTGACTTGTTAAAATTGTGCACAGTGTAATATTGACCAGTGGCAAGCTAGAGTTTTGAGTTAGGTCTCCATTACCTTGAAGCCTGCCTCCAATCTCCAGCAGCTGATTGGTTGGAATTGAGTTCAGTGCCCAATGTTATAAAACTGAGCATGGAAACCAGTCTCAAATCTCAAGCATCTGATTGGCTCAATGGCTGAAATGGCGACTGGTCGCCATTTCAGCCAATCAGATGCTTGAGATTTGAGACTGGTTTCCAAACTCAGTTTTATAACCTTCAGACCAGTCTTTAAACTGACCAATCACAAGCTAGACTTTTGAGACTGATTTTCAATTTGAGGTTTATGATCTTGGGTCGAAAATAGTATACCAGGTATTACATGCACACCTGTGACATGAATGGTGCAGATTTTTGTGAGGCATGCTCAAGAAGTATGTAATCAATCAACACAAAACTTGTTGTGAGACTGGTCTCTGTTTTCAGTGTCATGAGCTTGAACTATGGTACAGCTGGACTTACTTTGTTGATAAAAACACACAGACTGGTAGTTGAAAATTTGATAAAATGATACAAATAAGATAAAAAATTGTTCATTGTCCATCTATTCATTGAACTTTTCTTACTGGCATTTGTATATATTGCTGGTTACCTACTGGGAAATATATAATGAATGAAATTATTTATCCTGGGGTCCTGTAAATTGAATATATTGTCTGAATAATTTCATCAAATCTATATGGTAGAAAATATGAAGGCTATAAAATACAAATATTATTCATGAATTTCATTATCAATAACTCCAATTAATCAGATAAAAACGTTGAATTCCCTTGAGAAATAGCCCGCTGTAAACAAAACAAATCATATTTTGTAAGTCTTTTGAATAACTCATGCCCTCACTTACAAGCAAAATGGAAATCTGGTTCAATTATTCCATCAGGCCCCAATGACACATTCTTTGTAATAAGCTACAGAATTGTTCACTTCAAAAGAAATACACTGGATCAACTCATACTATTCACAATTATGAAAATATGCATCATACAATTGATTGCTTCCCACATGTCATTTAACCCTTTCCTCCATATATACACATTTTGCTGCATGTGCGACCAGTGCTGATCCTGATCAGATGGCACAGATTTGCCAGCTGATCTGGATCTATACTGCAGGCCTGCCAAATCTCCGGATTTTATCCGAAATCTCAGGATTTTAGGTTAATTCTCTGGATCTCCGGATTTATAGTCAAAATCTCCGGATTTCGATAAAATTGCAAAAAAATAAAGATTAATTAAACCTTGTTTAAAAGGTGTGCAATGAACATAATAGTTATCCTGCTGCAGTCGCACATTGCCTGTTTATTGCGAAATAACAGGGATGTGGTCAGTGAAGTGCTTCCTCAGTGCCTCTGGCACAACTATACAATAACCGTGTGTCATAAACTAAACCAGGGCCTCGATGTTATCTTTTATCTATTTTCATTGCATGTTCATTCTAATATTGTCAAACAGGTCACACACAGGTTTAACAGAAAGTTAAAAAATGAATGATGAAAATAGATGAAGTCATTTTAAAACAAGTTCTTTAACCATTTCTAACAAGATCGGCAAAATTCATTTCTAAATTCTTTGAAGAGTATAAAGAAGAATATGAGAAAAATGTCATCATCATCATCATCATCAACATCATCATTTTTGTTCAGTCACAGTCATAGTTAACACCAACAAGACATTAAAACAACAACAACAACATCATCGTCGTCGTCATCATGATTGACATATCCAGGCAAAATCTCCGGATTTTTAATGAAGAAGTTTTGGCAGGCCTGATACTGGTTGCACATTTTGGTCAGAAATAACCTAACAAATCAAAATGCAAACAGTGCAGATCCTGATCAGACAGCACAGATGTGCCGGCTGATCTGGATCTACACTGTTTGTCCACTTAATAAAAGTGTGTCTTATAATGGAGGAAAGGGATAGTCAGTTTTAAGTAGTTTAAACTAACACACAATTAAGTTTGGTAATTATGCCTTGTGTTTTAATTAAACAGAAGCACAAAATTCTAATGATTTAAAGACAAAAAGAAATGCTTCTTTTCATCTTTCAAGAGATTCTGAAGTATTGAAAATGTATGTCTGTAATTTTAAACAAAGAAGTAAACTTGAATTTTAATTACCATCAGTCTGTGGCTCTGTTGTGGATGTATGAGTGAGATCCTCTTGCAGAAATATTCCAAATATCACAAATAAAAATGAATAAGTATCCATTCTTGTCAATACTAACATCTAACATAAAAATGAAATGCACACTAATATTTCAGTTTTCTTGAATTTTGTGTGAAAAACAAAGGCTTTGTCACCAAGGAAACCTAAAATTTGAACACCTTATCAATGATTTATCAATTTAAGCAGCTTTAGGATATGTATATAATCAGATATTTGATAAACAGAGATTGATAGCACTAGAAAAGAAAGTTTTGCAGTGAAATAATAAAGAAATTCTATCAACTTTTTTTCAAGGTTTGGTAACTTGCAAATTTCATAAAGGGATTTTGTTTTTGTAAGATCTAATTTATAGAATTGTGACAAAATACATTTTCACGTTCAGAATACAGTCAAAGGAAATTATGTCAATCTTAAGGAAAAGCCAACAATTAGTCTTTAGTCATGTTCTGCCTTTGTTTACTATATCTGGTTTGTGCCAGCCCATTTCAAGAGAAGGCCAGTGGAGGATGGTTATATATCTTAAGCCTTAACCACCCTAATTTGCTTTCTTTTAATTTGGGTCAGTTTATTAATTGTTAAAGGGTTACTTTAAGGTGCCTTACTAGTGAAAAGCAAACTTTGTTCCTTCACAAATGGGTACCTACCATGTCTTTTAATACTATTAACTAACCATTTACTCCATGTGGTATGACTTGTATCTCTGTGCAGTCATATCAGGATCTACACTGTTTGCTTCTTGGTCACAAATAACCAAATGGATCCAAAAGCAAACAGTACAGATCCTGATCAGACTACAAGGATGTACCAGTAAGGCTGATCCAGAAGGCTTTACTGGTTGTACAATTTTGAGAAAAGGGTGTTATATAGAGTTTTCTCAGTAAAATAAAATTGGTACTTTCACGCTTTTGAAACTCAGTGGAATATCATTTTTATTTATCATTTTATTGATCTGGATCTGCACTGGTCGTATTTGGTCAGAAATAACCTAATGAATAAAAAAGCGAACAGTGTAGATCCTGATCAGACGGCACAGATGTGCTGGCTGATCTGGATCTAAACTGTTCGCCCTAGCAATAAAGGTGAATCTATACAGGAAAGGGTTAATAAGTTTTATTGTCAGTACTAATTTAACATTAACACCTTTCATATAATATTTAAAGAGGACAAATACAAACATAGACCACTTGACTTGTATATGGGACATAACTTTTCATTTCTTATGCATTTCTGATTTCTTAATGGTACAACAGTCTATATAATGTAAATAATGCTAAACATACAATATTTTGCACTGAAAACAAGGGCATTAACCCCTTGCAGGTGTTATGTCAAAGATTAAACAATCAGCGACCCTATTCATTAAGACTTTAATAACTTAATAACATGTTGTATATCATTGTAACTGCAGACAATTTCAAATTGCTAATCAGATTTCAGTATTAGAACCTGAAAAATGTAAATCCATAACCTGAATGGTATGTTTAATATCCTTTTTTGACTTCAGTTGGTTCATATTACTGTTTGAGGAGTTCATTTATGTCATATTGACAAATTGGGTCATTTAGAAATTATGTCATAATGATTTGTCCCATTCTTCTTGTTTCACTAAGGTAACTCATGAAAAATGATCATCATTAGGGAAATGCAATGTTACATAGCATTTTAAATAATAAATATTCTACTAATGTGTTATAAAATGAATAGGTTTTGTGCTGATGAAATCTGTCAAAAATGTCCATGTTTGGCACAGTGTTAACCCTTTCCTCCATAAATACACATTTTTACGCATGTGCGACCAGTTTAGATCCAGATCAGCGGGCACATCTGATCAGGATCTGCACTGGTCGCTGCCGGATGATTTTGGTTTGAAATAAACTAATGAATCAAAAAGCCAACAGTTTAAATCCAGATCAGCCAGCAAATATTGTGGCATCTAATCAGGATCTAAACTGTTTGCTTTTAGATTCATTAGGTTATATCTGACCAGGAGGCAACAACTGGGCTGAAGGTTATAAAGCTGAGATTGGAAACCAGTCTCAAATCTCAAGCATCTGATTGGCTGAAATGGCGACCAGTCGCCATTTCAGCCAATCAGATGCTTGAGATTTGAGACTGGTTTCCATGCTCAGTTTTATAACCCTGGGCACTGTAGATCCAGATCAAATGGCACTTATGATAAAAGGCATATGTATGTGGAGTAAAGAGATAAAGAAACATTTTAAGATTGCCAAAAATAACCATCTAGATTTTACTATAACATTTCTTATTAGACATATATTGCATAACAATTTTTATACATATATTATATATAAATACAATGTTCTGGCTATTCTGGACTTAAGGGATGAGTTAATGACTGATGCACATGATTGTTACATGGTATGATCATTTGTGCAGTACCCGGTGTACATATCATAAAAGACTAAGAAAATATAACGGGTGCAGTTAGAATATTATTACTCATAGTGGAAATAGAAGAAAATAACATTTTTCATATACAAAAGAAGATATGCTCATTTTTTGTGGTATACTATACAATGTTGTTCATTAATTGTTATCCATAAATCAATCAGAAATATTTTATGCCTCAATTATTGTATCATATATATAAATTTTATCCTTTTTTCCCCAGACATAGTACCCTTAATTATTGTGCTGACCGCATGTAATTATTATAATTGAGAAGAAATAAGGTCAGTAAATTGGTCCTGAATCTTGATATGATCTGAAGCCAGGATCTAGGCCAACTAATCTATGAAATAACAGAAAATTAATAAATGAGAACCAATATTGATCACTGGATTCAGAACTTCATCCTTTTAGTATCGCCATATTAAACCGAAGAAGATCCTTAACAGATATATATCTGGAACTGGAACTAACTACATTTATACAGCTTTTACTGATTAAAAAGTGTTTCAAGAAGCATTTGCATCAATTACTTAATGATGCAAAGCTTTTTGAAAATAAACCATATAGTTCTTTACATTTATCCATTTACTCCATAGATACACATTAACCCTTTCCTGTACAGACAGACCTTTATTGCTAGGGCGAACAGTTTAGATCCAGATCAGCCGGCACATCCGTGCCATCTGATCAGGATCTAAACTGTTCGCTTTTTGATTCATTAGGTTATTTCTGACCAAAATGCAACCAGTGCAGATCCTGATCAGACGGCACGGATGTGCCGGCTGATCTGGATCTACACTGGTCGCACATGCATAAAAATGCGTATATATCCAGGAAAGGGTTATTTCATGGGTGAACAGATCCAGATCAGACTACACATTTGTGATGTCTCAGGATCTACACTGTTCACTTCAAGATTCATTACGTTACTTCTGACCAAGATGCTACCAGTGCAGATCCAGATCAATCAGCATAGATGTGCTTGGCTGATCCTGATCTACAGAGGCCACACATGCATATATATAGAGTAAAGGGGTATACATGTTTTTGGTATGGAATTGTGCTATAATATTCTATATATACTCTCATCTACCTGGGTCTCTCTCCTTCTTTCTGAATCGAGGATTACCTATAATATTAAATAAAATTTTATTTTTGGATTCCTTCTTGTTAATCTAGGTACAAACCTTATATGGTAACCCCAGATTTCGCCACAATAAATGTGGTGCATGAATGTAATAAACTAAATCTTTGATATCCTTTTCTAGAATTCCTGCTCTAGTCCCTGAAGAAAAATGGTAGCTAAACATATCGTATTTGGAATTAAAAAAAAAAACCAAGACCTTAGCAAGTACTGGGAGCAAATAAAGCATACCAGCATAGATGCAGTCAACAATTTCCTGAAAAACCTAGAATGAACCAACCAATAAGTTTTAACTGTTTAATCCATGGATATTCCATTAACGACATGCCAACAGTGTAGATCCAGATCAGCTGGCATATCGGTGCTGTATGATCTGAGGATCTGCACAGTTCAACTCTTGGTAAGATGTAACCTAGTGATTCTAAAAGCAAACAGTGTAGATCCAGATCAGACTGCACAAATGTTTAGGCTGATCACTATCAACAATGGTAGCACATGAGATACAACAAGTACCCCATTGATTAACCCTTTCCTACATATATACAAATTTCTATGCATGTGTGACCAATGTAGATCCAGATCAGCTGGCACATCCGTGCTGTCTGATCAAAACTGCACTGGTCGCATTTTGGTCAGAAATAACCTAATGAATCAAAAAGTGAATAGTTTAGATCCTTATCAGACGGCACGGATGTGCCGGCTGATCTGGATCTAAACTGTTCACTCACGCAATAAAGGTGTATCTATGGAGGAAACGGTTAGGTTTCAGGTCTAGCAGAATAAGTTTAATTTAATTTGAAATTTCCCACCTATCTGTATTCATATTTCAGACCTCCCTGAAGCCTAAATTGTCTGCAATTTTGCTTACTAAATCATAAATTATTAGTTTAATTTAATTTTAAAAGATAAATTTGGAATGTCCTGATAAACCTATACCTTAAGTAGTTAATGCACAAGATGCAGCAGTAACAGAATAGAGTGCAGACATGCACTTTTTACCCGTGTGTAAGCTTCATGATTAACCAGAACTTCTTGACACTAAATACACAACAGCTCCTGTGCCTTCTGCAAATATGCTTTGTTCTCTAGCTTTTAAAAAACAAAAAAAATCTGGGAAGCAGCAATATTGTTCATGTCAACATAATTGTCAACAAATTAAAGGTATAACCACTGACCAGATCTGCGAAAATTATGCCTTAATGAATCATCCTTTACTAAAAGAAACTTAAGTTTTTTTCACTGGCGCTTGACCAGCCGCCCCATCCCCTGCCAACCCTTACTAATGGTGTCAAGTCACTAATATTATTCCATTCTATCAAAATATGCGAAAATACACTGTCAAAATCGTATTCTAAAAAAATTATTTTTCTATGTATACAATTGAATAATGGTCAGGAATGGCTCCAGTGGTTTTCTTATGCCTGATCCATTTTCTGATATGCATGTATCTCTTTCTCTTTATCATGAACTTATCATGAAGCCTAAAGTCATCAAGCTATGCAATGCCTTAAGAGTCACCAAAAAGAAAAATGTCCTTGATGATGTCACTCGTCAAATCATCATCATATGCCCATGTCAGGGCATTGCAAGTTGCCAAATTGCCATAAATAATATTTATAACTTAACAAAAAGTTATCAGCAAACAGAAATCATTATGTGCAGAGTTATCATCACGTTTGCTTTGTACATGTAGTTTTTACAGGAAGTCTGGTTCACATACACGAAGATAGTTAGATTAGAAAGTTTGGAACAGATCTATTGCATTGTAATAATTATCTTATTGTGTATTTTTAATTTTTGGCAAATGCTTTTATATTAGATAGTTGTACATCATTCTGTCTGGTAAAATTCATGCCATGCTTTCTGAATTTTGCGGAAATGGCTTTTTTTCTCGATATTTCTGTTGTAAACCAAATTGTGGGTTGAGTGCAAAACAGTTACAACTGCCTACTTTATTAAAATATAGTTACAACTGTTTTGCACTCAGCCTTAAATTTGGTTTACCAAGATCCTCTTTGAGTTCAGTAGTCTGAACAGGTTCTTTGCCGCAGATGGTAAGTGTCAGACGAACATTAGAACAGCTTTCATGAAAGAAGACATAATTACTGAGGAGCAGGTACTTCTAGTTTTCACTTCTGGCTAATTGTTTGTTAATTGATGGAGGATGTAGGCAGGAAGTGACGAGAGCTGATCTGGATACAACAATATTACAACCATTCCAAAGCCAAGCAACACTTAATCCAAGACAAAGTAGCTCAGAAGTGTGAAGTGCTATAAAAAGTTGCCCTGTGCTTTGATTAAGTGGTGTTATGATCTGGGTACAACAATATTACAACTGTTCTGAAAGCAAAGCAACACTGAATCCAAGAGGAAGTTGCTCAGAACTCAATGATGATCATAAAAAGTTGCCCTGTTCTTTGGAACATTGTTGTTATTATCTCAGGTCCTAAAGTATCATAAAGCCTAAGTGTGATGATGTTCCCTCACAGATATTATCCTCTTCAAGATCATACTAGTAGCTCTGGGTGTCACTTTAAAAGTATCCTTAACTAGGGTTTGCTTTTGTAAGGACTTACTTTTGTTATGTGCTTTTAAAATGACCTGCTCATCATAACTGGAAATGTAGAATGCAAGTTGATATTTGGATGTTGCCTGGAAAGGTACATGGCCAAACTTCAGTTATTTCTGCTCTAACTATAGGTTGTAATATTTGATTTTTTGTCAGCCTTTAAAACCAGGTTTGCAATGAGTAGTTATAAAATAATGGAGTCTATTAACAGGTTGTCCAAATGAAGTTTGTTAAAAAGTCGTTTGCTTTTTACTTGTAACACAGGGAGGACTTTGCTCTTTTTGTGCACTGGAAACCAGTTAACTAAATGCTGCTGCACTTTGAGAAAGTTAGAAACTGTTATAACAACATAATAAAAATATAAAATTCAATGTACCAAGACCTGCCATGTAATTGTAATGTATACATTAGAAGAAATTGGTAAGATAAACAACAGACTGACCAAATCTTTTTGTGTTTCAGTGAGAGACTCCATTTCATTAATAAGAGTAAGATGCAGTTGTTTCAAGCTGACAATTCAGAGAGATAATGTTAACCCTTTTCTCCATACAAACACATTTAGTGCCATCTGATCAGGATCTAAACTGTTCATTTTTTATTTGTTAGGTTATTTCTGACAAAATGCAACCAGTGCAGATCCTGATCAGACGGCACGGATGTGCTGGCTGATCTGGATCTTCACTGGTTGCACATGCGTAAGAAGGCATAAATATGGAGTAAAGGGTTTAAGGCATGCATTTATTCGCTTTTTTGTAAATTTGCTTTAATGCTCTGTGTACAGCTGCTCTTAATTTCTGTAAGAGATATTAGTAGTTAGATGAGTTGCTTCCAGGCCAAATGCAAGAATATAATACATACTGAACAGAATGCATCATAACTTTATATTTAAAGCTGTTACTCATATATTTTATCAAAAGATGAAAGAATACAGCCGAGATTACTTTCTTTCAGAACTTACACTCTGTAATACTTTTATCCCTTTCCTCCATATACACACATTTTTACGCATGTGTGATCAGTGTAGATCCAGACCAGCCAGCACATTTGTGCTGGCGGATTTGTATCTACACTGTCTGCCCATGCAATGAAGGTGTGTCTATTGAGGAAAGGGTTAAGATGAGCAATTTTTTGCTGCTGTGTTTTGAGTGCAGGAAAACAGTGATGTGGAATACATGATGGAAAGTACCTGTAAAAAAAAAGATTGAGGAAAGTCCCCCTGAGTACGCCTGACAAACAGATGTGCCGGCTAACCTGGATCAACAGTGTTCATCCATGCATAACAGCCATATCCCATATAGTATGGGTTTAACTTTTGTGCCTCAGAACCATTTACTGTTCAGAATGGGGGCCTACGAAATTCAGCTGTGCTAGTCTTCTTAAAACAGATAAGTCAAGGTACCTAAGTTAAACTTTAACCCTTTCCTCCATATGTATGCATTTTTGTGCGACCATTGTAGATCCAGATCTGCCAGCATGGATGTGCCGGCTGATCTGGATCTACAATGTTTGCCCAAGTAATAAAGTTGTGTCTATGGAGGAAAGGGTTAAAGCAATAAAACATCACCAGAAGAGAAATCTTTCCTCATCAGACTATATCTGAGAAGTGGCTGTCAACTTAAGTTGAGAGGTGCCTTTTATCCTAACAAAGTTTTATTTATACCCTACACCAAGCTTTCTCAAAATCACTTTTTGTTCATTAACACATTTATGAGAGAAGGTTTATATATTCATAAATACCAATGTCATAAATTAATTCATAATCTATTTGTAACAGGTATATAAATCTTTTGAAAAGTTATATCAGATTCAAGTGATTGATTTAGGGGTTCTGATTATATAAATGCATGACACTAAAAGTGTCTTGGCAGTCATTCTTCCTATTTACAACCGCTATTTAGATTAGTACTGGAATTATTTATCACATTTTGCAGTATTTTGTATGTTAATAGTTTGTATTGCCTTATATTTCACAGCCATATTCATACATTTCAATCAGCAGACGTGACAAATTTTATAATGATTTCGTAATAAATGAATCCATTTGTATCTGATAGTCTCTGATGCTATCCCAACCTACTTTGCTTTTAAAGTGCTACAACAAAAAAGTCTTTCAAGATTTATAAGTACACTAATCAAAATTCTGTTGATTTGCATCAGTTCTGTTTCTTTTTAACTTAAATTTTAGATAAAATTTAAAAGAAATACTGGAGCTAAAGCTTGCTGAAGCTTCATTATTATCTACATTAAATACAAATTAACCCTTTATAAACTGGGATATGGCTGCTATCCATGGGCCATCAGTGTAGATCAGCAGGCACATCCAAGCCATCTGATCAGGATCTACACTGTATTTTTTAAGTTAATAGATTATATCTGACCAAGAAGTAAACAGTGTAGATCCTGATCAGACGTCACAAATGGGTTAACAAGTTATTGTATAATTAAAACCACTGGCAATTTAATCAAATTTATGGGTCATCAGGATGTGTAACAGTGTAGACCCTGTCAGATTGTGCAGAATCAAATCCTTATCTGGGATTTACATGTGTCACAAATGTGACAGATGTGACTTCAGCTTTACCAGCTAAATGAATGTAATCGAATGGATCTGCCTGTCTACCAAGTTGAGTCAATTTGATTCATTGCTCAAAGTAGTTTATTACCTAAACAGAGAACATTGTAGACCCTGATCAGACTGTGCACATACATAATACTGGTCTGGGTCTACAGTAATCACAAATTATAACATAATATAAGCTGCTGCTTTGCAACAATTTAACACTTGATGAACTTTAATAGTTGTTTTCCAGTTTTATTACAATGCATTAAAAGCAATTACAATGAAAGTCGATTTGATGGGTTTTATTACAAGAAATCATGTAACAGGGCAAACTCAGTCCGGATATATTTGACGCCATTCCGGCAATAAATTGCTAAGTTACACTGACACATCGCTTTTCTATTTTCGAATAAAATAATTGATAATATTGTTTTTGTTTTTTTTTGTAATCAGAATTATAGTTTTAATGTGGTTTTATGTGTCATTCTTTTTTTGTTTTATTGGCAAAAATCAGACGAATATTTGGGAAGTAGAAAATGATTTGAACAGTAGCCGAAATCATTTCTCCTTTAATAGCGTAACAATTTAACTAACACCTGTATGTCAACTTGTCAGAACGTTACTTTAGTATATCGAACATAAAAGGCGATACTGCAATTTGATACACGGTTTTGCGGTTTAGGTAGTCCTCTGGCTATGCAAATTGCTCTATTTAATCTTCGTAAGTGTGTTTAAATCGTCAAGTAATGAAATGGACAATCAAAATAACCATATATGTTTAAAGTGGCTAGTTTTATATCACTTTCATTCCAGCACAAAAATATCAAATATAAAGGGTCACAAATATCAAATATAAAGGGTTAGAAAACCAGAACACATATATTGTAACATCTGTCTAGAGTAGATCTTTCTTTTTTACTCCTCAAACCTTTGAAATTTTGTTGAATATAATATATTTCACACTACATTAACCTGGTGTTAAATTAGTTCAAACAGGAATATGGTACAGGCCTGACAGTTAACAATGTTGCTATTTTTCTTCTTCAATTAAAGATCATGTAAGATTTATGGAAAAGATAACCTTACACGCCAGTATATACATTTTTCTTGTTTAAAACTTTAATTCTTGTAATAAACTTTTGTTATATTGTGAAATGTTTACGACAATGGGATTAAAGAGGATTTCACAACACATATTTATTACAATGAAAATTAAAACAAGTAGTTGTCATTTTCAGACAGTAAAACATACAGAAAAAAATTAATTGAAAACAGAAAATTTTCACAATACCGGAATTACTTTGTGCTATCTATGTATCTAATGTACTTTCGATGAATTAAATTTTTTTTTGCAAATAATAAGAAAAATGAGAATATAGAATGTTATCATGTTGTCAATTTAAGTACTATTAATGAATAAAGAATTTTTTGTAAATTACAATAAAAATGAAAATATAAGAGCTGTATCATTTTGTCAATTTAAGATTTATTGTACTATGTCTCATTTCATTGCAAAAAACACGGTTGTCAAAATGTTTTTGCACAAAATACATCCATTTACTTTTATCAAAATAATTTAAATGGGTTAGAGCCGCAGTTTAACAATAAAATAATGCCTTCTGGGAAACATTGGAGATATTGCTCATTTCAATCTGTATAAAAATAAAAGTCAAGATAATCATCCTTAGATCGTTTTAACCCTTTACCCCAACATGGGCCACCAGTGTAGATCCAGATCAGCAGGCACATCTGTGCCATATCTCATGGAGTAAACACCTTATGAAATCATTTTTCATAAATAAGAAAAAACACAAAAATAAAAATTCAAGAATATGCCCAACCTTGCTAAACTTCAATTGTTTATGTGTGAATATTATTTTGATTTACACAAATTGTTAAGGGCTGAAGGTAATAAAGCTGAGATCTCAAGCATCTGATTGGCTGAAATGGCGACTGGTCGCCATATCAGCCAATCAGATGCTTGAGATTTGAGACTGGTTTCCATGCTCAGTTTAATAACCTTGGGCACAGAAGTGTTAGAGTATATATTAACTGAATATTGAACAGTTTAGTTGCTGATCAGACATTGTAGACCCTGATCAGTGCCCAAGGTTATAAAACTGAGCATGGAAACCAGTCTCAAATATAATTGCAGGCAGCTTTGACTTTATTTTTCAGAAGCATGTATACAAGTAGCATGCTTAACCCTTTCCTCCATAGATACACCTTTATTGCATGGTCGAACAGTTTAGATCCAGATCAGCCGGCACATCCATGCCGTCTGATCAGGATCTGCACTAGGATGCGTTAGGTTATTTCTGACCAAATTGTGACCAGTGCAGATCCTGATCAGACAGCATGGATGTGCCTGCTGATCTGGATCTACACTGGTCGAACATGAGTAAAAATGCATATAATTATATAGAGGAAAGGGTTAAAGCATGAAACAGAAAAAATTACAGAAAATAAACCTGATCTTACCTGCCATCTCTTCACGAGAATATTCTACACTTTGCTGTAGACAACCATATTCTCCATAACATGACTGTTTTGATTTTGTAGCAGTTGGACACTGTTTGCCGCCAAATGCAGCTTCCTGTACAATGACTCGCTTCCGATGTTTACGCCCTCTGCCGCAGGAATTTGAGCATTGTGACCACTCACTCCATTCTCCCATCACACAGTCTCTTGCTGAAATGAAACACAGGTACATTTTAATGTTAATAATAATTTAAAGGTTTTTCTAAACACTTTACTCCAACGATACAACTTTTAAGGCATGGGCAAACAGTGTAGATCCAGATCAGCTGGCACATCTGTGCCATCTGTTTTGAAATTCATTAGGATATTTCTTACCAAATAGCAAACAGTGTTGATGTAGATCAGATGGCAAAATATATGGAGAAAAGTGTTAAACAGTTGTTTCAGTAAACTATCAACACGTGAAGATTTAAATATATGGAATAGAAAAGAGCGTATGGTGTTTGGTCTGTTGTATCAATAGGGATGTGGTGTTACGTGTGCAACATCATCCATACACTGGCCAGCCACGACATGCAGTGCTTAAGTGGCACAAAAAACTATGTCAATTAGATCTAGGAGGTGCTGCTGTGAATTACCATTAACATACATTCTACAAGGATTTACACAATACCTATGTACAGTGAATAGAACACAATAAGCTAATTCAGAAATAGTAAACATAGTACAGTATTTGCTAGGAGAAACTATGAAATTAAAAACAAACAATTACCAGGTAACGAGATACCTGAATTGCAATGTGCAGATGTGCAATCATTCTTCAACCGAGAGATTCTATGCCCAAGGTTATAAAACTGAGCATGGAAACCAGAAACCGACTGGTCGCCATTATAGCCAATCAGATGCTTGAGATTTGAGACTGGTTTCAAAACTCAGTTTTATAACCTTGGGACCAGGCTTCTTTTTAAAACTGTAAATGAGGCATCTGAGCCTGCATCTGTATCACCAAATACAATATTGAAAAGTTCAAACAGTATTGCCCTTTGGTTTCGATTTTTGCTACAAAATTTAATACGTGTTCATCTGTGTCTATGGGATGCAGTCCTTGCAGAATTTGTGCTGTGAACAAGTCAGGTACATAAACTGAGAGACTGTATTGGCCAATTATGACACAAATTTAATGAAATGGACTTCTCTGCAGGAGATCTCACCTTTATCATAACATTATGATTTCCCATCAATTTTTCAGGTTGATCAAGCAGAAATAATAATTGATGAAAAATTACGAATGACCCAGTTTTGAGCAATTAGCCAAATTTCTGATTTATGGGTGCTGAAAGCTAGTTATAGACTACCAAGTAGGTCTAATTAGTTAGGAAACTACAGTTTTAATTGGCTCGAAAATGTCTTTACGGGTGCAGAAATCAGTAATCCTATACTCCCCACTAGATAAAGAGACCCCCTGCTCTATAGATTAAAATTAAGGTAAAAAGTAGATAAGTAAATGCAAAGGAGGTCCCATTCGGTAAAGATCAATCAAGAAAGATAATAAAACGACGAGGGATGAGTCATATGAAACTTGCTAGGTCACTATTTCATTCATGAAAATCGAGATATATTTTTTCAGACTGTTCAAATATTTGAAAACGGATAAGCCTGCTCCAGTTGCGATAAGCAGACGCGATAAAATCAGAACAATTAATTTAAGTTGTTTTTAAGCATTGCCAATATTTACTTAATACTCTTGATTCATAAATTTAATCTGTTGGTTTTAAAAGTTTCCCTTTTTCTGCATTATGCTTGGTTAAATTCTATTTCGGGTAGGATGTAGAAATTCCGAAATTAGTTTCTTTTGAGTGAATTCTTAAGCACATAATATTATGCTCTTTTAGGCAAATATAAACATCAACAAATCTATAATATTCATAAGCCCGAACATCTAACTCTGCTTCTTGTTCAAAATAATGATAATAATTTCGCATAAATGACACAAGTGACATTTTCGCGAGGGCTTAAATTCGCAAACTTATATTATTTTAATGAGACCTGATATTCAATTGTTTGATTTCACTAGGGTTTGATTTCGCGCATTTACCCTCGCGCGAAATATGCAAAAATTAAACCATCGCGAAATATAACGATACCAGTAATAGAGGAGTATTTTGGCTAAGAAATGACATCATAAATTAGAAATGACATATTAATCCAAAGAACATTGACTTAAGCATAATCCAGTATTTTTATCAAACATAAAACTAAGGTTAGAGACCAGTCAGCTGATTGGTTGAAATGAAGAGTAGTCTGCACTTAGCCCAATCAGATGCTTTTAAAAGATTTGAAACTGGTCCATTTTATGATCTTGGGCACAGAAGACTGACAGTTGCTGACATCAGTAGATAATCCTCGATGAGCAATAAAGTCATCATAACAAGATTATCATACCAAATGAAAATAATGTCAGTGACTGTTAATATTGTTGTGGGAAATACAATAACAACAATCATCATTTCAGCCCAGTTATTCATTTTCCACCTTATTATGCTGAATGTCTTACTGGACATTGACTTGTGCTACTTCAAGCCTGTCCAACATGATATCATCATTACAGAATAATGATGGGAAGATAATACCATTGTTATTTATGAACTTCCATGTGTCAAAAAGCCGTTGAACTTGACACTGATGAGAAACGCAGAAAAGTGACCGAGAAACATCAAAATCATAAACAACACATACAGAAAGCTCACCCAAGATGAAAGCAATAGGTACTGTTTTCAAAACATAAGGTAGGATTATAAAGCTTCTCTGGTCCCATGGTTATTAACCCTATACTGTATGATCACAAATGTGCTGGTTGATCTGGACCAACACTGGTGGGACATGTGACAGGGTTAAACTGATACTGAGATTATTCTTGCATATTGATACTGACCATATGCTATTTGGCCTGCAACATTCTGGTATACTGATCTGAAATTACATTCTGCTATATTTGCAGAAAGTAACCTGACATTTAATATTGCTCTAAATTAAACTCTGAGAAGAACTGACCAAAAATGACCTTGACCTTAACTCTTAAGTGCCTCCCCAAGTATTTTCATAAGTTAATTATGTTCTGGGCAATTATCAATCAAATTAACATCAATAATTTAAAACAGCTCACACCTTTGAACAAATACTTTATTAGTCTCAATGAGCATTCTCTTGACCCTGATTATCCTCAGGATCACTTGGAGGCATGGACAGATGGACATCACTATCTAAACAGCCTTTCATCTTTCAAATTCAATTAATGATTAATGAGCAAAATGAAGATTGATTTCTTCTTAAATTTCAAACAAATATTCAAGATTGTGTACAAATTTGATCAATGGGCTTTTCATTCTGAATCTCTTTGTCAAGGGTTTTGTTTTTCTGGAAAGGACAAAGGACCAACATCTTCATATCACATTAAACAACTTCATTAATGATAAAACATGAAAAAACATAAACTTATAGCTCTAATGTTATAAAACTGAGCATGAAAATCTTTTTCATATCTCTGAGACTGTGGCCAACATCAACCAATCAGATATGAAGAGATCAGACACTGGACTCCAGTTTTCCAATCAAGAGGACATTGGTTTAAGTCCTGAGACTACCTTGGTCGAGATCATGACATGAGTTTCCACATGGCACAAATAATGGTGCCTGCAATCAAAGTACTGGATACAATATGGTGTGAGTACTTAGCAGTTCTTCTAATAGGTGTTAAAAATTTTCAGTTGATATTCTGTCAGAATGATGTAGCTGTGCAGTGGCTAGCCAGTTGATCTGGGGAACAATAAGTTCAATCCACATTGTGGAAGAACAGTGGTCTAGAGTTAGAGTGTCTGACTCCAGATCAGGAGACTGCAGGTTTGAAACCCACCAGGGATGAGCTTTGTCTGCTGTTTCCCCAATCCACATTTGGAGAGAGTACTGGTTGGTAACTCAGGAAGCGTGATTAATATAAATTTCGAATAACTTGTTTCACAATTAATGTAAAATAAATAAGTTTAAACTAAATTAAAATCCTCATTCCTACTTCTATTTATGTCATGCCTAAATGAAACCATAACCCCAACCCTCCTTACCCAGGATGAGGGGCCATCCCTTGTCAGTTAAGTGGAATGATTTGTGTAATAAAAGTGCTAAGTTTGAATGATATGACCACATGTTCAGCATCTAAATCTTGTCACATTACAACAACTGGCTACAAGTTTTATGACCATGCACCTCTTGTTGCAGTAATTGCTGCCAAATGCTCAGCAACATCATTTAAGTGCAATTTTATTGGCTTACAATTAGTGAACCATCTAATTTAATCATGTTTTATGGTGTTTTTATTCTCATGTAATACCTCTGTATCTGATAAATGCATCTTGACCCCAATGAAACCCAAGCTACAGAAAAATTACCATACAAGAACAGAAAATTAATAGCACCATTTCCATGTTCAAGCAAAATGTATTTTATAAATTATCCATAAGTTTCTAACTTTTGCAAATAAATTTTGAATTGGTTTTCATAACTGTGTCACAGATTATGTGTTATAACAGCATAAAATTTAATGGAAATACATACAGGAATTTTCTAGGTAAAAATGCAACAGTATAACTGTTACATATGCAAATTTTCCTATATTGTGGTATGTATTTTATAAGTCTGAATTTCAGTAAATGAATTTATTCCAGCCTTTAATGGATATTTCATTGCTTCATTAGGGTATGAAAAACTGTTCGCCCATGCCATAAAGGTGTATCTAAGGGTAAAAATGAAACAACTTTACCTCCAAGTGATAAACATTACCACATGCATTTTTTTCAGACAGTGTACAAAACAGATGTGCAAAGAAAACAATTACCTAGATGAACAGTGTAAGTATAAATTCATTGTTTAACACAAAACTGACTTATCTCTTTATATTTCCTATTACAGATACCTCAGCTTTGCACTAAGGGTTCCAAATGCTTTATTGTATTATCTGAACAATGTAACTGACAAGTCTAAGAGTTGCCCACTTGTTGTACAGCAGATTTACCTGGATATTATCACCCATATCTTCCATTTTATTTAGTGTAGCAGCAATTATAGCAGGAAACCTTCAGGAGGCTATCATTAACTTGATCTTCAACACTTTTGACCTTGTTTTTATCAGATATATCTTTCAGTATATTTAGGATATTTTCTTTATAGCAGAAAAAAACAACAGTACAATAACAGCTTGTATGTAATAGAGTTCTTTAATACTACATTTTGTAATAGATTTTGTCAAAGCTTAATTATGATTTAAAACTCTAAAGATAACAGCTCATTTGTAATTTAGCTTTATCAAAGCTAAATTATTAAAAGCTATAAAATAACAGCTCATTTATAATGGAGCCTTTTCAAAGCTAAATTATCATAAGCTTTAAAGTAACAGCTCATTTGCAATAGAGCTTTCTCAATTCTATTTTATGAAAAGCTATACAATAACAGCTTATTTGTAATAGAGCTTTGCCAATGCATTATTATAATCTTGATTTTAATATTTTATATGCCAAAGAATATCACAAAATTTGTCCTCTATTTCAGAAGAATAAATAATTAAAAGATGAAGATGATGACTGGAGAGAAAAAGCAGATTGTCTTTAAAGGAAACCTGAACAAGTTTAACAAGTTTATAATTGAACTCCTCTGATAGTGCCTTCCAGCATTTACACACAAGCCATTTCATATCAAAAACTAATTATTCTGAATTGTTGCAGCCATTAAGCTGTAAATAACAGATTTGAAATGCTGATATCATGAATGATTTATATCTTAGAAGATATTGTAAGCTGTCCACCCTCCTTCAGACCTGACACCTGTATCCTGCCCCAAGGGCAGGTAATTTAGCTGATACATTAGGTCAGTTACATGCACAAAGGTGTTAGACTCCTAGTCAAATTAAGTCATGACCTTCATTAAAAGATACAAACATCAATAATGGCTGATGTTACAACAAGAGTGACTGTCTGGATTCTTGTTTAGTTATTCTCTTTTCTGAAAGGGGGTTCACTTGGAAGTAGGATAGGTTACTTGACAATTTCCAACATTCTGGCCAAAGTACCTATGAAAATTAAATACTGCTGCCTTAAAAGGAAGTAAGAGCAACCCCAATTAACCCCTTCTGGATTTGCCCCTGTCTCTGTAATAATTGTAATATATAATTTCATTTAAACTTAAAACTCCTTTGCCCAAGGTTATAAAACTGAGCATGGAAACCAGTCTCAAATCTCAAGCATCTGATTGGCTGAAATGGCGACCAGTCGCCATTTCAGCCAATCAGATGCTTGAGATTTGAGACTGGTTTCCAATCTCAGTTTTATAACCTTCAGCCCTTATCATAATTTCATCTCAGAGCAAATTAAATTTGCTAATCTTTAAAAAGATTATTTAAAAGCTTTTAAGTGATTTTTCTATGTTCATCTGATTGATGCTAATGAAAAATCTTAAAGTATCAGCCAATTTCATTGCAATAAATATTTCAGCAATATAAAAAAAATTAAAATAATTATTCAATATTATATACTTGATCGGTATGAATTATTCAAACTAATTAAACTTGATTTAATAACATTTATCCAATATTTGAGACTAATATATTATTTTTAAATCATAATTCACGTTAGTGCAAAAACAGTGTTAAGTTCATAAAAAAAAGAAGGACTTGTAACGTTTTTGCACCAAGTTGATGATTAGCTGTCTGCGAACCGAATGGCTTTATTGCCACAACTAATAATTAAATTAATTGAGTTCACGAAGATATAGACTTTAGAATTCTATTTTCAATACTTTATATTTTGTCGAATAAAACATCAATCAAAATTCTAGACATGGCTTTATGTAAGCATTTTCTTAAAACCTACCTCTGTACCTTCACCTCTGCATTGTGCTGATTGTGCAATAATGCACATTTCAGACTGCAAAAAGACGGTCTGTTTACACAGGTATTGTCAAATGTTACAGACTTTTTATCTTATTTCAATGTCAGTTTCTTTTTTTTACCCGCCAGACAGAGTTTACAAATGTTAAAAGGGTTCAAAGAATATGATTAAACAAAAAATTTATGTTCTTTAGCTACTTAGTGAAAGATTATATCACCTTTGTATTTGTGTGGTCTATTTGTTTGCATTGACTCTGATTACCTCATACATACAGAATAATATTTCACTTAGTTGGTAAGTTTTGTGTCACAAAGATTATTCCTCACATTTCCCTATTTGTTAAATTGAAAAATAAAATCAAAATATTTTTCTCCATTCTTTCAATTGAAAAAATAAAATAGAAAGAGATTAATTGATTGAACATCAAAGCTAACTGAGCAATAAATTACATTATACCATAATACACTAAAATGAAGAATTTTGATAAATAATTTTGATTAAATTTCAATCAAGAAATTGATATTTGATACATTTCACTTGAAACTTGACTACCAGGTGCTAATGCTTGATAAAATCTGCTGAAAAGCTGTATTCTTAATAGGGAAACTTTGTCATATTACATCTGCAATAAAAAATAATGCATTTCTTTTATGATGATGAAGTAAAATGTTTTGAGAACAAATGTAAACCAAGAGATAATCAGTTTTACATGAACAGGCATCTTTTGAATGAGTCACATCTAGCAATTTTAAAAATGTTGATACCTTTTAAGCAAGAAATAAATTTAATAATTTTTTCTGTCAATTTTAGTTTTTCCAGTTAAACATTTAAGGAATAAAATATCACAACTCCCCCCTGCCCACCTGGCACCTCCCGCTTTTAATGAATCTTATAACTAAAATTTATAGGTTAAAATCAGCATTTGAAACAATCAGACTTGTTTAGAGTAGATGACTCAAGACTCTCTCAAGTAAAGTAAAGAAAAAGTTACTAGACTTGCATGCGCTACTGCACTAAACAATACTTGGGCGATATATTGTACTTTTGAATTGTCCAGTTTAGAAGTCAATATTGACTTAAGCGAGTGTTTTTTTATTTGTAGTTACTCGAACCCGCCGATGAGATTTTCCCGAAAATCAAAAAAAAAAAGTTTTGCCTCGGTACTGATTTTCTGTGCGCATACAGTACGGTACGATACAGGATTTATCACTATTCACCTAGGCGCTTATCTGATCAATGCAAGCGTCTATTTGCCAAATTGGCTGCCGATGCCCGTACGTTATGGTTTGGACTTAAATTTTCAGGATTTAGAGTAAATTCAAAGTTTGTACGAGGGCAATCGACCGATCATATAAGTTCCCTATTGTCTAAAGAAGTTGCTGACGATCTTCTTATTGAAAAAGTATTTGGAACAAAATCGTGTTCGAACGCCTCGGATGAAAACAATAATGCCATTGAGATTTGCTACTACTGTGGGGACACGGATGTGGACAACTCTCAGGAAATAATGCAGATGCGCGAACAGTACAGCATTGTCAGACCTTTATGCAGTTCCTGCACCAAGAAGGGCCTTAAGCCTTGTACTAGAAACGCCAAAAGACTTAAGAAAAAATAAAGGCTGTTATGTGTACAGTGTACCTGTGAAACTGTTGAACTTCGAAGAAAATTCTCCCATGGATATTGTTTCGAGTGTTTTATGTTGAGATACATGTAGCTTTGTGCTCGATTTGCATTTAATTTTATTACAGTTCTAGTCTGACATTTCTAGTACAAAAACTACTGTTCTTGTCTGACAGTAAAATGTTTAAACTTTCACTAACATTTATTATTTTGTTGTACATTTGTACAAGTATAACATATACATGTTTAGCAGATGTAAGAATTTGTTGTACATTGTACATTATATTTAATAAAATGATATTATATTGGATAAATTTTTCTTTTAAATTCATATAAGGCAATATCTAAGTGCAAGAATGTAACATTATGAATATCGCTTTATTGTTGAGAATGCCCTGCAAAGAAAATTAATCAAATATTTTTTCCTTTTTTTTTTTTCCCTCCTCCTATGAACAATTTATTTGCCAGACTTCGAGTAACTAAAAATAAAAAAACTCTGGCCTTACTGACTAAATATTGCACAACACTTGTGTTGAATCCCTACTTAGGCTGAACTGTACACTCAAGTGTTTGATAACTGCTCTAAACAACAGGGGACCGACTTCCAACATTTGCATCAAGATCTTTTCTGTAAACAATACAAACTTACCACTGATCAAAATGTTTGATTAGTGATATTAAGTTATAATACTTGTAACTGCAAATAACAGCAAGTAAAGATTTGGACATGATACTTTGTTATTTCAGGGGCAGATCATGAGAGGTTCAGTGGTGAAGCATGGTTCGAGCAGCAATGTTTAATAATCACGGGGATTTGACCAGAAAAATTGGAAATTGTCATATAACTATCTTAACTTCTCCAAAGAAACCCCTCTCTTGAATCCTTTTATCCCTATATAGCGCTTTGTGGCATACTGGTGAACAGTGTAGATCCAGATCAGCCAGCACATCCGTGCTGTCTGAACACGATCTGCACTGCAGTTAGATTCTTTCATTCTCAGAAACAGACAATATATTTCAAGCAGGTTCACACAGATTCCCGAGTTTACTGGAATGCTTTGTAACTGCTTGCCTGAAGCAGGAAAGTCATCATCTAATATGCAATAAAAACAAGAAATGTTTTTTCAGTTGTTTTTTTTCAGTCAGAACACTGGGTACAGTTGTAGGACTATACAGTAGTATTATGTATTTATATTACACTGGAGAAACAGTTCTGACTTTATGAAATTAATGAAATAGGTTAATCTATGGGGCTCTGGGGTTTGCTCAATGGGTTGCATCCCAGGAATTGCAGGGCTAGGCGCTGACGCCATGACGTTCGCTCCCAGCTAGAGGCACTATCATTTGAATCTACAGCATCACATACATATAACAATTTTACTAAAGTTACTTCCCCTTTTTACAGCTCTCCATTTGTCATGCCTGAAGACTAGAGCTCTTGAGGAGATGACTGGTGGAAGATGATTCTATTTGCTCAACAAACTATCGCAGATGCACAAATTTTAAGAATGGTGTGTGAATTGGGGTTGAATCTCCAGAAATAATCTAATCTTATGACTCACTCAGTCAACACAAAAATACTTTTCTTTGCATCATATTGACTGCTGATAGAAAAAACTAAGGTCTACTGTGCTCATGCTAAACCTTTTTGAATGAAAAAGAGAATTTAATCAGCCTCTAATCGTGTATTTGTAAAACCCAAATAAAAATCCACCCACTCTGTCTGATAATTTTATAAAAAAATGGGTTGAGTACCAGTAATAAATATACTTTATATGACCTAGTCGAAAGTCTCCGAATGAGTACAACATGCTCTATCATTTCTTCTCATAAGCACGGAGATTTGAATCAAGCATTTAATGAGATTAAATCAAATACTTGAATTCACCGACTTCAATACGGTTTTCAAAACTGGATAAAAATCGGAAATATATTACATAAAAACTGCATCTTCTGCATGAAATTTCATACGCTTATCTAATAAATATGATAATTTTATAGAAAGTAAACAAGTGATTATTTGTTAAAGTATTTATATAAATCCGACAGCTATATTCTATATCCTTAAATGCCTGAAAGAGGATCTCCATGCAAGATTTTGTGTCCTGAGCAAACAAATGCACCAGATTTAAGATTTTCACAGTTTATATGTCAGTGTGGCATAAATGAATGTTCTAGTACTCTATATCTAAGTACTCTACAAAATAGACCTGCAGTATATCTGTCAACACACTAAACAAGTCTTGTATGGGACTGTAATTATTATTAATTTAAAATACTTGTTTTTGATCGAAATGATGTTAGATTTCATCACTTAACATGAAACATCAATGGCAAATCCAGAGGGGTTGCTCAAAACCACAGTGTAGATCCAGATCAGATGGCATAGATACAGCAACTGATCTGGATCTACAATGTTAGCCTACACTATAAATGAATATATATCGAGAAAAGGGTTAAGCATATAACTCTTGAAATTCATAAAAAGAACACCTCAATAAGTGCAAAAGGCATTCAACACAGAAAAATAAGCAAGTCATCATGCAGTAAATTAATGAAGATCATTTCTCACTTAGTGTCAACAAAACTGTTTGTTTAAGAAAAGATGCATGTTTTATGACTTTAAAGTTCATACAAGGGTGAAAAACCTTAAATAATGAAGGTTTCTGGCAACCTAAATAATGAGATCTAATGATGTCATATTTCAAAGTTAATCAGCTATAAGCACAGGTGTAACTGCTTTCTAGTGAACTTCCTATCATTTCACTTCATACAAGTTACTGTGGGTTAAAAGAAAAACAGTTGCAACTGCCTTCTTTATTCATATGCAGTTAGAACTTCTTTTGCACTCAGCCCAAACAATATTATATCTTTTCTAGAATAAGTGGCGTGGTGGCTGAGGGGTTACACTGTGACTTGGCCTCGCAATCCAGAAGTTGAGAGATTGAACCCCAAATTAGGTTCTGAATTTCTGTGAGCTTCCCAACTCAGCAGCACTATTTCAACCCCGAAGAAGGATATGTGTATGTAGACCAGACACATGAATAAATCTGTGGTCTTCAAAAGAGCATGCTGATCACATCCGGCTTCCCTCCACAACCATAAAGACAGACAGAGCAGATTATCATTCATTGCAAAACATTGCATCCTCCAAGATGCATAAAAGATTGAATTCAGTGACTGGAATAGCTTGATATAGTGCAGGTATTTGACCTGGGTCTACACTGGTAACATACAAAACAGAAACATCAAGAAATTCACTACCTAGAACAAGTAAGCAATTTTCAGCTATAGTTGCAGTTGCAACCATTATAAACCAGATGAGCCTGCACAGCCGTACAGTCTGTTTTTGCTCTACAATTATGGCTACTCATTAAATAAAGACACACAAAATGGCCATGTAAAATATGCAAAGATCCAAAAACAAGAAAGACAAGTCTATAACTCAGACCCATACTGATGAATGGTTAAATTTAATGATGTTTCGATTTGCACAATTTAAACTACAAACTCAGCAAAATCCACAAACCACAACACAGGGAGAATCAACTTCTAGGAAACAAATTAAGCCGGTACTGTTTATAGATATACATGTATCTTGCACTCTGCAGACTGAGGATTTTATCTTGTGATGATATTATAGATACTCCTCACTGTTTAACTAACTGTTTATGTATCTACAATCTGTTAGGCAAATCTGAGCAAAGCCAGATGGTGCATCAGCATTACACAAATACCTTGCTCAAGATATGTTCAGAAATGCATCAAGACAAATTAGTTCTTTTGCACTTTAGTGATTTATTAATTCATTATTTCTTTCATTATATCTTTTTAAGAGCCTCCAGCTGCAAAAGGAGTGATGAAGATCAAACAAATAGCTGATCCACTGATAGGTTAAGAGAAGACGTTAAGTAAGCAAACACAATAATGTGTACATGTTTTTCCTTAACCGGCTGCACTTGTTTCATGACTTTACCCTTCTTTGAAAGTGGGCCAGCAAAACATAATTCGTTGTTCAGAGGATTTTTGCAGAATTCATTGACTGCTGCTTTGGTGCAGTAAAGGTAGTTAACACCTTCCTCCATACATTCTGCTTCTAGACAAGCTGTTCAGCTTGTGGTATAACCATGCTCTTATGCACAGCTTTCTGCTGCTCTTCAGCATGTGGTATAACCATTCTCTTAGGAACAGCTGTCTGCTGCTCTTAAGCTTGTGGTATAACCATGCTCTTAGGAACAGCTGTCTGCTGCTCCTCTGTTGTGGTATAACCATGCTCTTAGGCACAGCTATCTGCTGCTCTTCAGCTTGTGGTTTAACCATGCTCTTAGGCACAGCTGTCTGCTGCTCTTCAGCTTGTGGTTTAACCATGCTCTTAGGCACAGCTGTCTGCTGCTCTTCAGCTTGTGGTATAACCATGCTCTTAGGAACAGCTGTCTGCTGCTCCTCTATTGTGGTATAACCATGCTCTTAGGCACAGCTGTCTGCTGCTCTTTAGCTTGTGGTAAAAACATGCTCTTAGGCACAGCTGTCTGCTGCTCTTCAGCTTGTGGTATAACCATGCTCTTAGGCACAGCTGTCTGCTGCTCTTTAGCTTGTGGTAAAAACATGCTCTTAGGCACAGCTGTCTGCTGCTCTTCAGCTTGTGTTATAACCATGCTCTTAGGCACAGCTGTCTGCTGCTCTTAAGACTGTGGTATAACCATGCTCTTAGGCACAGCTGTCTGTTGCTCTTCAGCTTGTGTTCTAACCATGCTCTTAGGCACAGCTGTCTGCTGCTCTTTAGCTTGTGGTATAACCATGCTCTTAGGAACAGCTGTCTGCTGCTCTTAAGCTTGTGGTATAACCATGCTCTTAGGAACAGCTGTCTGCTGCTCCTCTGTTGTGGTATAACCATGTTCTTAGGTACAGCTGTCTGCTGCTCTTCAGCTTGTGGTAAAAACATGCTCTTAGGCACAGCTGCATGCTGCTCTTCAGCTTGTGGTATAACCGTGCTCTTAGGCACAGCTGCCTGCTGCTCTTCAGCTTGTGGTATAACCCTGCTCTTAGGCACAGCTGTCTGCTGCTCTTTAGCTTGTGGTATAACCATGCTCTTAGGCACAGGTGTCTGCTGCTCTTAAGACTGTGGTATAACCATGCTCTTAGGCACAGCTGTCTGCTGCTCTTCAGCTTGTGGTATAACCATGCTCTTAGGAACAGCTGTATGCTGCTCTTCAGCTTGTGGTATAACCATGCTCTTAGGCACAGCTGCATGCTGCTCTTCAGCTTGTGGTATAACCATGCTTTTAGGCACAGCTGTCTGCTGCTCTTTAGACTGTGGTATAAACATGCTCTTAGGCACAGCTGTCTGCTGCTCTTTAGACTGTGGTATAACCATGCTCTTAGGCACAGCTGTCTGCTGCTCTTTAGCTTGTGGTATAACCATGCTCTTAGGCAGAGCTGTCTACTGCTTTACAGCTTGTGGTATAATAATGCTTTTAGCCACAGATGTCTACTGCTCTTTTGCTTGTGGTATTAACATGGTCTTAAGCACTTTTGCCTGCTTCTTTCCTGCTTGTAGTATAATAATGCTTTTAGCCACAGCTGTCTACTGCTCTTTTGCGTGTGGAATAAACATGGTCTTAGGCACTTTTGTCTTCTGTTCCTTAATATGCTCTTTGGCACAGCCATCTGCTTTTCCTCTGCTTGTGGTATAACCATTTTGTTAGGCCCAATGGTCTGCTTATTCACTGGTAAATCTTAATCATGTTTTTTTTAAAGAAATTTATGCTACATACTTGGTTTAAGAAATGTTGAACACTGGTTTTTGACATTTCAGTCTGCCACTGCAACCCTTAAATTAACTGCCAGGATGTTTCTGATCAGTGTGTGGGAGTGGCAAATAACATAATTAACCTCTGATTACCTGCATTTGGCATTCTAACCAGAAATCCACCTTACATGCATTTACTGTTACATCAAAGGTAATTGCAGAATTTGAACTGGTCTTTATTGAAGTCAAAGAGGAATCAATTAACCCAAAGGTAAACATAATCCAGAAAGAAATGATTGTTTTAGGTCAGTAACAGGTGCGAAAACAAACACATAATTTATTGAACATGCTAGCATACTCATAGTGATCATGCAGTTTCATTTAAAAATTTATCTTTTGCCACCTTCATTCATGCCATTTCATGCGCCTTAATCCAATTTTGCACTGCAATAAATCAACCAGGTTTGTAATTAAAAGTATTGTGATGTATAGAACAGTGGAACATACAGAACCTTTGAAGTGTACATGTTCAAACATTGATAATTTTATGATTGTAAATGAACAGTGTGTTTCTTTAAGTAAACTTAATAAAGCATGATTTTATCTTGTAATTTGTGCACCTTGAAGAAGGTAAACAGAACAATTAAGGACCCCATGGGCTCCTTTGTAAAACATGTACATGTATGTATGATATTTTTTGTAACTTGGCACAAGTTACATGATATTTTCATTTGAATAACTGATTTTCAAAAGAAGTCCAGGTCATTTTCAACAAAATCTTCAGTTTTTAAAATGGGCTTTACCTTAGGCAGACATCAACTTTAATATCAATGTTTTCTTCAATAATATCTTCATAATAATTAATACATGTGCATAATTTTCTAGGTTTTTATGAGACATTTTCCAAATGAATTCTATATTAAATGGTTTTCTTGAAGTCCATTAGTCCAAATACTTTCTGCACAAATGCATCACTTTCTAGGTTTTCAACCTGTGCATAATTCAGTATAGAGGCCTGCTTCCATGAATGTTTTGATTACAATTAATGGAACAGTAATTGAAACCTGTAAATACATTTTTTACTTTCTGAATATTTTTATTGCTTTTTAAACTAATGTGTTGCATTATTATTTATAAAGGCATTGATAAATACAAGTTATAAAATGTTAATAGTAAAACTGTTTATGGACTGAAAGTAGAAAGATTTACTTTATCGGTTTAGGTCTTCAAGTAAAAATGACGTGGGGGGTTGGGGTGGGTTGATCAACCAAATCAAATGGCTACATGCTCACCGACTTTCTTTTATGCCTGCTAGGATAAGGTTTAACTCTTGTCATATTTTACTGATTTCGGTGAAAACAATACAAAAGCAATGCATTCTTATCTATTTGATGTTCACAAGTTTGTATTTTTTTTGCTGTGCAGATTGAAAAAAAATGTTCCAATAAAAGTCTTATAATAGTTTTAATTACTATAATTCCCCTTGGAGCAAAATGAAGGTAAGCGCATTAACCCTTAAATCCATATAACCCTTTCCTTGATATATATACGCATGTGCGACCAGTGTAGATCCAGATCAGCGGGCACATCCGTGCCGTCTGTTCAGGATCTGCACTGGTCGCATTTTGGTCAGAAATAACCTAACTAATCAAAAAGCGAACAGTTTAGATCCTGATCAGACGGCACGGATGTGCCTGCTGATCTGAATCTAAACTGTTCGCCCTAGCAATAAAGATGTATATATACAGGAAAGGATTAATATATGCCTTTTATCACATATTTGAACAGTGTAGATCCAGATCAGCTAGCACATCTGTACCATATGATCAGGATCTACACTGTTTGCTTTTTAGTCAGAAATAGCCTAATAAATCAACAAGAGGGCCATGATGGCCCTTTATCGCTCACCTGAGTATAACAAAGTTATTTTTAGTAACAGTGACCAAGACCCAGATGACCCATATTCGAACAGATCCGAGAAATCATTGGGACAAACATCTTGACCAAGTTTCATGACAATCGGAGCAAAAATGTGACTGCAAGAGTGTTAACAAGAAAATTCTATTTTTAGTAACAGTGACCTAGTTTTTGGACCCAGATGACCCATATTTGAACTCGTCCAAGAAATCATTGGGACAAACATCCTGACCATGTTTCATGACAATCGAGGCAAAAATGTGACCGCTAGAGTATTAACAAGAAAATTCTATTTTTAGTAACAGTGACCTAGTTTTTGGACCCATATTCGAACTCGTCCAAGAAATCATTGGGACAAACATCCTGACCAAGTTTCATGACAATCGGAGCAAAAATGAGGTGAGCTAAAAAGTGAATGGTGCAGATCCTGATCAGATTTAACTTGTACTTGCTAATTGCTGTTCATAATGAATATATAATAGGGTTAAACTGCATCAAACTAGGTTTTGAGAGCCTTTGTTAATTAGAAACTGAGAGTTTAAGTCAGCTAAGAAGTTTAATATTAATAAATTATCTGCAAGATGTTAGATTGAAAAATCTGGAGATCATTTTATTACTATACAGTTTATCAGTTTTTCAAGGGTTTTGGTACACTTGATAATAATATACCATAAAATATTGTCAAATATTTGCATTAGCAAAGAGTCCCATGTCAACTTGAGTATGCTATGTCTTTCGAATTAAAATGCATGTAGGTAATCAAATAAAAATGAGTCAGTTGTATTGGCAGATGAAATGGATAGTATTTTTTTCGCTTTGACAGCAATTCTATAAATAAAATAAAAATTTACATTTGTGTCTGAGTTCATGCTATTATTTGAAGAGGACACATGTTGATTAAGCCATCTTCTGTTTATTTTTTTAAACAATCATTGATTTCTGAGTGAGTTTTGTTCATTAGGCATGTGATGGGGTATTATGATATACCAGTTCTTAAGCCTCAACTCCATGGATACGGCTTTAATCTCGTGCATTCCAGTCTGGATCTACACTAGTGTCTTCTTGGTCAGTAATTACATACTGAATCTATAAGCAACTAGTATAGATCCTGATCAGATTTCACAGATGTGCAAGCTGATCTGGATCTACACTAGCTGCAAATAGTATATGAGCTGTTTTCATTTACTAAAGATCCCAATATCTCAAGTCAAACTGCCACATGTATTGGATGAAACCAGCCACTCTACCTATAAGGTACCTTCTAATGGCAAGCCATCTGTTGCCCTAAGACAACTGGTGTGTCAATCAAGTTTTTCCAGCAACAGTCTGAATGTTATCTGATATAAAACAACACTAAAGACCATAAAATCCCATTATAAAACTGTTAAGATTTACACTGTATTAGTAACATAAAACACTTATAACATCATATTACAACACTGGAAACAAGTTGGTGTGATAGATAGCCCAGGACACCTGGAGCCTACAGTAGCTTTAGAACATCAGTGGAGATGATCTGATTAATATCTGGTCCAGTTCACAATCCTGGATGGCTTAACCCTTTCCAGGATATATACGCATTTTTACGCATGTGCGACCAGTGTAGATCCAGATCAGCCGGCACATCCATGCCGTCTGATCAGGATCTGCACTGGTCGCATTTTGGTCAGAAATAACATAATGAATCAAAAAGCGAACAGTTTAGATCCTGATCAGACGGCACGGATGTGCCGGCTGATCTGGATCTAAACTGTTCCCCCTGGCATTAAAGGTGTGTCTATACAGGAATGGGTTAATGAATCAAAGCTTTAGTATTCACTGGTGGATGTGAGAGAATTTACCATTATTATTGTATTATGTATATTTTTGGCAAAGCAGAAAACAACAGATCAGTAATATTGTTGCTCCCCAACCACCACTTTAAATTAATCCTTTCCTCCATAGATATGATTTTTTTATCCTATGGGTGTACAGTGTAGATCCAAATCAGCTGATACATCCATGTCATCTGATCAGGATCTACACTGTTCTTTTTTCAGTCAAAAGTAACCTAATTAATCAAACAGCAAATGGTGCTGATCTTGATCAGGCAGCACGAATGTAGTAACTGATCTGAATCTACACTGCTCACTTCTTGGTAAGAAATAATCTAAAAGCAAACAGACTGTAGAATGTGAAAGGACAGTGTGACCAGACTGATGTGACATAACACAAAGATATTCCCATTTCAAGTAATGTCAACTCCAATTAACTAGACAAGTAACACACTTAAACACTTATTAGCCTGATCTCTGACAACTTAGTGTCAATAAGGGGCAATTTGCAACAATTTATGGTTATAGGGGTTAATTATTTTCTCTAATTGGGCTTATTTTGAACAAATTATACATTGTATGTTTTGGAAAGTCAACCTAAATGCTAGATATTAACATTTTTATTCTCTGGCACTGTTTCATTAACTGTTGTCTGAGCAACTCTAGTGGAAAAAATGATAACCCTTTACTCCATATACTGGTATATGAATTTTAGAATTTAGAGTTGCCAGTATATGAATTTTAACACATGTGCAAACAGTGTAGATCCAGATCAGCCGGCTCAGATGTGCAGACTCAGACCAGGATCTGCACTGTTTGCTTTTTGGTCACAAATAACATAATAAATTAAAAGGCGAACAGTGTAGATCCTGATCAGATGGCACAAATGTGTAGGCTGATCTAGATAGACACTGTTTGCCCATGGATAACAAAGCCTGATGTAAAGTACTTTTTGTTTCATTAAATGAATGATTTTAATGAAAACTACAGCAGGTTTTTTTTCTTTTCAAAAATTAATCCTGAAGTGTTGTTTTTTTCCTCAGCACTCAAAGCAGCATAAAATAATTAAAATTTCAAATTACTAAATTTTGACACTTGAAAATATAACATTTAAGTTAACAAGCTATGAAATCTTGCCAGTTTATAAAAGTAACTTTTTGTGAAAGGCAATGAAAAGAAAAAAGTGTGATGATAATTAAATATGTTACAGAAATCCTTTGGGTACCAAGATCGTTATCTATCAAATGACAGTATACATCGAACAAGTTCAAAACAAGTTAAACCTAAGGTAGCGCTAAGCCCCGTGTCAAAAATGATAAATTTGCGTCAAATAACCTTATATATTCTCTTCTTTTGTACAATCAGCATTATTTTTTCTTAACAAACATACGAAATGCATTTATACCCGAGCCATTGTCCTAGTCTGACAGCTTTAAGTCCGCACAGGTGTTCTGTGGATAGGCTGATTAAAGATTAAAACACATTTTTCAAAGTTAATCGTTCAGGCTACTGGACATACTTGAAAAATTGAAAACTTACCAACAAAATTAGCAAATTAACCTTTTTATCTTTTAAAACCAGTCAATGTACTATTTAGGCATGACAATTTAAATCTGAAAGTTGTAACTGCAAGTTGTAAAAGGGCTTTATTTGGTACTATTATTTGTAATGAAATAAAATTTCATAGTTAAAGTTACTTTTTGCACAAAATTATTCAGAAGATGTTAAAATACATAGAAATGTCATATTCAATCATCATGAACTATTGTATAACCTACTTTATTTATTAATATATTTACAATAGTTTCACATAATTATAAGTAACTTCTAGTGCAAAAACATGCAACAGAATGCATGACAAAATACCAGCACCTTCAATGTTATTGTTAAAGGTGATAAATTACAAGATTTGATTTTTATCTAACTATATATGTAAAAGGAATTAGAAAGAGTGTGTTTTTTCCAAAAGTTTAAGATATTTTCAAGACTTACTGATCCTTGTTGCACATCAGAATCTTAACTTTATATTTTACATCAATTGTAAAACAAATTCTGTCAACTTATTTAAAACAAAACATGTATTTATGATAAGTGATACTGTACACTAAGTCTTATTCAACAACATGATCAAAATATTTTTTAACCACAACTGATCTTTAAAACTCAGTAAACAGAAGTGCACTTGAAATACAGAAGTTTAGGTGGTATAATGTCCTTTACAAAATGTCAAATATTATTCTATGCATTCCATAGTATTGAGAACAATAACTCTTTACTCAATATATACAGGTTTTATTCTGTGAACCACAAGTGCAGACCCAGGGCTGAAGGTTATAAAACTGAGTTTGGAAACCAGTCTCAAATCTCAAGCATCTGATTGGCTGAAATGGCGACTGGTCGCCATTTCAGCCAATCAGATGCTTGAGATTTGAGACTGGTTTCCATGCTCAGTTTTATAACTTGAGCACAGATCATCTGGCACATCTATGCGCTCTGATCAGGATCTTAGCTGGTCACTTCTTGGTCAGAAATAACCTAATGAATCAAATAGCAAACAGTGTAGATCCTGATCAGATGGTACAGATGTGCCAGATTACATTGTGTATGGATCTACACTGTTGGCCCACAGATAAAACCCACATCCCAGGCTCCAAGATTATAAAACTGAGAATGGAAACAAATCTCATATCTCAAGCATCTGATTGTCTGACAAGGAGACTGGTCGCCATTTTAACCAATCAGATGCTTGAGATTTGAGACTGGTCTCCTGATTTAGTTTTATGATCTTTGGCCCAGGTAGTAATGGGTTAAGTAGTTTTGACAGCTGGTAAGGTATCCTGTGTTCTATTGTTTACTTTCTCCAACTAATACACCTAGGCCTGTCTGGGCAAGATAATAATCTGCTAGGTTCATTAGATGATGATACAGATGCACCACTAGTGTTACATTGTATTAAATAGGACAGATTGAAAGGTAAGGGATGGGGAATGTATTCTGCACTTAGAGTGAACTAAAGAATTCACAGGGCTTTTCATGCTTAAATAACAGAGGCCTATAAAAGGCCTCTTCCCAATCCAAAAATATAGTATTTTTTCCCAAATGTGGCAAAAATTCTTCCCAAAATGCTAGGTAACATGTCCAAAAATGGTTAAAACTCCTCTAAGGTGTGTTTGAAAATTGAAGTCTGAAAAGTATAAAAAGTTAGATTTAAGTTAAAAATACCTATTACTTATCGATTTTAAAATCAAGAACCCATCTTTCAATAAATTTTGTTTTCCCAAAATAAACAATTATCGCGCATAAACTTCCCAATTGGAAAGGCTAGGGCCTCTTCCAAATTTTCTGATGAAAAGCCCTGATTCAAAACAAAATAAATACATTAATAATGAGGTGTATAGGAAAGTAGAAATGAGGCATATCATGTTTTTCTTAGGCTATACATATTCTGCTACATGATAGTAGAGAAATGCAAAACATTTTTAAACAAGTCCCAGTCATGCTGGAAACCTTAGAGTATTCTTACAGTATTTGCATTTTTTAAAAATATTTTCACATTTACTATATCATTATGAAAAAAAACAACACTTTTTGCATTGTTTCTTGCATTTAGAAACATCCATGCAATGTGAAAGTAAGATAAATAGCATTAATAAATTATTGTGAGTGATTTGGGTCCCATAAACACACATTATTTTTTATGATAAGGAAATCAAACATGAATGATAATGATCATCAAAAATTCTTTGATGTTCATCAAGACTTCGCAGTTGAATGTGAAATTTTTTACAAATAACCATCTTCAATTAGTTTCTGCATTAAGTAGACCTACCTTGACAAGTTTGTTCAAAATCCACGCAACAGTCGTTCATTTGCAAGCATTTGGAGTCGCAGAAACAGTTTCCAACTGAGCCGTCCAGTTTTCTCGAGTTTGGCACGTAGCACGTATTATTGACCTGTTCACAGCACAAACCCGCAGATTTACAGTCGGTAAAGTGCTTCACCTGATAAGCCTCGTCTTGCCCCACGACGCACATAACGCACAAAGTCGCTAACACCAGAAAAACTTTCATAACTTCCATTTTGATCATTTATTATTTCTGTATATCTGCAAGTGTAAATTCCTTAATATTCCTCCGTAAATATGTTCATCCGAAGCGATTCCAGCTGCGAGTTAATATTCCGGGATGATACGCTCTCATAAGCGCTCCGTTTAATGCTTGCTCCAACCCGGAGTAAAGATACACTGAGGCTCGCTAATGTGTCTAACGTACAACTAACAATAATCCGAAATCACTCTCCTAATGATTGTCTGTTGAAAGATGTTTCACTAATGAAGTTTGGATAGTTTATGATGTTAAATGCACTTTATGCGTCCGTCGGGGCCTACAGGCTTCACTTTGCCGTGCAAACACCTGACTTAAATCGGGAAATACCCGCAAAGTGAAATCGACTATTCCAAAATTGCGCGCGCATATCATTAGGGGTAATCTCAAAGCGATTTCTCACTGTCAAAATTGTCAACCGCGAAGAAGATAAAGAACAGCGCGATAAAGAATACAGTTTCTTTGTTGGCTTTATTGTGGTTACATTTTATTGTATAATAATCTTAAATATAACGTTAAAAGGAACTCATCAGGCGTGATTCAGCCTCTTTAAAATTAAAACTGACGCCAACGCGGCCTGACAGCGGATTGATCACGTTTATTTTCATCAAATATTCTGTCTGTATCTTTTATCCTTAAGTACCATTATTGACTGTTTATTTTGAAGATTAATTTATATGTTCAGTGTTTCATTCCAATTTAAAGCTTGGCAGCTAGCAAAGTATAGGACAGAGTCCTTTGTCGGTAGTAAGTTCAAATAAAAAAATAATTACAGAATATTGGCCGTTTTGAAATCCAGATTCGGTTTGTCCAGATTTCTTTCGAAAGGTACACAGGTTTCATATCGGAAAATTTCCTGTTTTTCGGAGTATTCAGCTATTGTTTTGCCCCTTATTACGATTTACATCCGTTGTTACATGTATCAGCCAATTTCCCCTGAAAACAATATTCGGTACCTGTGATCAGTTATATACAACTTTTTTTTTAAAATTTACCCCCTCCACCATCCTCAATTGTTCCCATTACTTTGTCATTATTACTTAATCATTTCGTTGATGCGTGTCTCAGTTGGGATAGGAAAACCGAAATGTCATGGAGGTAGTTGCACATCATTCGTAACATTATGTCAAACATATATTTCCCATCAAATAATGTCAAACAAACGCGTTCTCAGAGTAATTGACTCACGATTTAAGTTATACTTTAAAGTTCTTCCAACAAAGTAATGCTACATGAATATTACTTCTGAAATATGCGAGTATGCTGCTTTAATATTGCCGTGTATCAATTTTTTTCCAATCTTAACAATAACTCAGGCGTTCAAGTATGAAATTATCTTTAGAGAAATTGTAAATTATCAGACAGTCCGCGCTGACAGCTTCCGTTCGATACAGATGTGTCATCTTTGACGATCTTTGTCTTCGTTCGTTTAGTCATCCGAACCATGCGTCATGTCATCACAAACGGGTCCTGAAAACAACTAGGATTTTGTCTAGAAAATGCACGCAACTCTTCCTAAACATTGTTTTTGCAATGAAAGAGTTGTTTCCCTTACTTATATACATTTTATATACTAATTTTTAGGAGTGGAATTCTGGTGCCGAAAGAAAGTCAAGGTGCGGGTCTCGCATTGATAGGCCCCGCGGTCCAGTTTTGAAATCCACGGAGATTGCATTTAGCGAGGTTAATGCTGGCCTAAGCGGTAATCCGTTGGGCAGACAGACAATTGAGGCACTCGCTGTATTCTTCTGCAGCCAAACGTCAGCTGTCGTCCCGCCACTGATCACTTTCCCAGACACCATCAACCAGGGACCCCACCCTTTTAGAGCTACTTCCTCGTCCTGCCTACATCTTCAATCGTCGGTCCCACGATAGACAAAGTGTTTGTCCACCATGTATTTCAGCCGGTGGACAAAGTCAAACCTATCACCGTCTTCCCACGGACGTATTGACTTCATGTAGTTAAGACCATAGGTCCTTAGAAAACAGAGTGAAAGATGTATTGGCTGACTCTGGTAACAGCCGAGTAACTCTAAATCCGGCTGGAAAAAAGATTTCTTTTCGTAGTTTAATATGAACATACGTTGCTCAGCTTTGTAGTTCTGTCCTCGGTGGTTGAAGTCGGAGATTGTTAAATAATTACTGAATAGATTGATTGTATTGTATACTTTTAATATTTTTAAGTAAACGCATCAATATGAATCTTAACGGTCGCAAGGTGATAAACGACGTGACTTGTGCAGAAAAAATGCATAGAAAGCGATAGTTTCGTACTTCGGTGCCGGCGATTTATCCGATGAATCCAACTAGGAACCGACTTGTCTTCTACGTGACACATTTTCGTAAATGATAAGCAGCCGGATCCAACAAAATATATCAACTTCAAAATTTGAATAAATGTTCACCTTCCTAATCTCGATCATTTTTCAACAAACCCCACAACCCTCATTCGAATATGTTAACAGTTATGCCCCTTTTGGTTTTAAGTTGATAGAGTGTCCGATATATATTTTATATTACACAAGTCATTGTGCCCTACATCATTAATTTTTTAATAAGTATCGCTACCTTTTCGCAAATAATTCCGCAATTATGCCCCTGTTCCCCTTAGATTTTCTTCAATTTGTAAATGCAATTGGCATATATCTTTAAAGGCCTCGTTGCACTTTTATGACAAAATGCAGTTCGATACAACTTTTCATAAAGAAATGTTATTATTGTATCTTTTTTACATATGTTCAGTAAAGAAAAATAGCTAGACTTTTACAAATTCTCTAAATCCAAAACCTAAACAACTCAGTTATCATTATAATATGCTCACTTGAGTACTATGATACTGACAACAATAATCATGTTGTGTCCTTTGAAGAACTTTTAATAATAAAGAGAGAAATCAACATTTATAATCATTTGTCACATATTAACGCGACCAAGAAATTCGAGGTCATACACAATTTTACAAATATCTCGTATTGTATACAATTGTTAGACTACATAGCACAACATATTGTATACTGAATAGCTGATTTCACAAACTGATAAATTTAGTTTTGTTTACGACGATAAGGAATGTTGCTGGCAAGTGATAATAATGACAAAACTAACAAAACTTGGTAAAACTGTTCGTGATAGCAGAAGCATACTGGATGGGGATTGACGGGAAATCTCGTGCTGCCAGCTGGAAAATATTTGACTGCAGACATTCTGTCTCTACACAGGTCGTTCCCCACTTGTCCAGTATTACAATAGTTGTATTTTTTTTCAAAATAAAAATCCTAAAAGTGCTAGAATCTTTACCCGTTGAGTTTTTTGTAAGCTAGTCCGTAAACTGTTCGGAAGATTTTGTTTGACTGAAACGAATATTGTACCCCTGATCAGACTGCGCGCGCTTCTGACCCCCTTCCGAAAAACCTTCACAAAACTACAAAAAATTAACAACAACAAACAAACAAAAACTCATTTAAAATCAGTAATAACGAGAATAAAACTACGAAACAAAATTTATTAAACGACATGTATTTATGCAGAAAGAACAACAGTATATAAAATATTTGCTTCTAATTAAACAGAAACCAAATTTGAAACTGGAACAAATTTAACATTGGCCATATTAAGTCCATTAAAACTTGTCGGAAAGAATTTCTGTCGGAATCTTGGTTGTTGAACTTATTGTAAAACAAGCCAAGCTGTGTTAATGTTGACGAGTTCTCGGCCAGCAGGCTGGCTGCCTTGGTGATAAATGCTCCGGGTTTCTGAGATTTTATTCGAGATTCGAACCAGGAATATCTTAAAAGAAAATAATACTTGTAAAAATACGTTGTTGATACTTCAGTAATTGTTAACAAAAAAAAAACTTTAGATGTCTGGAAAAAAGTGATCAATTCGGCGTAAATGCGAAAATAAACCCAATTATATATTTTCCTGCCTGCCTGCCTGCCTATCTACGTACCTTCACATACAGACCTACCTACTTGCATATCGTCGACGATTATTATTTCCTTATTTATTTTCATATAATCAACCTTAATATAAATAAATGAACATCGGTATATTGATGTTAGTAAAATATACAGGACATTATCTTGATACTATTCAACTCCAAAACAGAAGCTGTGTCAGTCAGAAAGAGAGAAAAGTTGTATGTAGAACGGATACAATAATTATCTAGTGACAAAATCTAGTGTAGTCTTCTTTATGACTTAATAGAAATAACAGCATTGTTTGTAGGAACTGATCATCATAGTTCATCGAATGAAAAATAATCGACGGTGTCCAAGTCGGACTATTCTTACGTGCATATGATTATGAAAACTGCTACTGATTCTTTACTTACCTGAACAAGAACGGTGCAGATTCAAGTCTCGGTAATATCTGGCTCATGTATTTCTTTTCGTTTTCAGGGTCAGATGTGTGCGGACATGCAAACTCGGTTAGCCATATTTTCCTGTCGTAGCGTGTGTAGAGACCCTGTAGGAAGTTCATGGTACTGTCAGCCTCACAGTCATAAACATGCGTTGCTAGGTAGTCTACCCGGCATCCCTTGCAATGCCGGAAGAAGAGGTCGAACCATTCTTGGGTATCGCCATGACACTTCCCGCCGCATGGAGAAGCAGAAGGACTCACCAGAGGGCGCCCGCCGGAAATCTTCTCTATTTCCGGCCACAGTAATGCCGCTTCTATCGCTGTCAAATTCGACTGTTCCAAATGATTAGGCTCGTTGAAACCGAGAATGTACTTAGACTCGTTATAGATGGAAATGCTGGAAATATTCTTGTGACGACCCCAGATCATTGGAACAAAGGTGCTTTTATAGTTGTCCAGGTTAGAACAATGACTTGCATTTATTATTTCGTCCATATTCGATCCCCAGTCATACCTGGAAACGAACAAGCATTGGTAAACAGTTACTGTGTAAATAATTTTTAACATATTAATATTTGTTTTAGAAGTCTGGGTCTTAATGTTGGGACACAAGCAGATCATTGGCCGTCGTGTACTGTTAAGTGAACATTTAAAGCGTTTAAAACAGAAATGTGCAAACTGATGTTCTAAATTTGTCCCAATATTTTGTCTTACCATATATGGCATTTGAGTTTTTAAAAAATGCACTGGGCATATTCATGGATTTACTTTGTCTATAGCCGAGTCAAGAGCTGAAATCTCCGTGCGGTTTGGCTTGCAGCGCTTAAATTAATTATAGCAACTTACAATTTTGCTAAAGTTAATTAACAATGAATGAAAAACGCTCACTCAACTTACCACCAGGTTATATTATCCAGTGCAATAAAATCGTCACACAGGAAGTTTAGAGGCCCTACAGCGACGCCCTTTTTCGAACAATCGCTTGCTCTGAACTCTAACATGACGAGTAGCGTTAAAATAAGAAGTTTTTGTTTTGTATCCATCATTTTTTATGTAAATATATATTAACAATTTAACCTTCCTTATTTAATAAACTGAAAATAAACACTATTAGATAGAGATTCAGTTAAGATAAAAATTTAAAATTTAGGTAGGTCATAATTATGTAAGACAACTTGATGTATGATAATTTGAATCAACAATATGTATGCAACAATGAAATGACCAAGTGAAAGTTTTCAGAGTCGCTTTTTGTATTTCATATGAGAGAAGTTAAGAAATACAAATATTTAAATATGTATTGTATATCAGTTGTTATACAGGCAAGCATTGCATCTCTTTTGAACCTATCAACCTTCTTACAATGTCGATCGCCTCATATATTTGAGAAAACAGTCATGTATTGGACCAATATTCCATATATTATATAGATATAGATGAAAGGGAAATCTGAAAGCCACCGAACACGATTACTTGAAAATATTGCAGGCTCAGTTTGATCGAGCCTAATCGTAGACAGTAATGAAAATGCATGTTACTGCCTACGCTGCCTAGCCCTGATTGAGCGCAACTCGAAATTTACACCAGTAAACAGTACAATTTTGATCCAACGTACAAGTAATAAAAAACGATAATAATAATTATACCGCTGGCTCCAGCACCGCCATGTCAATGTCTCCAGAACTATCTTTAAAACTGATTATATTCGATTAAAATCCACCTTATCAATTACTGTGACGTTCAAAGATGACGTACGGACTAGACGAGTGTTGTATCAGGCATTGGAAGCCGGCCCCACCCCATTCCCCCAAGCATTAACTTCAGGAACAGAAATAGGCAAATTTTCGATGGACATTATGAAAAAGTGAAAGCAAGCCATTGTTAATGATCTGCCGTAAATTTTCTAGATAAAGCAATTGTACTAATTTTTGTCTTGTCAATATATCGCGATGCTTCCAGCACTAAAGTGAGTACGTCTCCGGTCTTATCACATTTTGGTGATTGTGGCAGTATTTTTCGGGCGTGATTTAGAGCTATCTGTGCTCTCGGAGCTGCCGGATGGCGGATGTTTGTCAACACTTCCTATTGTTATTATTGTTAATTAAACTTAACATAGTATTGTACTGTGAGATTGGCACATTATCGTCATTTTATGATTAGAGCTTTAACCGGCAGTTAGCAGTTTGAACTCTCAAGAGTTTGACTATATTTAAACGATATTGCGGTATGATAGATAATGACATGCCATTAGTTCACTTCCTGACATATGACGTATTGTGTGGACATACTAGTAGCGCAAGCAAATACGTATATTGACGGAATTGCTGAAAGAGAAACTATGGTTTTATTATCTATATATATACATTTCACGGAGTTCTACCTCTCTGGTTGTCTTTCTCTCAAACACACAGGCCAATATGAAGACAATTATTCACCAGAGAATTACAGGGTTTCTTTTAATTGTTTCAGCAATGGAATGCGTTGAAAAAGTTAATGCTGGTCAATTCACACGCGTAAAGAATGCGAAGCTAATCAGTATATATACTAATTTCACGACACGGTCAGCATTAGAGTGTTGCCAAACGTGTGCAAGGAATAGCGAATGCATAGCAATAAACTATTGTGTACAGTCAGATGAATGCCAACTAAGTCAGACCACACCGCAGACCGGAAGAACCGCTTATAACATTCCAGACTGGAATGTTATCTACAGAACTGATGGTAGGATTTTGCATTACTGATACCGTGTTGTTCGGACAATACTGGACAGTAACTCGTACGTCTTTAAAAGGGAATTTTAGTGATAATATAGTGCAGAAAATGTTAATATTATTTTAAACTGTTGACTTCCGCAATTTTATTTAATTTTTAATAATGTTAATAAAACAAAATTGATTTTTGTTTATTCATGAAAGCTCATGTAGGCCTACATGTAACTAATGTAATAAATATAAATTTGTATTTTTTTTAAATAATTTGACCGACCTTCGTCACATAATTTCGCTAAATACTTTTCCAAAGACTATTTAACTATCTTTGTGATGGAATTCACGCTTTTAACTGCTACGCGTTGCCAAATTTTGCACACGAGCGTCTGCAATAGTCTTTGTCAATTTTTTTCATTTAGAATTAATAAGCATTTTCTCTTGTTTTACTGAAATATTTCTTTCATGGGATTGGAAATAAAAAGTTTACCGGAACTGGTTCATAACCGGAACTTATTGACTAACTGTACATACAATTTGAGTCGAAGGTGCAACTTAAGTTTTCTGGTAAAATACGTTTCACCCTTTGCTCCATATCATATTGCGGTTATCCCATGGCAAACGGTGTAGATCCAAAGCAGCCGACACTATTCACTGATCGCACATGCGATAAAACCCGTGAATATGGAGTAAATGTTAAATGTGCAACTTTCCAGTAATTAATTTCACTCGGTTTACTCTTGCAATAATTATCCGTCCTTAAAATTTTAAATATGTTGTGCATGTTTCGATGAAAAAAAACTCAAGAAGATGTTGATTTTTATCTGACCCGTAATTTCTTTTGTTGAGTGTATATGGATGCTAATTGTGTTTTCAGTCAACACAAATTGTATAGACAACTCGTGCTTCGTCATTGTCACAAATAGAAAGACCTGGGATGCTGCAAACGTAAGTTTACATAGTCATTTTGAATCTTAACATGTATATCTGTGAAAAATGGGATCTTAAACGCAAGTGCTGACTAGATTTGTTCGATTTGTTTTATTATTTTCTCCATTATCTGAAGTTCACCAACCTTACCAACTTACCCTTTGATGTCCGCCGCTTTCGCTTGAAATAGAGGTTGTAGTGAGTCCTTGCAGAATGCCAGGAGTCGCAATGTAAATAAAGGTATCAATGTAGTGTCTGGTTTTTTTTTCAAGACCCCTCGACAGTACTTCATACCATTTAAAGAGCTTATGAACAAATCACTACCTTTGTTTTCTGTTAAGATATGATGAAACTGAGTGAAAGGGTAATGTATTACTTCTGGGTTGGGGACTGTTCTGGACTATCAACAAAACCTAAAAGGAGGACAAATTTCACTAAAGACTATCAATCACCATACACAAGTCTCTTTAATGTAAAAAGTAGCCACTTGCATAAAAATAAAGACAGTTAATTAGTTTTTCTTTGAGTGGGTTATTTGTCGTCTTTTGAACAGTATTCACACTCGCCCACAAAAACTGAATACTGTTCAACCGAGGACAAATCACCCATAAAAACTGAATTCTGTTCAACCGAGGACAAATAGCCCACAAAAACTGAATACTTTGCAATATAACCAACAAAAATGAGTGCTATTCAGCAGAGGAAAAATCACCTACTTGGTGCACAACATATTTAGTGTCAGTATTCTACATGTATAAAGAAAATATATTTATCATATTGTTTCCTTCACGGGACAAGAAACTACGATTGAAAACAAAGTATGTCGTTATTCATTTCAGTTATTATCACACATGATGCTGTTCAAAAATATACATTAAAAGGGAGCATTGTTTGAAAAATTGAAGCTTCTGTTAAATTATATGATGAATTTTAATAAAAAGTTAATAACTAAGTAATTCATTGCCATTTGAACTTTGAGTAGTACACTTGTCTATATAAAGCAATACATGGAATCAATATATATTCAGGTGAAAAGTCATGTTTAAATTTTCTTTAGTGACATAATATCCGGATGTACGAATATTCGTTGGAATCCCTAGTTTTAAATATTTGCGAATATTATTAATCACAGTATTATAAACTAATAAAGAACGCAATATTTAAAGTGATGGTTGTGATCCGGTGTTGAGAGACGTTTGTTGTTTTGTTGTTGTTGTTTTTTCAGACGGATTGCCAACAAGATTACGGCGGACATCTCGCTCACGTTCAGTCTTTGTCGATCCACGAATTCCTTACTCAGCTTTTGACCAAAGGAGGTTCGATTCGGCAACACATTTTTATTTTATCTATTATTTGTGTACATCATATGTTTCTCTTTAATTTCTTGTTTCTTTTTCATGCTTCATTTTTTAGTGTCTCTAATTACTAATTATTTATTATCGCTAGCACAGACCTGCCCTAGCGTGTGTGTAATAGTCGTGTTTGTTTGATGAGCCAATTGCACAATTAGCCCTTATTCTTGCCCTAAAAGTAGCTCATTTTCCCTACTTAAAAATCCCCTACTTGTATGTATGTTAACCGTAACCGTATGTTTTTGTAATTGATCACTTAAACAGTTGCATTTTGGCCTATTGTCACTAGACTGTGTATGAAGACCAGTGCTCCGTTATGATTTCAACAGAGTACCAGGCCCAGATTTCAGACAAAAGGTATTTCAGGTGAATCATTACTCTGTCGTTTACCAGGTTAACAGGGTGTCCATGGTCAATAGATTCCATCTATTGAATAATAGGGTCATATAACTATTTTCAGTTTCAAATCAATAACTGATAACCGTTTGTTCATTCTGTCATTAAGCACATTATCGAGTTCTTTTACAGGTTTCTAATTGCCCCAGATTGGGTATGCACGTCCCACTTGGCGTTTCCCGACGGAGCTCTTGTTAAATGTTGGTCTGAGATATACTTTATTCTCTCTATGTTTGATAAACATAGATGTTATCAGAATAACGACCTTAGAAATTCTATACTTTACCGAAGCTTCAATGTTTGTATTTTCAAACTGGAATTTGCTGAGTTGTATAATTTTCATTGTGCACGATCGTAATTTTCATGGGCTACGTTCTCTTAATACATGTATTGAGTTATTACCTATAGTAATCATCATTTATATTTTCAGGTTTTGTAGAGAGCTTTTGGCTTGGTGGAAATGACATTACAGCAGAGGGCTTCTACGAATGGACAGATGGTACTTTGATCAATAATGGATTTACCAATTGGGAGGCTGGTCAGCCAGACAACTTCTCGGGCAGTGAAAATTGTCTCGAGATCAAGAGCAGCTATCGGTGGAATGATAACTACTGTACTGTGACTCATGCTAGTATTTGCGAGTATCCTGCTAACTAGGGAATTCTTAGCCTGGCATCAGATGGATGTTTTATTTAAAAACAAACAAACACTGAAATACTTATTATCTCTTTTTTAAAGTTCATTTCATTTTCTTTTCTTCCTGATATGCTGAACCGAGATAAGGAAAGTAAATGCTTTATTAATAAGGTACATGCAGGAGTTGCTTTTCTTGGAGGTATTGACAATTATTGTATAAGTGACATGAGATTAACAGAACATAGGGACGGGAGCCAGTCTAGGGAATTCTTTAAATCTTTAGTTTGTGGACCATGAATCATTCGAATGTGATAATTGTTTTATTCGGAAGTTTCATTTCAAAAATGGAATGACGCTAATCCAAAAATACTATATGTATTTAATTACATGTACTTAATTTTCTTATGTTCTAAATTTGTTTCATTAATTTATTTGCTGTTATTTAATGATCCTGTTTATTTTATAACTATCTTTTGCTGAAGGTCCAATATAAAGTATTGTGATGAGTTTCGTCCGCTGTGGTAGTTGTTCAATAATCTCAACACAGAGTTGTCGTTCGTTACACTATCTTAAAACGAGTGAAGGGGCGACAATTCTCGATAGAGATTGGCTGTACACATTTAAGGAGGCCATACATGACATGCTATTATTAAAGTTAACTAGAACTTAAATTCCATGCTTCCTAAAGTGTTAAATTCGGGGCCGAACAACAGGTCACAAGGCCATATCATGTAAGTATGTATTGTAAATATATATTGTAAAACAATAGAGGTCATTCGTTTATTTTATGTTTTCCTGGAATTTACAATCTTCTCGGTGCAATAAAATTGATAATCCACTGTTTTGAAACTGTGGTATACCTGGAATACCATTTTTTTCAAACTGTTTTTGCATTACTATTTTGAAAACAAAACAAAAAAACTCCATTTTCATTATTTTCAGATAAGATTATCAAAATCATTAAATTAAATTAAATTTAATGCGCGAAATCAAATGCAAATCCTAGCGAAATCAAACCATATAATATCTAGTCTTATAAGAATAATAGAAGAGCGCGAATGTAAGCCCTCTCGAACATTTCACTTATGTCATTTCCGCGAAATTTGATCCCCGAGAAATTTAATGATACAACAGGGCTGTTGGAGAAAAAACAAATCGGTTACTTCAGGGTTTTTTTATTAAACAAACATATCATATTTTTGTCGCACTTTTCGTTATTTTTATAAAACGTTTTCCATATAGTGATATATTGACTTATTATAGAAGAAACTCAAAGAAAAAACAAAGTGATCACAGTTCAGTAAAAGTACGTTTAAAATAAGGTTAAACATGTGGCTGTATTCTTTTTGTTAACACATTATTTAACATGCAAATCATGGCATTCTTTGACAAGAGTACGTTTATGGAAGCTTTTAAAAGACAATAAAAAGAGACCTTTTATAAATTTAAATACAGCTTCTTTTAAAAAGCTTCAATACTGTAAGTGTTCTAGATCCTTTCATATACGAGATTTCCTTCCTGTTTGGAGATCGGTTTTATTCAAAACAAACATAGATTATTTCAAGTTAACAAGAGATATACAATCGTCTGAATCGAATCGCTCTTCTTGTTGAGTAGATCAGTTACAAAAAGGCATAGGCCAAAGTTCTAGCAGTATTTGAATGAGGAATAACTTTATTAATGTTACACTTTTGCGGGAGTTGTGGTTGGGGTGCGGTGGAAGAGGTGGCGCTGTGTTAGAAGGTCATAAGTTAGCATCGATCTAACACGTGGTATATTTAGCCCCACATTAGTGCCTGTTAGGAAGATTTTTATAAATCAAAAATCATTTCAAATAAAAGGCGGACCCCTACCCAAGCATGGGGTTGTTTAATGTTAGAATGTGCAAAGAAATGAAGAATCTGACTTTCATACAGATTTTATTTCATTCTTTTCCTAAATAATAAGGTATTGAGTATATAATGTACATAAGTCTAAAATGATGAGCATAAGGCCAAAAACTTAGCTGTGGGTGTTTCATTTATACATAAACTTTGGCAATGTTATAGGTTTAAAAAACTGTATGAATAAACAGCATGAATCAGTTTGTCTTAGTGAAAATCACATAAGCAATAGTATTTATTTTTACAGTACTCGAATATGCTACCTTTTACTAATTCCAACATAATATTTTTTTTAATTAATAGGCATGAAATGAAATAATTGATAAACTTTGTTAGTCAGTCGTAAATGTTTTTTAAATCTTCTTAACAAGATCCTAATATTAAAAACAATGTTATGCTCAAAGTCAATGTTTAACTCAACCCATTAATTCAAATTCTGAGTAAATGTTGGTTATTTACTTGTAATGCCTCTTAAATATAAAATAGTCTTTCCATTACGCTGGAAAAATTTCAAATCACATGTTGAGATTTTCAAAACCCAGATTTTGGAGTTTTAATTCAAGCAGCTTTAAAAATTAATTTGAATATACGGATAACAAAATTTAAAACAAGAAATATTATAAAAACTAACATTCAAAACCTTTATAATGAAAGCTCGGTTTCTCACGACATTTGAAAGTATCACTTTGTGTTGAATTTAAAATCCAACTCAATATTTTTCGTGATATTGGTGCCATATTTCAATAGGTATAACGTACGTTACCTATTTTATATATGCTTAATCGGTTATTTTCTTCTTAAAGTAATATTAACTGCTTTAAATTCATAAGAATGATCTGGATCTAAAATGGTCGAACATGCGAAAAATCTCGTATTCTTATTAGTAAGTTATATAAAGGTATTGATTTAAAATTATTAAGGCGTATATATTTTAATATGTCCCTTTAAATATGGAATGTGAAAACTTTAAAAAAATCTCAAAAGAGTAGGGTTTATTAGTTGCTCAAGGCGAAAACAAGAATTTATCTACGATGACATTATTTTGCACACTTCGTGCAATTTTCCAGCGTTGATTTCCAACATGTTAATTGCTTAAACGACTAAAGACCAACTGAAGATCTAGATTTCGCATTTTCTATTTGATGAGATATTTACACGGAATCAACGGACTATTTTCAAGTGTGCTTGTGGTTGCTTTCATCTCTGCTGAATTATGAGTACGAGCTCTGTTTTCATTCTTTATTGTTGTTGATAAAACTTGAAAGAATCAATAAGTTCTGAATAATTTTCCTTTGTCACGTCCGTTTCTAAACAGCTGCCAAAGAAAACACGAACTTGGCTTCTTTTTTATAAAAAAAAATGTAATTTTCAAATGGATTCGCAAGTGTATTGATCAAACAACGATAAAGTGCTGGCAAACATGAACGCATAATTTGTTATGACACAAACATCATGAATAGCCCTGCAGACAGCATGAAAGGCCCTCGTATCTGGCAACATTTGGACACTGTGATGGTTGCTATAGTCCAAGAATCATTCATTCATATGACAAGAAACTTTATAAAATGTCGTATGTTCAAGGGGGAAGCATACGGCTGAAAAGTTAGACATAATTACAGAAAAATAAATAACAATATTATTGTTTCGTATTTAAAAAAGTTAAGAAAGAGGAAGCATATTTATTAATGCAACTAATATATAATTTTATGAGAAAACATATAAGTATTACACTGAATACAAAATGCAACCAAATTACAAACATGGGTTTCTACAAGGCTCACTTGTTGCCATTGTATTAACAACTCTAGGCTTTGGACTAACACAGATACCGGTAACGAAGTTCGCACGTGTGGAGAATGCGCATCAAATAAGTGCATTCTCTTCATTTCAAACTAAGTTCCCCGAACAATGTAGCCACGTCTGTGCAAAAGAGCCTGAATGTAAGGCAGTCAGCTACAATCAAGAATCGGAGGAGTGCGAGCTAAGTCGGACTACTAAGCAAACCGGGAGTACGAATGATAGCGCTGTTGGATGGACTGTCTACTACAAAACCAAAGGTATACCAATCACTATCTTTATATTTTCTATTACAATTTGTGACGAGATTTTACAGAATGATTGACATTCAAAGTAACATGTTTGTCATTTCAAAATAAAGCAATTGGTGTTGTTTAAAACGTAATAAGATTTAGTGAAAGTGTTAAACAAATCGAGGAGTTCATTTGGAAGATTCTCAAAGAGAATATTACCGGTATTTTATTTTCGCTAGTTCAACTTTTAGCAAATGCTAATTTAAATCAAATCCCATCAAAATTTATTTCTGACACATTGAAATGTTTCCAAATACAATGTAAATGCTTTCACTAATTGTTCAATGCATTTTACTAAAGCTACAACATTCAGTGCGTTTAAATAAATAGTCAGACACGCGACATATAAACAACAAATTTTACATTTGGCAATTTTAATTATGTCCCCTCCGAAAGGGTTCACGGCAACAGAACGTTATTTTACAAAAAAGCATGACATACAAAAGGTTATACATGGTCGTCATTCGATGGAAATGGACAAATTACTACATCACTTTTTCCAATATCATAAATGTGAATTAAACGATTCAAAAATATATATTCATGCAAAATAATTATGAAACTTGTTATTAAGAAAAAAATCTTCATTTAAGAAATTTCAAATATTATTCAGCCTGAAACAAAAGCATCCACAAAGCTAACAGTGACGCATTTTCAATGTGTTACCTATAAGCTTGTTAGTGGAATATGAGTTTTCGCCCACCTCGGAGAATGCCAATTTAGGAAAGTTCTTATTCCACTTTCACACTTATAAGATGGCAAGATGCTATACTGTAAAACATTAACAATAAACGTGTAATACTATGTAATGCATATACAAAGATGATCGTTGCGCTATTGATTTTAATAATTTTATCTTAAACTCAGGCCTAAAAAAATAGGTTTGTTTCTGGTTACATCGTTGAAAAAACAATGGGTCGGTAGGTAGGCTTTTTTTAGGGGAAGGAACCAAAGCCCAAGTATATACCATCTTGGGTATAAGTAAGTACATCAAAGATTAAAATTGTTAAATTAGTAGCTATCTTTTTTCAAGTTATCTTTTAAGGTATTGAAGTGTAGAAAAGGGAAAACTCACTGCATTTTTTACTGTAATTTCATTGAAACTAATAAACCAGTGTTTCAACTTTTGAATTGTTTTGCTTAACATGTTATATTTATAATTATTCTTTTGATTAAAATTAGATGTGTAATGCCGTAATGTGGTTTAATGCATGGATATTGTTGATTTGTTCATGGCCATTTTTGTAAAAAAAGTTGGATATACTTACCTTAATACCTACCACTTCTTACAACCACTGTGCCTCACTTTCAAATCGTATAAAGTTTTTAGCTTTACATTCGTGATATTGTTGCAAATAACACATAATCAAATATATACATATCCCTTCAATGATGGTAAAAGTTCTCTCACTTCCACCAAAGAAGGGTTAATAATTTGATCAGTGCTGTTTCCTTCACTCATTTTACGATACAAATATCAGTACATAATTGTTCACTCATAAAGCCATTATTCAACGATTCTGCATTTAAGCTGTATCACGTATGCACTTCGAACAGAAATCTTAATGTATTTCACGGTATGTACCCAGATAATGAGAATCGCGGATAATGGTAGATTGTGAGAATAATGACAGATCGCCAGGTCGGAGGAAACACCTTAGAGAGGTTAGTTATTGTATGAATTACATGTTATTGTGATCGAATACTTATCTTTTGTGATAGATAACAATCAAGCGATGTCCTAGCCTTCCTCTCATACCCATACATTTTGAATCGGCCTTCAGATAAAGTAAAACCAAGGAAAATGATCACGCAACATTCAAGATTTCTACAAAAAAACTACGTTTTAAGCCCATTTAAAATAAATTTAAACATTCTTTTTGTAAACGACACTGCTGTTATCAAAGCCCAAACATCGACAATCAATATGCCACCCAGCTTTAGCCAGTAATATGAGTATATTCCTTAACAAATGTCTTTTTTCTGAGGCACCTGAAGCAAATTGGATAATGGGGATTCGCCTAGAAAAAGTGAATGGATAATGTAAATTCTTGACTGGATAATTGTATAGTTTCCCTTATTTCAACCTAAATACTATTTATTCTATTCTTTTTTGCATGTTCCACCTCTTTCCGCAAACTGCTATATTTATGAAACAATACCACCAGCTCTAGTGACAAGATAAATGACCCATTTATCTTAATGATTTCCCCAAATAGCATAATTTCTTTCTGTCCCGAAGGCATCAACTAAGAACTAACCCAAAGCCTCTTAATACCCGGGTTAAGCGAATCTGTATTTTTTGGTGATAAATACATCAGTTAATTACTTTAACTATTATGGTCTAAGATACGTATTGGCGTAATGGGCGCCAACCGTTATACATAAGAACGCTTTTGGCAGTGGCGTCCTTTGCCAATTTGGTAGTTACTGTTAAAAAACTGTATCAAATAAGTAGCATGATTTAGTTGTCGTTTGAAAGTCTTTTGTTTTTATAGGAGTTCTTACTTGAGTGACATTGTCATTACTATTCGTAATAAAAATGACCTCGTCCCTAACCGTAATTTAGTGATTTTGGAATCAAGTCGGGTAGTATTTTTGTCCTGTAACCACATTTTCCCGAAGTTTCGTCCAGCAGTAATTCGCGATATTTTATACACAAATCCTCGAGATAAATCACGGCATGCGCTATAAGTCCAGTCAAAGAATTCCACTCCGCATCACATCTGTAACACTTCAATCTTTACATCTTCAGTCTTTACCTGAAAAGGAAAATAAATAGTAAATTTTATGCATGCATAAATTGTCTGTTTGTCTGTGTTCAATTTAAAATAGCACCGAGCAGGAAAATGATTTGGCTAGTGTTGGTGGTTACAAAAGCAACGCCCGAGATAAAAACCACATCACATGCTAAAGTCTAAAAGATCTATTCATGAAAGTGAAGAAAAATAATATATATTTTAGATATTAAATCGCGAGATACTACGATATTCAATTGGGGACATCGTTGTTTCTCCTTTCGACCTCTTGAGCGAGATCACGAATCAACGATGCTAGATCGCTTTGACGATGCGTGGTCGCGAAAATACGATTCGAAGTCGCAAAAGTACGAGGACGCGATGATAATATAAAAGCGTGTTTTCGTATTCTTGACGGCCTAAGGGCTGGACATCAAAAACGTGAAAAAGCAGGGGAGAACGCGATACATCGATGCTTAGTCGCGAAAGTAAGCTGCCAAGACCCGATTTAAATATCGCGTTCTCGCATCGTACTTTCGCGACCGCGCATCGTGTTTTCGCGATCTCGCATCGTTGTTTCGTCTTCTCGCCGAAGATATTGACAGCGACAGTGCTAAACAACGATGGCCTCAACGGAACACCGTACAGTACGATTTGTCATTGTAACGTTTTAATTTGATTTTAAAGCTACGACCAAAAACGTCATAAATACAATGAAAAGATGCATATTGTTTTGTAATGATCACAGTGGATAGCAAAAAAAGAACTATATACAAGAGTTATTAAAATAAAATAATTTTATCTGAACATTTCAATTAGGAGAAACACTAAAACTCCACCATTATCCATTTCATGAATATTTGAATTTCCCATTATCAACCGAGCGAATCCTCATTATCCAATTTGCTTCAGGTGCCTCATAAAAAAGACGTTTGTTAAGGAATATACTCATATTACGGGCTAAAGCTGGGTGGCATATTGATTGTCGATGTTTGGGCTTTGATAACAGCAGTTTCGTTTACAAAAAGAATGTTTAAATTTATTTTAAATGGGCATAAAACGTTGTTTTTTGTAGAAATCTGGAATGTTGCGTGATCATTTTCCTTGGTTTTACTTTATCTGAAGGGCGATTCAAAATGTATGGGTATGAGAGGAAGGCTAGGACATCGCTTGATTGTTATCTATCGCAAAAGATAAGTATTCGATAACAATAAAATGAAATTCATACAATAACTAACCTCTCTAAGGTGTTTCCTCCGACCTGGCGATCTGTCATTATTCTCACAATCTACCATTATCCGCGATTCTCATTATCTGGGTACATACCGTGTATTTGCTTCCTTAATTCTTCAATGAAGTCGTCGGTGGATCAAAAAGGATATTTTTACTGGCTCGCCGAACGTTGACAGCCATGATTGTTTACCTCGGCGAATTCAATTATGGAATTAGCAACCTTGACCCGAAAGCACACGCAACGGGGTTTACATATAGTGATACATGGACAAAATTCACGAGTTTTACAGTTAAAAATAGCACCGCAGAAGAAAGTGAAAGTAAATTTTCCAAAAATGAAACGGTGCTGGCTGTTATTTTGCACCGGACATTGTGTCCGACAATAACAGAATTTTTCGTCGGTCAAAAACCCGGTCGGCTTTTCATACATTTTTGGGAGGGCTGAAAAAAAGTTACGGTCGGCGCTAACAAGAGACGGTCTATCGGTTAACCAGAAACAAACCTATTTTTTAGGCCTCATTTCAATAAAGGTGTAACGTTTAAACAGAACAATCCCAGAGTGTATAAGTTTTTACTTTTAATCAGTGTCCAAGGGCATATTTTGTTTCTGTCCCCAAGGTTATAAAACTGAGCATAGAAACCAGTCTCAAATCTCAAGGATCTAATTAGCTGAAATGGCGACTGGTCAGATGCTGGAGATTTAAGACTGGTTTCTAATCTCAGTTTTATAACCTTGGGACCTGGCATTTCTTTAGGGTAACGAGTCCAGTGTTATCAGAAATTCAATTTTCAATTTGCAAACATTGCGAGAAGTTACCTGCACTGTGTTTCAAAACAAGAATTAAAGATTAAAGTTAAAAAGACAAATAATGTTCTACACATCGATATTAGATATTTCTCAGGTTCTTAGTGATACTAAGTTTACGATATATCACATTCATAAATATAGAATTAGATATATCGCGCAATAGTTGGAACCCTGCTTTCTGCAAATCTATAAGTGGAAAGCGAGACAAATTAGTTGGCATAGAGAAATGTTGAAAAGTTCTAACAATTCTTTAACACAACAAAATTCAAAAGTCTTTAATGCTATACTTGAACTTCAACTTGAACAGTATGGAGAAAAAATAGTTCTATTGCCTTCGTTGATAATTAAGAGCTCTGTTTTCTTTCTTGGGTCAGAATAGATGCACTCTTGTGTTAATGATCATCACTTTAATAATAGTTTACCTTAAATATTATGCATGGCTCATAATTTGTCAAGAAATTGGTATCGCGTGACTGTTCTGATTTATACTTATGCATTTATTTCTGAAAAAAAAACCCTAATTAGATCTTGAGTTCGGAGCATTAGATTGGTATACACTACGATTTACCAAATCTTTGGACATACAGTCGAAACTTTTGGCTTAAAAATATTTGCAATTCAACAAAGTTGTATTTCTTGGAGTATATTATACCTTTTTCGTTTCAGTCAACACAAGTTGTATAGCAGAGTCATGTTTCGTTTTTCAAGATATCTCTCAGTCATGGGAGGCTGCGAACGTAAGTGAATTTACTTCCCATGATTCTCCATAACCCGGAATATTTGAGTTTATTTTGTTATTGTAAATAATTACAATACTTTGTACAAAGTTTCATTAGGATTCCTGATTGAACGTTATACACATTTTCGTCACCGATTTTTTTTATTCATATTTATAACTATTTGAAATAATAACAACTCTGAAGAATGTATAGGTTTTATTTAAAAGCTTTTTGTCTATTTTTGACTTAATACTTTTATTTTCTTTATTTATTCCGATATTTTCCATGTTACCAGACTTATCTAAAACAAAAAGCGGATGAAATGCATTACAATTTTCTAACTTCGTTTGGGCCTAACATTTCGTTGGATCCCATCCCAATTCGTCGTATTGTCCATCAATTTGCTACGAAGACCTTCATCTTCATTCAATGCACTCTGTGGTTTCGAATGGAAACCTGCTCTGTTTAGCTCTTAACTTTCCTTACTGTACAAGAATGACTCAATCGCATCGAGCCTGCATAGTTTTAATCTTTATGCAGTGCTTATTATTTCTTCTAAGTCCTCTATTGGTAAAATAAAAAATATTCTTTTCAGAATAAATGTATAGAACAACACAATGGACATCTCGCTCGTGTAAAATCTTCGTTGATCAACACATTTCTATACGATTTGGGGGTTACACAAGGTAAAGTATTTCAAGTTTTTTTCCTTCATTACTAAGCTTTAATCCTAATCGGGTTATAATGAAACTGATATAACAATTCGTGCGCGTATTCATGCGCGTGCATGTGGATGTGGGTGTGTTAGATAGATAGATAGATAGATTTATGGAATACATATACATGGTCATTTAAAACAACATGTACGGTACAAATATATATAACCCACATGTGAATCAAATAAGCCATGACATGCACACCAACGCCGAGGATAACACAAAAAAGAGAGACTCTTATTTCCATTGTGGTCCTCTGTGTTGATGGCATGACATAGAGAGCCTTTAATTTATGCAAAACCTACTTTCAATAAAATATATCGCAGAAAGAATTCAATTGTTTTATCACAGATTAGAATTTACAGTATTGTTACCCATTATTCAAATAACAGCGGAATAAATATACTAAGAAGCAAATGATAAAATTAATAAGCATTAGATATTCTACCTTTAGTTAAATTTCAATAAAGACAAATTAATTAAATTATATCAGAGTCACAAAGTTAAACCTATTACTAAAACTACTGCCAAGATACAAAGTCTCAACTTTAAAATGTAGGGATAAGAAAATAAAAAATGTGTAGCACATTATTAACATATAAAAAGAAAAACAGATCATTATAAACTAAAAGTGTTAAATGATAAGATGAAAAACAAAATGAGTTAAATCCATTCCTATACCGAAAAATTCAAATGTAAATTTGAAAACACTTTTGAAGATTTAAAAAAATAATTACAAACTGTCCATTAGGTAGTTCTTAGCAGATAGTTTGAAAGAAGGCAACCTGCTAATGTTAGATAATTCCGCTGGCAAACTATTCCACAAGGAACAACCCACAAAACTGAAAGATTTTGAGCCAAAACCTTTGACCTTTGGGATTGCAAATCCACCCTTGTTACTTAACCTGGTTTTGTAGGAATGAACTGTGTCCTGTGGAATGAAATATTCCTCCATGTAATCGGAAGCCAGACCATTTTTAAATTTTTAAAACATGACATAGGATAATCTGATCTACACGTTTATTGACTGGTAACCAGTTGAGTGTACGAAAGTGATTTTGACCAATATGTGACCTGGCATCAAGATCAAGGACGAACCTAATCAGCTTATTCTGAGTGACTTGAAGTTTCTTTTTAAGCAGCTCTGTTAAACTGGGATACCATATTGAACAACAGTAATGAAAATGACATTGTATAAAGGACATAACTAGAAGCTTCTTTGTATGTTGATTAAGGTTATCCTTTTTACGATATAAAAAATTTTAAACGTGCATTTGCCTTCTGCAACACTGACCTAGCCATTGCATCAAAAGATAATGTTTGATCAATGGTTGCCCCTAGATATTTGACCAAAGAAGTTGCTTTAAGAACTGTGTCATTACATTTAATATTAAGCGATGAATTTGACTTAAGTCTTTGCTTAGACCCAAATAAGATGGACTCAGTTTCGCCCAAATGTAATGATAGCTTGTTATCTATCAGCCACTGGCTAACAAGATGCAAGTCTTCTTCCAGGGCATGTTCAACATCAGCCTTACATTTACCTGAAACCAGAATTCCCGAGTCATCAGCATATAATAACAACTTATTTTTGACAACAGCTGACATGTCATTGACATATATTAAAAACAAAAGTGGACCAAGAATTGACCATTGTGGAACGCCGCATTTAATCTTAGCGGTGGATGAATGTGTACCTGAAACATCAACTAGTTGCCTTCTATCAGAAAGATATGATTGAAAACATCTCAAAATATCATCTCCAAGACCAGCCGCACTTAATTTCATAAGAAGAGTTTGATGGTCTACTGTATCGAATGCCTTTTGGAGATCTAAATGAATCATTCCAATAAAATAACCTTTATCCATTTGCATTCTTATATAGTCTGTCAAATGAATAAGACACGGGTCCGTTGAAAACCCCTGCCGGAAACCTGATTGAAATTTATAAAATAACTTATTACATTTAAAATATGACTCTACCTGATCATAAACAACCCTCTCAAATATCTCGGAAATAATGCTTAAAATAGACACCGGGCGATAATTGCCAACGGCAGTTTTATCATTTTTCTTAAAAATAGGAATTACTCTTAAATATCTCAGTGTTATGGGATTATACATAATTTAAAGAAATGTCACTTTTAACTGATACCCTGTGTTATCTCGTACTCTCGTTTAGACCGTCGTTGTTTAGCACTTAAAGGTCTTCAGTGAAATAACGAGATCGCGAGAACACGATGCGAGTTCGCGAACACACGATGCGAGGCGCGCCCACGCATCGTACTTTCACCATTTTGTATTTTGATCTCTAAAACTCTCATCGTGTTCTCGTTATTTCGCGATCTTCCACTCGAAAACTCGAGAAAACTTGATGGGAGGTCGCGAAAGTACAATGAGATGGCTCAATAGTAATATCGCGCCCTCGCATCGTATTTTCGCAATGTGATCTCGAGGCCTCGCTTCGTGTTCTTGCGTTTTCATGGTCTCATTCTCCTAAGAGTCAGCTTTGGCCAGGAGGTCACAGCGCGAAACAAAGTTGCGCTGTAAGATTACCTGCACATATGAAACTATTAGAAATTGCTATACTGCAATTTAGGTTAGATGCAGTAAAGTTGTACTTGCAATTTATAGTTTCGTATTTGTGATTACAATCACACGAACTTCTTATTGTGTTGTGTAAATCACTTTTTTGTTCTGATCTATCAATATAAATGATCAAGTTATTTTTATTATGATCTTCACAATTTCAGGTATCTTTGGTCGTCTTTGGTTAGGCGGAAACGATGGCATTGTGACCGGCGGTTGGACTGATGGTACGATGGTGTATCCTGATCCCAATACATGGAACGGGAATGCCTCTGTAAACTACAGTGGATCTGGAAATTGTATCTATCTTGTTTTAGGGCCTTCTCTCAAATTGGATCACCATCCGTGTGGCGCGAATAATATGATGAGCATCTGCGAATTTTCTGCTAACACGCCTGTTGAATCTGTCCTACACGTTTCCTCTATCAACAACAACAAACCATAAAGTTGAATGGGTTTTAAACATGAACAACCTTTTCTTTATGTCTACAAGTAACCACATTTTTGACAACTCTCCACTCTCATTTTGTCTTAAAAATGTCATACGTTCGAGTGTTGCGTTTGGTCCAGCGATGTTCAGCTTTGCCGACCAACCGGTTGGATAAGGCAACATGACGAACACTGCACGAAAAAACAACATATTTTTGACTTTAGTTTCAACAAGATAATTATCCATGAAAGAATTACCATAACAAACTTATATGTGTTAAATAAATATCGCCCCATCTTGTCGTTATTCTGTGTTTTTGCATCATGTTTTCGTGCTTTTGCATCGTGATCTCGCAAACTCGATTTGTTGAAGGCGATGTCACAAAAAGTGAAAACGTGAATAAAGAAAACACGGTGTGCTGTTGCAAAAGAGCAATCATGGTAAAAGAACACTTTAAATATTGCGCCCTCGCTTCGTAATTTGGTGTTTTTTCATCGCGTTCTCGCGACATCGCATCGGGATCTCGTATCTACGGAAGCGTTTTTTGGCCTCGTCTTGTTGTTTTCCTTTTGGTAGAAAACGTTCAAAATAAGTCGCTTTTGTATCCGTACACGCTAAAAATAAATCGACTTTCTTTTCGTTAATGACGATAAAATCGACATTTTAAACGCAAAAGTCAGCTTGTTTATGGCGACTTTCTGCTTTTGAAACTGCCAATGGCGAAATGGAGAAAGTCGCTCTATCCTTTAGTCTTTGTAAATATGTTGAAATGATGTTTAAACTCGTATATTTTATTACGAACAAAAGCATTTTGCGATTATTTTTTATTTCAGCAAAATGATGCAAAATTGTGATCGTGATCGTACAGCATATATATGTGGAGTTTCCGCAGATCGTAGATTAAAAGACCGTAGGGCTGAAGCGAGGTCGTAGGTCTTGGTCGACTGCAGTACGGTAGAACATATGCCTTGACCGACTGTAGAAATGACCGTTAGACGTAGGTCTTTTGGAAAAAAAAACATAGACCAATCGAAACTTTTAGTTCAATTTTCTAGTATCTTCGAGATTCTGGATCAGATCTCGCAAGGAAGCCGGCGAATATAAACATTTTATTCATCGCACCGCACTAAAACCAAAAACTTTAGTTCACTTTTTAAAGATAAACAGATGCGGAGTAATTTATGAAACTGCCGAAATATAAACTCTGAAATAGCTGTAATAATCTTTTTAGAATCTTTTCTGTTGTTTCAAAATGATATTTAATAGTTTCAGTCGCACAGAAACGACACAGAAACGATAGGAACACTTTCGCCGGAGTATATTGGTCTTGATCGTAGAGCCTCGGAAATCGGCCGAGAGATTGTGAATAAGTCTAACCTATATTAAGTTTTCATAACGCATTGAAAGCAATTCAATGTCCGTTTTATGCCCACCGAACTGTCGTATGAATGCATGCGTTACAGCCTTTAATTGTAACATGCATTTTACCGGCAGGTGATGCAGAAATCGGGATTTGGCCGAGACCAGACACAAGATAGGCAAACAATATCGACAGTGACAGTGACAGTACAACTGTTGCCAGTGTTCCGCACCCGTTAAAACAGAGTGATATATAACTTATGTTTAAAATGAGGAATATAATGAAAAACAGAGTGAAATATACATATCTGGAATGGCAACAGTAGACACAGCCTCCCTACACAGCCAAAACATGACAGGGACAAAAGAAAAAGATCGAGCCTCTAAGTTCTTTTACAAGATTTCCATAAAAAACTTGATAAACTCTTCAGTTCCCTTTTCATCTATTTTAAACCCCTTCCATCGCACTACATATAGTCAGGTCAAGTAATATTTATTTTGGAAGTCGGAGGCATATAACAAATATGTGTAACATACAATTGTAAAAATACACATATTAAAACACAAGCTCTGTAGAGCTTTTAAAACCGACTTAACATAAATAAATAAGACAAGCACAGATAACAGCATAGACTGTACATACAACATGTGAAACACTTATACAACATCTTATGAACAGTTATATTAGGTTATAAGATTGAATACAAATTTAAGATCATAAAAACATATAATCCTAAAAAATACATGGATATGAGCATTAGATCAAAGTTGCATGTAGGTAATAAGAAGGTAAAGGTTATTAAGTTTTATTACATAACATTAATTAAGATTAATTAAGATTCTATATGTTGATTTAAAACACACCTAAATATAGGACATTACATCAAAACAATAATATCAATGAGCGTACATTATTAAGTAAAGCACACATTAAAAATAAGCACAAGCACACATTAAAAATAAGCACAAGCTCACATTAAAAATAAGCACAAGCACACATTAAAAATAAGCACAAGCTCACATTAAAAATAAGCACAAACACACATTAAAATAAGCACAGGCTCTTATTAAAAATAAGCTCAAGCTCACATTAAAAATAAGCACAAGCACACATTAAAAAATAAGCACAAGCTCACATTAAAAATAAGCACAAGCACACATTAAAAATAAGCACAAGCTCACATAAAAATAAGCATATAAAACAAGATTTAAAGGCCATGGACGTACATAGGTAGTAACAAACATATAGGAGACGAAATAACAAGGCTCAACTAAGATACTAAGGCTAAGCAGAACAAGCATTAACTGGCATAAAGCAGGATAAGCTAACTTGCAAGCAGAGTACCCCGCAACCAGACTGATGGTGCACCTTGTCAACCACATGCTGAACATTTGCACTCGGGGCCATCCCAGCTTTTTATAAGGGAGCTAAATTGTCTATACGAAGTGCATTCCCTGAATTCAGCTGGCAAAGTTCCATAATTTGGCTGCGGAATACCTGAACGAGCTCTTACCGTACCGCTCTGTTCTAGGTGTAGGTAGTTCTACTAAATTTCTGTACCTAAAATTGTAAGCAGAATTCTTATATTGTAATAGGTCATGGAGATAAGTTCGTCCCATTTTATTTAAAAGTTTAAAAGCCTCCAGGGCAACTGTTCTCATCCTTCGGGTTTTTAGGGGATGGTAGTCCAGACTTTTCAATAAAATATCATAAGAACTTTGGTAGTCATCATAAATAAATCTTAATGCGCGTTCCTGGATCTTCTCTATCTTAAAAGTTTTTAACATTTGTCTCACATGTGAAGTGCCATGTCAAACGCAATGACTTAAGTTTGAAATTACAAAGGAGTAATACATAGTGAGTCTACCCAGCTTGTTTATATTTCTACCTATCCTTTTCATAACATTAAGTTGACATGCTGCTTTTTTTACAAATATTTGATATGTGAGTATTGAAATTCATCATGAAATCAAAAGTTACACCTAACAATTTAACTTCAGGATCGCATTGAATAGAACAGCTACCCAAATTAAAAGAAATGTTAAGATCTTTAGTTTTACGCCCTAGAGCAATAGCTTGAAACTTATCTGGATTAGCTTTCATATGATTAAGTTTAAACCAATTTATGAGACATAGGGAGTCCTGTTCAAGGGTATGTACTAGGTCCTTTGGGCATTTGCTTTGGTATGAAAGTGTATTATCATCAGCATAATTATATAAAGGGCTTCTATGAACAAAAGAAAAAATATCATTTATCAAGATGTTGAAGAGAAGAGGGCCTAGTATACAACCTTGCGGGACACCCTTTACGATATGCTGAAAAGTGCTATATTTATCCCCTAATTTTACGCATTGTTTTCTACAGGAGAGATAACTCTGAATAAGGGTGACAGAGGATTAAGATAAACCACAGTGCCTACATTTCAATAAAAGCAAATCATGCGGTAGGCAGTCAAAGGCCTTTGAAAGGTCCATGAGCACCGCAGCCAAATAAAAATTCTCATCTAAAGCTTGTTTCCAGTCCTCTGCAACCTTCAGAAGTGTAGTGCTACAGCCATAACCTGGTCTGAAGGCACCAAGGAGTGGATTAAAAAGATTACTAAAATGTTCAATAAGTTGGGTGTACATAGCCCTTTCAAACACCTTTGATATAATTGGCATCAGGCTGACCGGTCTATAGTTTCCTTTGTCTAATGTACTGTTTTTCTTGTGTATAGGCACTACGTTGCACAATCATGATAACAATCTAACATCATATAAATCCGGCTAGCGCTTTGGTCGTAATAAATTAAACGACATTCTGGAGAGGTTCAACATAAAGCCAACAAATTTACAATGACTAGACGCAGACGTAAAAACTGTCGCGATTACGAAACGCATTAAGTCACTCAAAACATGCTGACTTTTGTGATTTAGAAGTCAGTTTTGTCATACGTGATAAAAGGAAAGTCGACTTAGTTTCAGCGTTTACGGATTCAATGTTGACATATTTTGTACGTTTTTTATTAAAAGAAAATGAACAAGACGAGGCCTAAAAACGCTTCCTTACGTATCAATTGTTTGTTATCGCGCCATTACGGAAGCGTTTTTTGGCCTCGTCTTGTTGTATTCCTTTTGGTAGAAAACGTACAAAATAAGTCGCTCTTGTATCCGTATACGCTGAAAATAAATCAACTTTAATTTCATCAATGACTATAAAATTGACATTTTAAACGCAAAAGTCAGCTTGTTTATGGCGACTTTCTGCTTTTGAAACTCGCAAAGGCGAAATGGAGAAAGTCGTTCTATCGTTTGGTCATTGTAAATATGTTGAAATGATGTTTAAACTCGTATATTTTATTACGAACAAAAGCATTTTTCGTTTTTTTTTTAATTTCATTAACATGATGCAAATTCGTGAACTTGATCGTACAGCATATATATGTGGAGTTTTCGCTGAATGTGTATTAAATGACCATAGGGCTGAACCGAGCATACAACAGAAAAACTTTAGGTCTGTGTCGACTGCGGTACGGTAGAACATTTGACTGGACCGACTGAAAAAATGACCGTTAGACCTAGGTCTATTGGAAAAACATTGACCGATCGAAACTTTTAGCTCAATCTCCTAGTATCTTCCAGACTCTGGATCAGATCTCGCAAGGAAGCCGGCGAATATAAACATTTCATTGATCCCACCGCACGTTCACTTTTTAGACAAACAAATGTGGCGTAATTTATGAAACTGCCGAATTATAAACTCTGAAATAGATGTAATAATGTTTGTAGAAAGTGTTCTGTTGTTTCAAAATGATAAAAAATAGTTTCGGTGTCAGTCGCAGAGAAAAGATCACTTTCGCCGGAGTATAAAGGTCTTGATCGTAGAGCCTCGGAAATCGGCCGAGAGGTTGTGATTTAGCCTAACCTATATAAAGTTTTCATAACACATTGAAAGCAATTCAATGCCCGTTTTATGCCCACGGAACTGTCGTATGAATGCATGCGTTATGGCATTTAAAGGTAACATTCATTTTACCGGCACGTGATGCAGAAATCGGAATTTGGCCGAGACCAGACACAAGATAGGCAAACAATCTATCATAGTCTCCAGTGACAGTGACAGTACAACTGTTGCCACAGCTCCCCACCCGTTAAATCAGAGTAATACATAACTTTTGTATAAAATGAGGGATATAATGGAACAAAAGAGTGCAATATACATATCAGGAATGGCAACAGTAGACACAGCCTCCCTACACAGCCAAAACATGACAGGGACAAAAAGAAAAAGATCGAGCCTCTATGTTCTTTTACAAGATTTCCATTAAAACTTTTATAATCTCTAAGTTCCCTTTTCATCTGTTTTAACCCATGCCACCGCACTACATATACGTTGCACAATAATGATAACAATCTTAACATCGTGTTGCTTAAATATAAATCCGGCTAGCGCGTTTGGTCGTAATAAATCAAACAACATTCAGGAGAGGTTCAACACAAAGCCAACATATTTACAACGACTGGACGCAGACGAGAAATCTGTCGCGATTACGAAACGCATAAAGTCGCTCAAAACATGCTGACTTTTATGTTTTAGAAGTCAGTTTTGTCATAAGTGATAAAAAGAAAGTCGACTTATTTTTGGCGTTAACGGATACAATGTTGACATATGTTGTACGTTTTCTATTAATAGGAAATGAACAAGATGAGGCCTAAAAACGCTTCCGTACGCCATAGCCAACAATAAGGTCTACAGGGCGAAACAACCACCTTTCATAATAATCTACAAGAACTGTCACATTGTCTTCGAGGCAAACGAGTTGTTAATGATCTTCATCTTAATCTTAGCATTATAAGTACTTTAGAAATAAGATAGATTAATAGTTACTTGCAAAAGGTGAAGTGTTATCTTTGTTGTCGTTCTGCTGTTAGCAATAAAGACGATCATTATGAGTAAAACTGTCCTTATTGATCTGTAAGTGAATTTCTTTGTCGGTTATTCATCGCATCATTGCTGTTAAGGTGTTAGGTATGGCAGCGTGAAACCCTTTTGTAATGAAAACTGTAATGTGCTTGAGATGTTCATCTTGGTAGGTTTTAGTGTATACTTACATTATTGAATCTAGTTGTATCACATATGAGGCACATAACTCATGACTACATCATGGGATGTTGCTACTCAGACAATGGCTGATACTCAATAGTCGCCATTTTTTATTATATTTTAGTGGCAGTAGATGGCTAGTATGGCGTGAAAATGGACTATGTTTTTACTGACACGATGATAGCAAACTTTATGTTTCGATATGCATAATATGAAAATAGTCTCTGATTGTAAGATATTATCTGAAAAACAGTTTTAGAGTTCACTGTGACAAAGCTCTGTTAGTTTATACATTACATGTACTCTTCTTGCTGGAAATGGACTGTATAAAAACACCTGATCGCTTGATAATCCACCGGGAGTTACGCTAGGTTGCACTAAACAATTACTTACTAAGCTCTGCAGTTTAAAAAGAAGTTAAACCATGCATACGATCATGAATAGCCACATTCTGAAAACACAGACTCCCCACACAATCAAAAAGTATACAGGAAAATAGAGCAACGGTTTATGCTGTGGTTAATTAAAGAAGACCCCACAAACAACGAAAATGAGAACACAATACTTGGAGTGGACAGTGGCAAAACAATTTGCCACCGAGTGTTTAAACCAAGTTCTCGGATGCACCGTCTTCACACTTGCTCCTACAGGTTCTCGTATGAACAAACAAGCACAAGTTGTCATGTTAAATTAACTCTTAGCATTACATTAACACTACAGAATGTTTCATAGACAATGGCTGATAATCAATAGTACCCATTATTTAATATTTTAGGAGCATTTTGATATGGCGTGAAAAATGTGGCGATACCTATATGCATATTTCATTTTTTTACACACCTATCAATTCGACAACTTGACATTGTTGCATGCAAAGTCAAAAACATATAAAACAAGAGTGCCAATGTGCCACAAAATACGCCGTCGAAAAGGTTGGTAAATGGTTGAAAAGTTTGAACTATGAATTTGATAATTAGCTAATTTAATACCAAAGAATTGTGGGGTATTTGCGGAGATGTCAATTATATCACAGGAACCATGAAATACTATAATGGTTTTGATAACTAGCCACATAAATAGTAGGTTACAGGGCATATATACCAGAGAACATTGAGCTAAACCGGCAGAATTAAAAAAAGTGAACAAGTGACAGGAAATTGTCACAAAACCAGGTTTTCATTTTCCAGACTGATGCCCGAGCGCAAATGTGTTTTTAAAGTCAGTAGATATACATAATGTAAAAAAGATACACAGGTCTTGTTCTATATATAAGATGTGTAAAAAAAGCAATTGGCCATAATTCAGGCAAAATTGATCCAAACACAAAACCCAGATAATATGGCCAAGGGCACTTGATAACAATACTTTTGTGAGAGTTTGGTTGAAATCACTTGAGAAATGTAAGAGGAGTTGTGCACAGAAGGAATTGTTTACACCAGCCCACCACCAATGTACCTCGATCTATTCACCAGGATTTAGTTTTCAGAAAACCCGGTTAGTAACAATTTTTTTCCATATCAATGAAATATAGAGGATAATTGTTTGCTTTTTTGTTATATGAATTACGACATCACAATGCTTAGATGTCTTTGACGTTGCATTTGTTGAAATCATTCAATGTACAGACTGGGAACCAAATGTGAAACTGAAAAATAAAGTTGATATTTTCAACAATTCATTTCAATTCAACAAAAATGTGTAAATCCAAAAAAATTAGATGAGACTTTGTTTTACATGCCGCTGTTTTCACGACGTAAGCATGTAATCAGGAAGAACATGTAGGAGGAAGTGGGCACGTGACAGTATTCTTCTATATATAACATAAAGATCCATAATTGAGGCAAACATTATTTTGAAAAAAAAATTTTTTTTTATCTCTGTGTGGGGTTTAAAACGCTGGTCTAATGAGAAATTTTGTCATCTTACTGTAACAGAATACTCCAAAGTTTTCAGGACTGGTAATCTATTCTAAAAATAGACAGTAATAATAGAGTATTCACCCTGTTATAATAACAGCGTGTTCTCCCTTTTATATATACTTAAATTAAGAGACACAGAATGTTCGATTGTAGAAATGACATCCTATATATTTCTTAGCAGTTTAAAACGCAACGAGATGCACAATCAGTACACCTTGTTAAAAGAAAACATGATTTTTAAAAATGTCTTTACAAGACAATTTGTACTTGTATTTATATGAGAACCTGTTGGGACAAGTGTGAGGTTGGTGCACCCAAGAACCTGGATTAAACCCCCGATGGCAAATTGTTTTGCCACTGACCGTTCCAAGGCGGTAACCCCTCGGGTTCTCACTTTCGTTAATTGTTTGTGTTGTCCATATTGAAACTGATTATTGTAATACCATGCTCTTTTCTCCTCTAATTTTTGGTTGTGTGGAAAGGCTGTGTCTGCTGAATGTGGCCTTTCCGGACATGCATATTTCATCTTTTTAGCAAATTACACAACTTAACTTTACATTCGACATAATTGCACGAGTGTGCAAGCAAACTATCACAGATACAAAGATGACTACTAGGCTACAGCAACTCCACACCTGCCCCAACAGGTTCTCACGTGAACAAACAAGTACAATATGTCTTGGGAACTGTCTGCAGCCTTCTCAACAACTGGACAATGTTGCATAAAAACACCAAAAGGTATAAAACATACAAAGCTAATGTGATTGTCGAGCAAAAAGGTAGGAACCCAATGACCTTACTGAGAAAAGAACACGTGGAGCCCAATCAACAAGCATATTATTACAGGAGTAAACGAAACAGATCAAGCATCTACGTTATATTACAACAATTGCCTAGAACCTGCAAACCACTTAAACGCCTGCCACCGTCGTGCAAACAAAGACAATCAATTAGCTGTAGATGGGATAATCACCAAGAATGCAATGCGCTGTAAAATATCATGTTATCATTTCTTTTTGAATTTCAGAGGGAGTTTACGAATGACGTGCGGAAACCGATATTCAATATTGCCTTTAATTTTCTTGAATTTATAAATCTAATCTCCACAAAATGTTGGTAGAGTTATACCTTTTGCAGCAGCTGTATTTTTGAATTCAATCTTAATTTGTATAACCCTGTTTTAAGATTTGTTACCGTTCTGCAAAGATTACATTCACTGAAATTTAAAACATTGTTACGAACTCTAGAAAAAAGAAACAAGCTATGGAATAAAAAAACAACACAAAACATTAGATGTTCAGTCATGTGCTTATAACAATATCTTTATACATCATATTTTTAGAATAGTGTTTGTAATTGTACGATCGATATTTTATTTTTAAAATGATTAATCTTTCAAAGAAAATCACCTTTCAAGTTTGTACATCACCAAACCCAACAGTTGCGTAAGAAAACTGAAAAGGAAAGGCCAAAGTAAAAAGTATTAACTTTCTCAAAACATACTTAGTTATGAATTTTGGAGGATTAAAAGAATGTCTATACTTTCTATTTCATCTGGGCCTTGGCTTTTTTTCTATTTGATTTACAGTAACATGATTCATTGCCACTCAGATCTTAAACACTTTTTGATACTTGTTATTGTAAATTAATTTGGGGTCTGGCAAAAGAAAATTCTGTCCGTTCTTATACGATTATATCAGAATAAGCAGGATTATTATTAGAAGCCGAAACAAGAGCATTTTCAACATGTTCTGCAACGTACCTTAACTAAAATTCGTTGCTTCCATATTTTCTAATTTGAAGCTGGCTCGCTCGTTTCTTGCGTGAAAGCTTCCCGGTGTCCACTTAATACTTCTCCACCCACTATGATTTAACATGCGGACATTAACCCTTTCCTTCATATATACACCATTATTGCTAGGGCTAGGGCTACACAGTTTAGATCCAGATCAGCTGGCACATCCGTGCCGTCTGATCAGGATTTAAACTGTTCGCTTTTTGATTCATTAGGTTATTTCTGACCAAAATGCGAGCAGTGCAGATCCTGATCAGACGGCACGATCTGGATCTACACTGGTCGTACATGCGTAAAAATGCGTATATATCAAGGAAAAGGTTAATGCATGGTAAATATCTGCATATCTATTGTTATTCTATTGCTTTAAGCATGTTAAGACCTCTCAGCTGTTCCGAATGTTTTAGGGTTCATAAAATTTTAATCCGAATACTTTATAAACAGTTTTTGTCTGAATGACATTTTTCATAAATACTATCTTTAAACTAGTTTAATTTCAATACGGCGTTCGTGAAATGGTTAACATATTTTATAGTATTCAAATGACCTTATGAAATCAATTGCTTTGTTAAAATGATAACTAGGAGCCTGTGGTGTAATATTAGGAAAAATGTCATGCTTAGTTATTTAATTGGAAGTAAATATAATTTTAGAGATTTTTTAAGTCTAGCTATTTTTTTTTACTGTTCTAACTTTTCTTAACGTCTTTAAAATTAAGATACATGTATAACCTTAATTTGTGCAAAGTTTTATTGAACTGCATTTTGCCGTTTGAAAGATTTTAACAACGGTTTCTTTAGAAAATCTTGGTTATTAGAATGGGGTATTGGTAAAGGTTTTTGTGACACTTGTCTTTTTCTCTGTAATCGTTTAATGTAAATCTTTAAAACTAAACATAGTTGTCTGACATCACCAATATTCAGGCAAGTTTTCAACCCATGACTGTATTATGCCAAACTTATGCCCTTTTTCTGAGAATTTTAAAGCTTTTTTTGAAAGTTGTCTTTTTCTCAGTAACCATTCAAGGTAGATCTTTGAAACTTAACATAGTTGTCTGACATCATAGTACCTATTATCAGGACAAGTTATATAACCCCTGACTGTATTTTGCCAAAGGTATGCCCCTTTTTCACTTAGAATCTTTTACAGATTTGCTAATTTGTCGTTTTGTCATTATCCATTCAAGGTAGAACTTTGCTATTTAATATAGTTGCCATACATAATAGTACCAATTACCCGTACCAGGAAACGTTTCATAACTCATGTCATAAGTTATCATAGTCTCTTTTTACTAATCATTTTCATTAAGTTCTTTGTATAAGTTGTCTTTTCTCAGTAACCATTCAAGGTAGAACATAGATTCTAAACATAGTTGTCTGACATCACAGTAGCAAAAACAAAACCAGCACCAAACAAATTATGGAATGGGGAGGATATTGCGTGGGTACCTAACTAAGGTAAGCACCCACCTTCCCCCAACTTTTGTTATTTTTATTCCTTTTTATAGTTAATCTGAACTGACAAAATGTATTGGTTAGGTTTGGTAACCCCTATCTCCACTAAAAAACTATTACATTTTTAGTTTTTAATTCCTCAATTTAATTCAGGGATGGGTCGGGTGGAGGTGTTTAGTGACAATAAACGACTGGAAAAATAGTTAACCATTTATAAGCACAAAACTTCGAAAGTGTCAACCAGTACACAATAAGGAAAAGTCATTGTTTACAATCGTTGATTTAACATTAAATTAAATTCTGAAAATAAACCCGTAGAACTTCTAATCATTTCCTGTAAAGCACATTCTGGAAGGTTTTCTATTCAACGCCGGCTGACAAGTGTATTCAGAAAAGCAAGATACTTTTATGCCGGCACTTGAAGATCGACGGGCATTGATTACCTCCTGGGTTTAGGCAGTGGAAATGTATTTTAGATATACACCGTAAGCTGATAACCTGTTCCGAACATCATAAACTAAATCTGGAGATCAGCCTCAAATCTCAAGCATTCGCCATTTCAACCAATCAGATCTTTGAGATTTGAGTCTGATCTCAAAACTTTGTTTTATGATCTTTGGCCTGTTTATTTCAGCATATGACTCTTTTTAGCCCAGTACTCTCATAAACATGAAACTTTTCAGGTATATGTGATAAAACGTTTGCTATATTTGGAAACTTTGGAATTCTGCACATAAACGCACCAAACTAATTGCAGTACAGAGCCAAGTCTCTGTCAGCAACGTGCAAAATGGGAGTTTTATCCGTACTGTTTGTACTGCTATCAACCACTCTAGTTTTTGGAAATATGAACGTAATGAAGTTCCCATGCATAAAAGGTGTAAGACAAGATGGCATTTTAACATCGTTTCAGACGGGAAACTCTCAACAATGCTGCAGGAGATGTGCTCATGATAGCGATTGCAACGCAGTTAATTACCATGGACAGTCGGGCAACTGCGAACTGAGTAACACTACAATCCATAATGGGACTATGATTTCTGATTCTGGATGGGATGTTTGCTACAAATCCAACGGTATTCTTTTACACGTTATTTCTTCATCTCCCGGTATATATTTTACATTTCGGCGTTTTCTCAATAAACAGCCAGCATATATTTGCAGGTTCGTACCTACTTCCTGAACTAAATTTACAATTTTTATATTTATTAACCTCCCATTTTGTTGGCTCTTCTGTCAGTTAATGGAACATTTATTAGCCTTACCTGTTGAGATTATTTATTGTTTAGTTGAAACCGGTGTATTGAATGTAGTGTGCTTGATAATTAGATATTTAATGTTTTACCATTTTGTTTAGGATAAAGTCTTTAATACCTATTTTTTATAATTTATAAGATGAGTTCATTAGAAATCATAGTAGAGTTCTCCAAAGCTCCAATTTAACGTATAACACCTTGTTAATCTAATTTACAGTTGTCGTTTCAACATCTTGCACTGGAAGCTCTTGTTCTTGCATTGGAAGATCTTGCTTCGTTGCTGTCGCAAACGAAACCTCTTGGGAAGACGCTAGCGTAAGTCGAACTTATTGTGTATCATTTTTAGTAAAAAATAACCTGAAGAAGAGTCAAATAAACTCGAATCGCGTAGTGAAAGCTAGGAGTGTGTTCACCTTTATTAATTTGTATTTTTAAACAATACCGTTTAATATTTTGCCATATTTTTCCATAATAAACTTCTTTATAAAAACCCTTTAGGTCTACTCCATATACACGGATTTTATCGCATTTGCTACCCGTGTAAACATAGATCTGTTGGCACATCCGTTGAAATATTGCAAAACATATGGTTTATAGCATAAAAAATAAAATTTTATATTCTAAGCTTAATTATTTCACATTTGTCAGACTTTTAAAAAATACTTTATAACGTAAAAGCATACTTTACATATGGAATTACTCAACATTAATACAAGGGTCGTATAGCATTCGTGTTTTTATCGGACTTCTTTTTTGATAAAAAACAAAAACAAAAAACTTTCGGACAACCACCTACCCTTGTATTATCCAGAATTGTGCATATTTGTTACGGAGTTCCAGAAGTCTGCACCTGACTCGAAACGAATGCATGTCGGATTACACGGATATTATTCATCACACATGCAACAACACCTAAACATTAATACATATACATTATTTGCAGTTTCATTTCTTAAAATAGTATAATCTTTATTGTGTTTATGCGATTATCATGTTTATCTTAATCGGTTTATGTTAATGCTAGTAAGGAGGGCCATATGGTAAATTAGTTTTAGCTAAATATGTTACCCTCTGTAAATTAAAAAAAATTTACTTACTTACTTAATTACACTTTTTATAATACCGGTCGAGTGTGAAAATTACGCGATACTGCTATATACTACCACGCTATCATGCTCAACCGATACTAAATGACTTTTTTTCAGAATTACTGTCTACAGAGGTACGGCGGACATCTCGCTGATATCAGATCTGCTAGAATTCAAAGCTTACTGAGCAAGATGTTTCCTTACAGAGGTACAACATATTTTTTCTGAGATATACTACTTATTAAAACACAACTCATTAAAGAATGTCATTTGATTCGTTGGTGAATCAGCAGGCTGAATGCAAACTTTCCCGAAAGAGAGTTCTTTGGAGGCAATCTAAGGGTAGTTACATAATGAGGCGCGTCACGGGAAAAGGTACCTTCGGTCAATTTTAGTGATTTTAGTTTTTACTAAATTTAGAAAGAACTTACAACTATAAATCTTTTTTTTCTAACTTAGACGTACTTTTGTTACACTTCTGACAATAAATGGTATTTTTACCGCGAAATGCATAATAAATTATGTCGTCTGCACAACTTTATGACGTCATTTTAAAGATTGACGTCAACTGTCCGGAAGGTACTTTTTCCCGTGACGCGGCCCTAATAGTTTCCAATTTTCTGGATAAAACGTGATAAATAAGTGTTGCCCCTAGGTTCTAGGATGCACCAACCTCACGCTTGCCTCAACAGCTTCGTTCGCTGAACTCAATGAAACTCTCTTATATTTTTGTAGGTATAGACGAACGGGTTTGGATAGGCGGGAGCGACAAGGCTATGGAGGGCGTGTTTAAGTGGTCTGATGGGAACGTTGTCAGCAATGGATACCGCAACTGGGTTCCAGGTCAGCCATTTAACTCTGGAGGTGATGAACACTGTCTGATTGTCCGTGTGCATGAGAACCACGGATGGAACGATGCCACGTGTTCAATATCTGCTATGAGCATGTGCGAATTTTAATGCTGAAAACTGAATTTTTGCACATTTTTGTACAACTACATACTACAACTTCTTTCTGTTTCAAGACATCCGGTTTTGTTCTTTTTGGTTAACAATGTTTCCGGACGGTAAAGCGTATGGGTTATCTGAAATTTAGAATTGTGTAAGAGTTGCATTGCATCTTCACACTATATGTTAAAGTTGCTTGTTGTCAAGCAGATAAAATATTTATGTGTTTGCATGCTTTTGTATGCAACATTGTCGGGTAGAGAGGTGTAATCTAGTTGATTAACAAAGCCGCATTAAACCTGTTGCTTTGTTCCTATGAGCAGGTGGCATGCTAAGTATGAGGCTTGTAAACCATAGATACTGATTGACATAAACCAAACACACCAATGAGCAAATTCCTTTATTGAGCAAAATCTTTCTTTTGATAATTGTTAAGTAAACACTAAAATACATAAAAGGGATGATTATGTTGTTTATACTTTTCTTTTTCCGTTCTTTTTAATTCGTTTTGGTTGGCAACGTCCTGTATGCAAAGTCTTACGGGGATTTGCATTTCACAGCTTTTTTTGTTGTTTTCTAGAACTTATAACAATATTACAGACTTCAGTGAACGATATTTTTTCGTTACATGTTAACGTTTGAAATTTTCGTATCGGTACTTCAAACTTAGAATAATGTGAAAAAGTTTTAACGCCGATACCCAGAATTGGTTAATAAAATGTAACTACTGTTGTGGCATGGTATTTTTCAATTTATGGAGATTGGATTGCAAACTGTAGAAAAGGAATGCAGCATTCGGTTGCACGACAGTTCTCTAGTAAACAAAAACAACGTAGAAGCGTGATCAGCTTCTTTTCTGCCATCGTGTTCTTGCTATTTTAACTCCAGATACTCTGGTATCGTCGAGGTCATTCTGTACCTTACCACTTCTCTTGAACGTTCGTTGTAAATTTAAAAAGAAAGGTTACCAACATGATATTTTACAGCGCTCTGCAAGCCTGGTGATTAACCCTTCTACAGTTGATCATTATGCTTACCTCTTTGGTTGCACGACGATGGCAGGGGTTTAAGAGTTTATGAAGGTTTATGGGGAAATTTTTTCTTAAAAGAACCTAGAAGCTCGATTTGTTTCTTTTATACCTGTCATCGTGTTCTTGCTGATTTTACTCCAGGAGCTCTGGTCTCGGTAAGATCATGGAGTACCCGCCCTTTGGCTTTGCAATGCTATTAGATTCTTATGTTTTATGTTTGTGTGCTTTTTCATGCAACATTGTTGAGCCGATAAGTGGGTTGGAGTGGTTTCACCAAGACAACTTTTATTTGTTTTGTGATTTGAGAACCTGTTGGGGCAAGTGTGAGGTTGGGGCACCCTAGAACCTGGTTTAAACCCCCAGTGGCAATTTGATTTGCCACTGAACGTTCCAAGGCGGTAACCCCTCGGGTTCTCATTTTTGTTAATTGTTAGTGGTGTCTCTTTTGAAACTGATCATTTTATTAACCATGCTATCTCTCTCTCTCTCTTCTTCCTGACTGTGTGGGGAGGCTGTTTTTTCTGAATGTGGCGATTCCTGATATGCATATTTCACCTTTCCATAAGCTACTAATGTTTAGTGTGTTTGTGTGCTTTTGCATGCAGCAATTTTTCATTAGTTGCTTGATTGGAATTAATTCGTCAAGGCAACTTGAGCAAGTTTGACCGTATGAAAAGCTGACGGGATAAGTATGAGGTTGATGCACATAGAACCCGAGTAAAACCCAAAACGCCAATTTTGAAAATGCGTTACCACTGACCGTTCCAAAAGAGGTGTCGTTAATCCCTTTATTTCTCATGTTGTTTATTGTTTGTGGTTTCTTTTTGATATTGATGATGTCTTTAGCAATCTTTTCTTGCTCTACATTTTGACCGTGGGAGAAGGCTTTGTTTCCTGAATATGGGTTTTCCTGATATGCAGTTAGCAATTTTAATCCACCATGGCCAAAACGCCCTGTCATAGATCGCTCTAAACAAGTAATCCCGTTACTATACTCTTTAGCTCATTGTGATGTCTACTTTTTGAAATAAGGTTTTCATTTACGTGAATTGTTTGTGATGCCTATTGTGAAATTGAGATATATATTTATTAAGATTTAGAAAAAATATCCAGACCAATTTGATAGAAAAGTAAACATTATTTATCAGGAAACCCGTGTCCTTCGCGAAGTCGGAAGAGAAATGTTTTCAAATGACCAGCAATATTTAGACACCACAAACACTCGAGCAAATGATAAGTTGCGGAATGACCGGCTAAGAACTGTCACTGGAAGAATGATTATAGATTGCACAGACCTCACAGTTGCTCGCCAGGCTGTGCCTTGATGAACCTTGTGGACAGTGCAAAAGAACCGTTAAAATTAAAGTTGCACGATGTCATTTAATTTGAACTGAGTAAGAACGAAAACAAACGAGTGTGAGTTGTATACAGAAAATAAACTCGATCAATGCTAGTTTGTATGTTAAGGATACGTTACACAAATCAAATATACCTAGCATTACAAATCATATCGCATATACAATCATATCTCATATACATAACGTAGACCACGTGGAACATGATTTATACGTAAATCACTATTTTTTATATCACACAAGTATAAAATTTAACACAAGATGCAGTGGATGAAACTTAGTATACTTCTTGTATTGTTACACTTTGAAAAGATAATCGTGCACATTAAAAAAGCGAAAGAATGAAACAATTCTTGCACACTATTTGTATTTAACAAAGTAAAATTTCCGAAGTTAAACTTAAAATTAAATTGTTTGGAAATATCCGGTCTTTACCGTGCCCATTTCGCGGGCTAGAAACATTCTACAGTTAATGTTTTCAAAGTAAAGTAACGGGTAATAAAAAAATTGCGATTTGAAAAGTGACAAGTAGAAAGATCCATTAAGTGTATTTAAACAAAGAATCGATTAGCAACGACAAGTTTTTGATGAATATAATCTTTGAACTCGATTTAAAGATAAATGCTGAATGAGTTTAAACAAACAAAAGTTTAATTGGACGCAAGTGCGAGACCATTCTATTACTGACATCATATCAATACAAATCGGAAAAACTTCCGCTCAAATGCTATTCATAGATATTCAGCTAACATAAAAGCTCATTTGAATTGAAAGATTAATGTCTTTCTCTAATACTTCTATGTTTGGAATAAACTTTCAATGATATTATATTTTATTGGTTAAAAAAACACGGTGATATTTAATCACAGTAAATAAATTCGCAATCGTAATTTTGGGGCAAGCAACGGGAAAACGTATCTTCGGTAATAGTTTTGGACATTTTAGTGATATTATATTGCGGAGAACTTATAATTGTCTATTATTTTCTCATAAATAAATTATGATTTTGTTACACATTTTGACTATATAATTTTACCACAAAAAAGGATTATAAGAAAGTCTCATCGTTGTGATGCATTTTCAAGAAATGGCATCAACTGTCTGAATACCCCTTTTTCTAAAAATGCCACAAACTGCAAAATGCAGCTCACAAAAACTTTGCACAAACCAACGATATGTTTAATTTGCGATACCGATGTTTAGAAAATGGTTACCATTACGTAAAATAAGCAAGTTGTAAATATCGCCAACGGGCAATGTGTGCCAAAAAATAACAATAAAACAAAAGTTACTGACAAGGCCAACGAGCATGCCATTAATATACATGTTTATAAATGAAAAGAATATCTCAAGTTTTATTTGGAAAATGAATATCTCAATATTAATCAAGGGCCATAATTCTGAAACAGTAAAAATAGCCGGTACCAGCATCCTAAACAAATGAATATGGAAACTGCCATTTTTATAAAAATTCGAAACAGACGGATATCAACGTCATCAACGTCATCATCATCGTTTTCTTCAAATATTAGAACTCTGTTTTAAGCTTATAATAATGGTAAAATTAATCCTCTTTATGCGGCAAAAAGGCACAGTTGCGCGTCATATAAGAAATTTCTGCTTTATGCGTTGAGCGTCGCCGCATAAACGCGTTCGACGCTCTGTTTATGCGTTGAAAATCACCGCATAAACGAACAAAAAATTTGTTTATGCGGCGATGCTCCTATGTGGCGTTACATGGATCAACCTTACACTTATTTCGCCAGGTGTTTGAGAATAACATGTACAAGCTGCCTTGGTGATTTAACCCAACGACTAGACCATGTTGCATAATGGCTTACTACACTGTCAAACAGGTACTCGATGACCTTTTTGACAAGACCGGTGGCCCTATTCATAAAACATCTTAAGTTATTTTCTTAAGAAATTTCTTATCTATAAATTTCATACTTAGCTTAGAAATTTCCTTAAGATATTAAACTTAAAAAGTTTCAAATATTTTTAACAAAGAAATTTTCTTAACTTGAGTTTAAACGTAATCGTTCTAAAAAGTTCCTACCTTTGTCGTAAAGAAATGATGGAGTTTTCTCCTTGAAAAATAGTAACGGTATTTACAATAAAATGGCGGAAATGAGGAAACAAAACAACCTGTTAAGTAATCAGAAATTGGTTAGTGCAAGTATCTCTGATCTGAAACTGATCGCACACATGCTAACTGGGTCAGCGAAAGTCTAGAATTGTGAACAGTGCTTTTCGCCGTTTCATTTTCAGTCGCATAAAAGACGATCAACGCTTGTGATTTTTTATTTTGTATCATAAACTAGGAAGGAATTTGAATTTCCATTACTGCCTATGCACAGGGTTATTAAAATAGTTCCTGATATTTTATTCATATTTGTCACGTTTGATAAATTTCCTCTCATTTCAATAAAACATTAGCATTGATTGAGGCGCCCATAAAACGTTCATCCATTTTGTCGCGCATTTCGATTTCTGAAGGTCGTTAAGCACGAAACTTCAGTTTGTTAATACCAAGATGACGTGTTAAACAAAAACAGTTCAGTTTCATGTTTCCATCAATATTAGGTTATGGTTCCGCCGTTGGCTTTTATCTGATACGCAGGATTTTAATACTCATATGCCACGTACAATTCTGTTCAGTTAAGTTCAGTAAGATTCAAGCAGCCCAAATTTTCTCGTTTAGGGAAATCCATTATTTTGTCTGGGACCATATGGAATGGTTTTAATTAGAAAATACCGTATGATCTGGAGCGGTAACTAACCATTGCCTTCCCATGCTACCACGTGGTGATAAGTATCGTGTGCAAGCACTAGTGGAATAAAAAGAAGAAGCTTGATCATTAGTGAATTAATTATGTACTCAGGTAAAAGTACAATATAAAAATCATTTTAAAGGCAATTTATGGTTACTGTTACTATAATTGTTGTAGTTGTTGCGAGAAGTGTGTTAAGCGACTAAAAACAAGAAATTAAATTAGGGTGTCAAATGGTGTTTTGCTCCAATTATCTGGATTGTCAATCGGTAATCACTCGGCATTCTCCTTTCTTGAGCTAAATCTTTCTTTTGATAATTGTTAAGTAAACACTAAAATACATAAAAGGGATGATTATGTTGTTTATACTTTTCATTTTGCGTTCTTTTTAATTCTTTTTGGTTGGCAACGTCCTGTATGCAAAGTCTTACGGGGATTTGCATTTCACCGCATGGTATTTTTCAATTTATGGAGATTGGATTGCAAACTGTAGAAAATGAATGCAGCATTCGGTTGCACGACAGTTCTCTAGTAAACAAAAACAACGTAGAAGCGTGATCAGCTTCTTTTCTGCCATCGTGTTCTTGCAATTTTAACTCCAGATGCTGTTGAACGTTCGTTGTAAATTTAAAAAGAAAGGTTACCGACATGATATTTTACAGCGCTCTGCATACCTGGTGATTAACCCTTCGAAAGTTGATCATTATGCTTACCTCTTTGATTGCACGACGGTAGCAGGGGTTTAAGAGTTTATGAAGGTTTATGGGGAAATCTTTTCTTAAAAGAACCTAGAAGCTCGATTTTTTTCTTTTATAGCTGTCATCGTGTTCTTGCTGATTTTACTCCAGGAGCTCTGGTCTCGGTAAGATCATCGAGTACCCGCCCTTTGGCTTTGCAATGCTATTAGATTCTTATGTTTTATATGTTTGTGTGCTTTTGCATGCAACATTGTTGAGCCGATAAGTGGGTTGGAGTGGTTTCACCAAGACAACTTTTATTTGTTTTGTGATTTGACAACCTGTTGGGACAAGTGTGAGGTTGGTGCACCCTAGAACCTGGTTTAAACCCCCAGTGGCAATTTGATTTGCCACTGACCGTTCCAAGGCGGTAACCCCTCGGGTTCTCATTTTTGTTAATTGTTAGTGGTGTCTCTTTTGAAACTGATCATTTTATTAACCATGCTCTCTCTCTCTCCCTCTCTTCTTCTTGACTGTGTGGGGAAGCTGTTTTTTCTGAATGTGGCGATTCCTAATATGCATATTTCACATTTCCATAAGCTACGAATGTTTAGTGTGTTTGTGTACTTTTGCATGCAGCCTTTTTCATTAGTTGCGGGATTGGAATTAATTCATCAAGGCAATCTGAGCAAGTTTGACCGTATGAGAAGCTCACGGGATAAGTATGAGGTTGATGAACATAGAACCTGAGTTAAACCCAAAAAGCCAATTTTGAAAATGCTTTACCACTGACCGTTCCAAAAGAGGTGTCGTTAATCCCTTTATTTCTCATGTTGTTTATTGTTTGTGGTTTCTTTTTGATATTGATGATGTTTTTTGAATCTTTTCTTGCCCTACATTTTGACCGTGGGAGAAGGCTTTGTTTCCTGAATATGGGTTTTCCTGATATGCAGTTAGCAATTTTAATCCACCATGGCCAAAACGCCCTGTCATAGTTCGCTCTCAACAAGTAAACCCGTTACTATACTCTTTAACTCATTGTGATGTCTACTTTTTGAAATAAGGTTTTCATTTTCGTGAATTATTTGTGATGCCTTTTTTGATTAAGATTTAGAAAAAAAATATCCAGACCAATTTGATAGAAAAGTAAACATTATTTATCAGGAAACCCGTGTCCTTCGCGAAGTCGGAAGAGAAATGTTTTCAAATGACCAGTTAATAATATTTAGCCACCACAATCACTCGTGCAAACGATAAGTTGCGGAATGACCGGCTAAGAACTGTCACTGGAAGAATGATTATACATTGCACAGACCTCACAGTTGCTCGCCAGGCTGTGCCTTGATGAACCTTGTGGACAGTGCAAAAGAACCGTTAAAATTAAAGTTGCACGATGTCATTTAATTTGAACTGAGTAAGAACGAAAACAAATGAGTGTGAGTTGTATACAGAAAATAAACTCGATCAATGTTAGTTTGTATGTTAAGGATACGTTACACAAATCAAATATACATAGCATTACAAATCATATCTCATATACATAACGTAGACCACGCGGAACATGATTTATACGTAAATCACTATTTTTTATTTCACACAAGTATAAAATTTAACACAAGATGCAGTGGATGAAGCTTAGTATACTTCTTGTATTGTTACACTTTGAAAAGATAATCGTGCACATTAAAAAAGCGAAAGAAAAAACCATTCTTGCACACTTTTTGTATTTAACAAAGTAAAATTTCCGAAGTTAAACTTGAAATTAAATTGTATGGAAATATCCGGTCTTTACCGTGCCCATTTCGCGGGCTAGAAACATTCTACAGTTAATGTTTTCAAAGTAAAGTAACGGGTAATAAAAAAAATTGCGATTTAAAAAGTGACAAGTAGAACGATCTATAAAATGTATTTAAACAAAGAATCGATTAGCAACGACAAGTTTTTGATGAATATAATCTTTGATGAATATAATCTCTTCAGTCGAGAACTCGATTTAAAGATAAATGCCGAATGAGTTTAAACAAACAAAAGTTTAATTGGACGCAAGTGCGAGACCATTCCATTAATGACATCATATCAATACAAATCGGAAAAACTTCCGCTCAAATGCTATTCATAGATATTCAGCTAACATTAAAGCTCATTTGAATTGAAAGATTAATGTCTTTCTCTAATACTTCTATGTTTGGAATAAACTTTCAATGATATTATATTTTATTGGTTAAATAAACATGGTGATATTTTATCACAGTAAATAAATTCGCAATCGTAATTTTGGGGCAAGCAACGGGAAATCGTATCTTCGGTAATAGTTTTGGACATTTTAGTGATATCATATTGCGGAGAACTTATAATTGTCTATTATTTTCTCATAAATAAATGATGATTTTGTTACACATTTGCAGGTACTCGATGACCTTTTTGACCGGAACCGGTGGCCCTATTCATAATACATGTTATGTTATTTTCTTAAGAAATGTCTTATCTATAAATGTTCTACTTAGCTAAGAATTTTTCTTAAGATAATGATACTTATAAAGTTTCAAATTTCTTTAACAAAGAAATTTTCTTACACTTAAGTTTTAGCTAATGAGTAAGATAAAATCGTTTCAAAAAGTTCTTATCTTTGTCGTAAAGGAATGCCGGTTTTTCCGTCAATAATAGAACTAACGGTATTTTCAACAAAATGGCGGACATGAGGAAACAAAACAATCTGTTAAGTAATCAGAAAATTTGTTAATACAAGTATCTCTGATCTGAAACTAATCGCACAAATATAATTTAACAAAAAGTCTCATTTGTTAAAGACTATAATTTTATTTTGATCCGAAAGTTACGATTAAAAATGAACCATAAATGTAAAAATTCAATAACAATGCAGTATTTTAAGAGATAAGGAAAATGTACGTAAATTTTAAACTCTATCGCTACACCAGATAGAGGGTTGTTGAGAAATCTTATGTTTATAACATTTTGTTTATGGAAAACGTACTTAAATGGAAGGATTTTAAAGAACGAGCAGACATTCTAGTTATAGAACCGCAATTAGGCCAAATCAAAGAGCACTGTGAAGTTAGCAGTGGGCAGTTACAGCAGTGGCAGCAGTAAGATCGTTTTTACTGCTGCAGTAACAGCAGTGGCAGCAGTAAGATCGTTTTTACTGCGGCAGTAACAGCAGTGACAGCAGTAAGATCGTTTTTACTGCGGCAGTAAAAGCAGTGACAGCAGTAAGATCGTTTTTACTGCGGCAGTAACAGCAGTTACAGCAGTAAGATCGTTTTTACTGCGGCAGTAACAGCAGTTACAGCAGTAAGATCGTTTTTACTGCGGCAGTAACAGCAGTGACAGCAGTAAGATCGTTTTTACTGCGGCAGTAACAGCAGTGACAGCAGTAAGATCGTTTTTACTGCGGCAGTAACAGCAGTGACAGCAGTAAGATCGTTTTTACTGCGGCAGTAACAGCAGTTACAGCAGTAAGATCGTTTTACTGCGGCAGTTACAGCAGTTACAGCAGTTACAGTAGTAATATGTTCTTATTTTCAAAAATTATCACAAAAATCATCTTACTGCCGCAGTTACAGCAGTGACAGCAGTGACATCGTTTTCACTGCGGCAGTAGTAGCAGTTACAGCAGTAAGATGTACGTAGATGAAAAAAAAAGACAAAAATTATCTTACTGCCGCAGTTATAGCAGTGACAGCAGTGAGATCGTTTTCACTGCGGCAGTAGTAGCAGTTACAGCAGTAAGATGTACGTAGATGAAAAAAAAACGACAAAAATTATCTTACTGCCGCAGTTATAGCAGTTTCAGCAGTAAGATCTTTTTACTGCGGCAGTTACAGCAGTTACAGCAGTAATATGTTCGTACATTAAAAAATATATATAAAAAATCATCTTACTGCCGCAGTTACAGCAGTGACAGCAGTAAGATCCTTTTACTGCGGCAGTTACAGCAGTTACAGCAGTAATATGTTCGTACATTAAAAAATATATATAAAAAATCATCTTACTGCCGCAGTTACAGCAGTGACAGCAGTAAGATCCTTTTACTGCGGCAGTTACAGCAGTTACAGCAGTAATATGTTCGTACATTAAAATATATATATAAAAAATCAGCTTACTGCCGCAGTTACAGCAGTGACAGCAGTAAGATCTTTTTACTGCGGCAGTTACAGCAGTTACAGCAGTAATATGTTCGTACATTAAAAAATATATATAAAAAAATCATCTTACTGCTGCAGTTACAGCAGTGACAGCAGTAAGATCCTTTTACTGCGGCAGTTACAGCAGTTACAGCAGTTACAGTAGTAATATGTTCTTATTTTCAAAAATTATCACAAAAATCATCTTACTGCCGCAGTTACAGCAGTGACAGCAGTGAGATCGTTTTCACTGCGGCAGTTGTAGCAGTTACAGCAGTAAGATGTACGTAGATGAAAAAAAACGACAAAAATTATCTTACTGCCGCAGTTATAGCAGTTACAGCAGTAAGATCGTTTTACTGCGGCAGTTACAGCAGTTACAGCAGTAATATGTTCGTACATTAAAAAATATATATAAAAAATCATCTTACTGCCGCAGTTACAGCAGTGACAGCAGTACGATCTTTTTTGTGCGGCAGTTACAGCAGTTACAGTGGTAATATGTTCTTCTTTTCAAAAATTATCACAAAAATCATCTTACTGCCGCAGTTACAGCAGTGACAGCAGTGAGATCGTTTTCACTGCGGCAGTAGTAGCAGTTACAGCAGTAAGATGTACGTAGATGAAAAAAAAACGACAAAAATCATCTTACTGCCGCAGTTATAGCAGTTACAGCAGTAAGATAGTTTTACTGCGGCAGTTACAGCAGTTTCAGCAGTAATATGTTCGTACATTAAAAATATATATAAAAAATCATCTTACTGCCGCAGTTACAGCAGTGACAGCAGTAAGATCGTTTTTACTGCGGCAGTAACAGCAGTTACAGCAGTAAGATCGTTTTTACTGCGGCAGTAACAGCAGTTACAGCAGTAAAATCGTTTTTACTGCGGCAGTAAAAGCAGAAACAGCAGTAAGATCGTTTTTACTGCCGCAGTAACAGCAGTGACAGCAGTAAGATCGTTTTTACTGCGGCAGTAACAGCAGTGACAGCAGTAAGATCGTTTTTACTGCGGCAGTAACAGCAGTTACAGCAGTAAGATCGTTTTACTGCGGCAGTTACAGCAGTTACAGCAGTTACAGTAGTAATATGTTCTTATTTTCAAAAATTATCACAAAAATCATCTTACTGCCGCAGTTACAGCAGTGACAGCAGTGACATCGTTTTCACTGCGGCAGTAGTAGCAGTTACAGCAGTAAGATGTACGTAGATGAAAAAAAAAGACAAAAATTATCTTACTGCCGCAGTTATAGCAGTGACAGCAGTGAGATCGTTTTCACTGCGGCAGTAGTAGCAGTTACAGCAGTAAGATGTACGTAGATGAAAAAAAAACGACAAAAATTATCTTACTGCCGCAGTTATAGCAGTTTCAGCAGTAAGATCTTTTTACTGCGGCAGTTACAGCAGTTACAGCAGTAATATGTTCGTACATTAAAAAATATATATAAAAAATCATCTTACTGCCGCAGTTACAGCAGTGACAGATGTAAGATCCTTTTACTGCGGCAGTTACAGCAGTTACAGCAGTAATATGTTCGTACATTAAAAAATATATATAAAAAATCATCTTACTGCCGCAGTTACAGCAGTGACAGCAGTAAGATCCTTTTACTGCGGCAGTTACAGCAGTTACAGCAGTTACAGTAGTAATATGTTCTTATTTTCAAAAATTATCAAAAAAATCATCTTACTGCCGCAGTTACAGCAGTGACAGCAGTGAGATCGTTTTCACTGCGGCAGTTGTAGCAGTTCCAGCAGTAAGATGTACGTAGATGAAAAAAAAACGACAAAAATTATCTTACTGCCGCAGTTATAGCAGTTACAGCAGTGAGATCGTTTTCACTGCGGCAGTTGTAGCAGTTACAGCAGTAAGATGTACGTACATTGAAAAATATATATATAAAATCATCTTACTGCCGCAGTTACAGCAGTGACAGCAGTAAGATCTTTTTACTGCGGCAGTTACAGCAGTTACAGTGGTAATATGTTCTTCTTTTCAAAAATTATCACAAAAATCATCTTACTGCCGCAGTTACAGCAGTGACAGCAGTGAGATAGTTTTACTGCGGCAGTTACAGCAGTTACAGCAGTAAGATGTACGTAGATGAAAAAACAACAACAAAAATTATCTTACTGCCGCAGTTATAGCAGTTACAGCAGTAAGATAGTTTTACTGCGGCAGTTACAGCAGTTACAGCAGTAATATGTTCGTACATTAAAATATATATATATAAATCATCTTACTGCCGCAGTTACAGCAGTGACAGCAGTAAGATCCTTTTACTGCGGCAGTTACAGCAGTTACAGTAGTAATATGTTCTTATTTTCAAAAATTATCACAAAAATCATCTTACTGCCGCAGTAACAGCAGTGACAGCAGTGAGATCGTTTTCACTGCGGCAGTTGTAGCAGTAACAGCAGTAAGATGTACGTAGATGAAAAACAAACCGACAAAAATCATCTTACTGCCGCAGTTATAGCAGTTACAGCAGTAAGATCGTTTTACTGCGGCAGTTACAGCAGTTACAGTAGTAATATGTTCGTACATTAAAAAATATATATAAAAAATCATCTTACTGCCGCAGTTACAGCAGTGACAGCAGTAAGATCTTTTACTGCGGCAGTTACAGCAGTTACAGCAGTAATATGTTCGTACATTAAAATTTATATATAAAAAATCATCTTACTGCCGCAGTTACAGCAGTGACAGCAGTAAGATCCTTTTACTGCGGCAGTTACAGCAGTTACAGCAGTAATATGTTCGTACATTAAAAAATATATATAAAAAATCATCTTACTGCTGCAGTTACAGCAGTGACAGCAGTAAGATCCTTTTACTGCGGCAGTTACAGCAGTTACAGCAGTTACAGTAGTAATATGTTCTTATTTTCAAAAATTATCACAAAAGTCATCTTACTGCCGCAGTTACAGCAGTGACAGCAGTGAGATCGTTTTCACTGCGGCAGTTGTAGCAGTTACAGCAGTAAGATGTACGTAGATGAAAAAAAAAAGACAAAAATTATCTTACTGCCGCAGTTATAGCAGTTACAGCAGTAAGATCGTTTTACTGCGGCAGTTACAGCAGTTACAGCAGTAATATGTTCGTACATTAAAAAATATATATAAAAAATCATCTTACTGCCGCAGTTACAGCAGTGACAGCAGTAAGATCTTTTTACTGCGGCAGTTACAGCAGTTACAGTGGTAATATGTTCTTCTTTTCAAAAATTATCACAAAAATCATCTTACTGCCGCAGTTACAGCAGTGACAGCAGTGAGATAGTTTTACTGCGGCAGTTACAGCAGTTACTGCAGTAAGATGTACGTAGATGAATAAACAACAACAAAAATTATCTTACTGCCGCAGTTATAGCAGTTACAGCAGTAAGACAGTTTTACTGCGGCAGTTACAGCAGTTACAGCAGTAATATGTACGTACATTAAAAAATATATATATATAAATAATCTTACTGCCGCAGTTACAGCAGTGACAGCAGTAAGATCCTTTTACTGCGGCAGTTACAGCAGTTACAGTAGTAATATGTTCTTATTTTCAAAAATTATCATAAAAATCATCTTACTGCCGCAGTTACAGCAGTGACAGCAGTGAGATCGTTTTCACTGCGGCAGTTGTAGCAGTAACAGCAGTAAGATGTACGTAGATGAAAAACAAACCGACAAAAATCATCTTACTGCCGCAGTTATAGCAGTTACAGCAGTAAGATCGTTTTACTGCGGCAGTTACAGCAGTTACAGTAGTAATATGTTCGTACATTAAAAAATATATATAAAAAATCATCTTACTGCCGCAGTTACAGCAGTGACAGCAGTAAGATCTTTTTACTGCGGCAGTTACAGCAGTTACAGCAGTAATATGTTCGTACATTAAAATATATATATAAAAAATCATCTTACTGCCGCAGGTACAGCAGTGACAGCAGTAAGATCCTTTTACTGCGGCAGTTACAGCAGTTACAGCAGTAATATGTTCGTACATTAAAAAATATATATAAAAAATCATCTTACTGCTGCAGTAACAGCAGTGACAGCAGTAAGATCCTTTTACTGCGGCAGTTACAGCAGTTACAGCAGTTACAGTAGTAATATGTTCTTATTTTCAAAAATTATCACAAAAATCATCTTACTGCCGCAGTTACAGCAGTGACAGCAGTGAGATCGTTTTCACTGCGGCAGTTGTAGCAGTTACAGCAGTAAGATGTACGTAGATGAAAAACAAACGACAAAAATTATCTTACTGCCGCAGTTATAGCAGTTACAGCAGTAAGACCGTTTTACTGCGGCAGTTACAGCAGTTACAGCAGTAATATGTTCGTACATTAAAAAATATATATAAAAAATCATCTTACTGCCGCAGTTACAGCAGTGACAGCAGTAAGATCGTTTTTACTGCGGCAGTAACAGCAGTTACAGCAGTAAGATCGTTTTTACTGCGGCAGTAACAGCAGTAACAACAGTAATATGTTCGTACATTAAAAAATATATATAAAAAATCATCTTACTGCCGCAGTTACAGCAGTGGCAGCAGTAAGATCGTTTTTACTGCGGCAGTAACAGCAGTTACAGCAGTAAGATCGTTTTACTGCGGCAGTTACAGCAGTTACAGTGGTAATATGTTCTTCTTTTCAAAAATTATCACAAAAAATCATCTTACTGCCGCAGTTACAGCAGTGACAGCAGTAAGATCTTTTTACTGCGGCAGTTACAGCAGTTACAGTAGTAATATCTTCTTATTTTCAAAAATTATCACAAAAATCATCTTACTGCCGCAGTTACAGCAGTGACAGCAGTGAGATCGTTTTCACTGCGGCAGTAGTAGCAGTTACAGCAGTGGCAGCAGTAAGATCGTTTTTACTGCGGCAGTAACAGCAGTTACAGCAGTAAGATCGTTTTACTGCGGCAGTTACAGCAGTTACAGTGGTAATATGTTCTTCTTTTCAAAAATTATCACAAAAAATCATCTTACTGCCGCAGTTACAGCAGTGACAGCAGTAAGATCGTTTTACTGCGGCAGTTACAGCAGTTACAGTAGTAATATCTTCTTATTTTCAAAAATTATCACAAAAATCATCTTACTGCCGCAGTTACAGCAGTGACAGCAGTGAGATCGTTTTCACTGCGGCAGTAGTAGCAGTTACAGCAGTAAGATGTACGTAGATGAAAAAAAAACGACAAAAATCATCTGACTGCCGCAGTTATAGCAGTTACAGCAGTAAGATAGTTTTACTGCGGCAGTTACAGCAGTAATATGTTCGTACATTAAAAATATATATAAAAAATCATCTTACTGCCGCAGTTACAGCAGTGACAGCAGTAAGATCGTTTTTACTGCGGCAGTAACAGCAGTTACAGCAGTAAGATCGTTTTTACTGCGGCAGTAACAGCAGTTACAGCAGTAAGATCGTTTTTACTGCGGCAGTAACAGCAGTAACAGCAGTAAGATCGTTTTTACTGCGGCAGTAACAGCAGTGACAGCAGTTAGATCGTTTTTACTGCGGCAGTAACAGCAGTGACAGCAGTAAGATCGTTTTTACTGCAGCAGTAACAGCAGTTACAGCAGTAAGATCGTTTTACTGCGGCAGTTACAGCAGTTACAGCAGTTACAGTAGTAATATGTTCTTATTTTCAAAAATTATCAAAAAAATCATCCTACTGCCGCAGTTACAGCAGTGACAGCAGTGAGATCGTTTTCACTGCGGCAGTAGTAGCAGTTACAGCAGTAAGATGTACGTAGATGAAAAAACAACAACAAAAATTATCTTACTGCCGCAGTTATAGCAGTTACAGCAGTAAAATCTTTTTACTGCGGCAGTTACAGCAGTGACAGCAGTAAGATGGTTTTTACTGCGGCAGTAACAGCAGTGTCAGCAGTAAGATCGTTTTTACTTCGGCAGTAACAGCAGTTACAGCAGTAAGAGCATAGCGATGTTCTTAGATTATAAAACACAATACCAAAATCATCTTACTGCCACAGTTACAGTAAGATCAGTTCGATGTTTTTAGATTAAAAAACAACAACACCTAATTTATTTCACTGCGGCAGTTACAGCAGTGACAGCAGTAAGGTCGTTTTTACAGCGGCAGTAACAGCAATGACAGCAGTAAGATATTTTTTACTGCGGCAGTAAAAGCAGTGACAGCAGTAAAATCGTATTTCCTTTCATTTCGCGCGGGTTTAATTTTCGCGTATTTCGCATTACGGCAAGATCGGGAAATTCAACCCCAGCGAAATTAAACTCTTTTACAGTGTTTCTTATAGGAAAACACAGTTGCGCTGAGTTGTTATTTACTTCTGTTGCGCGAAAATTCGTTCCTGCGAAATTAAATGATACTACAGTATTTTATTCATGTATTTTATGTAGAAATAATGACGTTTAAGAACCAGCGAGTTGGAATTAAATTCGTTCTATTAACACGAATGCTCACAGAGGTACCATAGAACTTTCCACAGTCGATGCTTATTTGTACAGTGAGCATTATTCTTTACCAACATTGATAAAGTGTAGTTTTAGTTGAGTCTGCAGATCTGGTCAAACCTGAAGTTGATGAGCGTTAGAAGAAGTAAACAATAAATAGGATGTTGATGTATTTATTATTTTCACTTAAGCTTTATACTGCTAATATTTTTTGTTTGAGTTAGAACGATTTTCTCTGAAACTATTACAGAATCTCGAGAAGCACTATTTGTATTAAAATTAATATATGAAATTCTCGTTATGCCACTGTTCTGAAATTTTATCACAATTATTTTTTTTACTTTAAAGGATGGTTTTGCATTGCTTGCAGTATATTCTAGCAGATCGCCCTTACGTAGTAATGATAGTGCATGTATTGTCTACCTTACTGTACCGAAACCAGATCCGTTATATTGCGTTTGTATGTATTAGCAGACATCGGGGTCAGGGGTATCCCCGGAAATCTTTTAAAAGTTAAACTCAATTTGGATTGAAACTGCGGCGAGTCCAATCTTTCACTATTATTTTGACGAATTGGCACTAAACATTAAAGACCAGAATATACTTATTCAGGTATGAGTTGCTTTGATATATTGTTCACGAATTTCAGAGTTCTCATGCTAACGGTTTATTTTTTGTTTTAGTATATGCTTGGTAATAAGAACATGAATTAGACTAAATAAATTGAGCTTTCAAACATTAGTACATCCTTAGCTAAATACATTTCTTCACTAAAATCTAGGATACAATAAGTATTCCCCCAAATTTATTTTTTAAATTTTATCCAGTTTTCGCCTTTAAATTTGCAATGTTTGCGACCCCTTAAAATAGACAGGTAACTTTGAAAACCCCCGAACACGACCAATATGAAAATATTGCAGGCTCGGTTTGACTGAGACTGTTTAAGACTTTTTGGCAACAAAAACATAAATACCACATTGTAATCAGTGCTCCAGTTTGGATTTTAAAACGACAGGAAATAGACTGATCTAAAAAAAACAGGACAGTCTTTGCGCAACAAGCTCAAAATTAGGCGCTGTATTGCAAATCTTTGAGAAAGAGCATGGTATATAAATGTTCATCTGAATGAGTAATTGCAAATAAAAGATAAAATGTAATGCAATGAAGATATGAAAAGTCATCAAACCAACTAGTTTGAAACGCTCGCAGCTCGGGTTTTAACAATCAAAATTCTGAGGTTGATTAGCTGATCACAACTTGTTACGGATTGAAATGATTCTTCAACATGTTTGACTTACGAAGTACTTGTTAATATATGACACGAAAAACTGAGGTAACATGACGCCTTTTTATCATATTAATTGATATAAGACAAAAACAAAAAACAAACTCATTATTGATACTACCCTGACACTCTGAACGTGTAATCATAAAGTGTATTCGTTAATCTCTGACGTTCGTAGCTAATTATACGTATCGATGACTGTCTTTTAGCGTACCGCCCACCACGCTTATGATTTTAGATTTTAAAAATGGGTCCATGCTGATCTCCTATATTAAATAAGTGTCATCTCACGTTCGCTAAACCGGTTATTTCTGAGAACATTCACCAAATTGCACTGAATATCGCACACAAATTGCAAAATCCCTGACCTCCCTAAGTTTACTTTAAACAATGGTCATCTCACATTCGCTTAACTTCTGTTAACTTCTAAGAACATTCACAACGTTTGGAATGGAAATCACAAAAAGCAAGATCTCTCTTTAAAAGTCAATATTTTTACAATTAAGCAAAGTTCTGAGCATTTGCTTCGTCCTAGATGCATATTTAAAACCTCTTGTCATATCCTATAAGCCTCCACTATTTCACGACCATATGTTTATTGATTTATACCACATGTTAGAAAAAAATTTAATGTGAACGCATGGGTAGACGTTTTCATCAATTTTCAAAGTGAACGCAGTGTCAGGAGTATTTTGAGACCCACATTATTTTATATAACATGGCATACACCTATATTGACATCATTAAAACAAACAAAATATACCAACAAGAAAATGTGCAAGAACCTGTAACATATTACATGTTGAAGTTCTAAATAAATAGCAATACCAACATTCAAACGAAATTGATGACAATCAGAATAGTAATTATAATCCGTTCGAGTCCCTGTGAGGCAGCTGCTGCAAAATGGTAAGATTTATCACCGGCTTTAATGCATTACTTAAAAAAAAACGGATATATATATAAGTAAACCTATTTTGTATGGCATCATATAAAATTTTATTTTATTTCAAAGCGGCTTAAACTTTTAACTTCAGTGCCATGTTTTATTTTGGTTAAAGGTTATGCTAATGACGACTAGCTTTTTGTAAACTTGTGTTTACAGACAGCATTTTCCGCCAAAGACGGATATTCGTGAGTCTCTAAGAAAAACATAAACGGTTTCTTGCTTTTGACGAACAAATCAAGATAACTTAACGAATCTATTTCATATATGGCATCATCCTGAATAGTTGTTTGATTCAAATAAAGGATCTGATCAACTTATGTGCAACTAAAAATTTTGCTATAAAGGTTTGCATCACGTGACTCTCTAAATAAAGACGCATAATATTATTTCTATACCCTGTAGAAAATACAACATACGTATGTTTACATAATTTAACATGTCATTATAGATCAGCTCAATTTCTGATTTGTCATAACTACAATGTTCAAATATTGTTTCATCAACATTTAATTGAATTTTCTTGCAAGCAGGGAGAACGAAATAGCATTCGCAAGCTTTAGACGGGCGGTTTTGTCTAAAGTGACAACGTTCTGTGCCGCTGTTGGCCGGTATTGCCCTTCAAAGATCAAGTTTGGTCCATTATAATATGTCGGTCATCAGGGTGACCGACAATTAAATTAAGTATACAAGTAACACGATTATCAACATTGAAGTCTTTTTCCGGTAAACATCTTCTCTATATATCAAGCAATCAAACACCAGCCTCTACACTATCATTTTGCATCCGTAAACAGGTGGCATAGTCTAAATTATGCGTTCCGTCTGGTACGTGATATCACTGTTAACCGGTGTTCGGGCTAAAGATCTCAATTTGGTCGATTAAAATATGTCGGTCATCAGGATGACCGCTAATTAGCTGATTGGCCGATATAGCTAAAGAAAAAATAAAACTCCTTCTAAAAATAGAAATTGTGTATTTCTGCGGCTGTTGGAACCAAAAATCATTATCCAAAACAGTTTGAATGAGAAAAAAATTACTTTTAAAATAATGCCTATAAACAGGTTAGCCACAAGTAAATTTAGTCAATAGGCAAGGGAAGTAGTCTTCAAAGTGAAATTTGAGGTAGAAACCTACTGTCATGGTGGTATTTCATTTATGTTTTTATGTAGATTTATATTCAAACTTCATCAGAAGACCATGCCCGATATTGTCTAAGAATAAATAAATCAAGGAGACTCCCAAGACTCTATATAGGGAAACGCAATAGTGTACGCTGACCTCTACGCACTAGATAACCTAGACCATGGAAACTCTTAATTAGCTGCTTTTTAACAAGTTTTAGCTTTCCAAAAAGCTAGTCGTTTATTAGCAAAAAAAAAGAGAATAAGTAGGTATGTATTTGTGCTTGCATTTACTTTTGGACCAATGGAAGTCAATGACATGGCCAGTTTTCTGTTGATCAATGTTACACAGATTGTATCTGACAAACTATTAGTAAATTTTGTTGATATTTCAAGTTTCAAGTTTATTTTCATTTCTCTGTATGTACAAAACTTAAACAAGGGAACATATATACACTCTACCATGCGGTTACTTTATAGAATGCAAACAAATTTGAACGGCTGATGTTTGATTGATTGAAACATGAAGAAGACGTGTACCGGATAAAGACATTAATATAAATAATCATGTCTCTAGTAGACGTTATTTATTTTTTTTATTCAGGATGTGTAGAAATAATGACGTTGTTTAAGCACCAGCGAATCGGATGAATATGTTACATTAACGAATGCTCAAAGAGGTACCATAGAACTTTCCACAGTCGATGCTTATTTGTACATTGAGCAGAAAAGCGATGCTTATTATATTCAGTATTCATTATCAACATTCATAAAGTGTAGTTTTAGTTGGGTCAGCAGATCTCGTCAAACTTGAAGTTGACGAGCGTTAGAAGACAGTAAACACTTAAATAGGATGCTGAATCATTTATTAATTCACTTAAGATTTATGCTGCTCATATCTTTTGCTTTTGTTTGAACGTTTTTCTCTGAAACTATTACAGAAACTCAAGAAACACTATTTGTATTTAAATTAATCTATTATCAAAGAAATTGTCGTTATGCTACTGTTCTGAAAAGTTTTCACAACTATTTATCTACTTTAAAAGCTTGTTTTACATTGCTTGCAGTATATTCTAGTAGATCGCACTTACATAGAAATAATAGTGCTTGTGTTGTCTACCTTACTGTACTTGTCAAAATAATGTTATTGTTTAGTATCACAAGACCGAGTCCAGATCCGTTATATTGCAAGTGTATGGGGAAGCAGACATTGGGGTCATGGGTATCCCCGGAAATCTTTTACAAGTTAAACTAAATTTGGATTGCAACTGCGACGAGTCCAAACGTTCACTATACACTCGTCAAAAGTTCTAAGTGCACACTTTTCAATTTTGAATATCTCAAAGTAAACTTATTCTAATTGAATTAAAGTTTGATAAATTGTTAATTATGATCAAACAATAATATTTTTTGAAAACCGTGCATATGTTTAATGTGTTACGTGATCCACGTCGGCATACGCTATTTAAGCGTTATTCCCGTGCGACAATCAAAATTTACATTTTTACAATCGTTTTTGTTTTTCACATGTTCACCGATTCCAGACAAACACGAAAAACACACCAACAAATTGTAACAATGGAACGGTTGACGTCAGCAGACAACGACATTGCCATCAAAATGCTTTTGACTGGCACAACTTCCAATTTGTTGTAAAAAATCTTGACGGTTTTCGAACAATGGCATTAAATCTTTTGCAAAATGTGTTTCCGATAGAGAACTTATTTACCTACGTTTTCGTATATAATATTTAAATAAAGGCTTATTTCTATGACATTTAAAACGACGTCAAACATTAAAAAGTCGACATTTTACGCTAAATTATATGAGCGCGATCTAAACGTAAGCTAAATTTTATCGAAAACGGTGTGTTAGAAGTTTTTCATTCTTTCACAAAATTCTGTTGGACGTATATGAAATCGAATTAAAAAATAAAAACGATAGGTCATCGGTCTAGATTTTGTGTAATCTTTCGTTGAAAATACACATTACGTCGCTAAAAATAACGTTTTTTTTCCGCGACGTTCAGAAATTCCAACTTAATGTTGTTTCATGTAAAATTATTGAGTGAGTCATGTATACTCCTCAAAATCATTTGATGTCCATTAAAAACTGTTGTTTATTTTAAAAAAACGTATTGATAATCTTTTTAATGTTTCTTAGTGACATGTTTTATAAGCAAGTCATAAAGCTTATAAAATTTACAATCATATTAGATCTAAACATATTTTAGTCCGCACTTTTCTATAAAATCATTCAATTACGATGGTCCTTTTTGAAGTGTATTTATGGATTTTAAATTTACGCGATTACAATTTAAATAAAACTATTAATCTGACGGTGGTTTAATCAAAATTATTGTTGAACGTTATGATATTTTATGAATTCCAGATTTTTAATTTTGAATTTAAATGTTTAAATACTCCTTAACTTGTTAAATTTGATTTTTGTTTGATGCGAATACCGGTAAAATTCATTTGCCTTTAACGGTTTTTGGTTCTTCCAGTCGACATTTTGAAACCTCTTAAACAAAAAAAAAGACGAATGGTGTGGGGGACTAGGAGCTTTATTCAGAACTATGTTCCAATACTTAAAATTATTAAAACATAAATGTGGCATCATTATATTCCACACAGGTTAAAATAAGCGTATTTCGCGCTAGCGTAAATGCGCGAATTTAAACCCGAGCAAAAATATATACTGAAAGGATAAAGAAACGCAGGGTAACATTTGTTCCGATATATTAAGAACGCGTTCTCCAAATAAAGTGAAACTTTGTGCATTGAGTTATTAGGTCATGATACACCTTAACATGTGTCGAAAGTGAATAAAACTTGTCTCCACTGCCTCAGTGTAAACCGTCGTGGAGCATGAGCTTTCGAACCTGCCTATCCAATTGTTACCCTGCGTTTCTTTATCCTTTCAGTATATATATCTGAAAAGCAAAATACCACTGCGTGAATTTATGCCCGATATATTCTTTGCAACTTTAGCGCGAGTATTTGTCCCCGCGAAATGATACCAAGGTAAAGACGAATACAAAACAGTCATGTATCTAAATTCAAAAGTGCATTTAAGCGCGCAAGAATTACATTATCCTACAAAATATTAATGAGCGGATAGAGAATTATACCCAGCCGCTAGGCCGCTAACTTCACACATCTCCACAAAATCATATCAAATAATATCAGATGATACACAAATTTGGGTGGGCGGAAAGAGAAGCGTCCGACTATTGCGAATCAAGCGCGCACTGCTGCTAACAAAAGGGCAACTTGGGCCAAAACTTAGAGAATCCCTTGGAACAAGTCATGTGATCTTGAAATTAAGATGCACTGCTTGAATGCTTATCTAAACGAAATTCAGGAACTTAATTCTATATTAAAAATGATTGCCGATTTATACAAATCTTGATGCTAAACAAAAGCCCCTTTTCATTCGGTGTTTTGCCGCGGTTCCTACATGTCAACTGAAAGAACAACAAATCGCTACTTTCATAAGATGAATTGTCTTTTAAAGATTCATTTAACTACCATAAAACATTCTAATTATTTATTTTTTCTGCTTAAATAAAAATCCGTTAATATTAAATATAATTTTGCATTAATTAAACTAAAATATTTACAATGTTTAATAAGTATTGAAACATTTACGTAACTTTAACATTGTGGCATTCATAACTTGCAAATAAATACGTTCAACAGTCAGAACAATTAAAAGAATAGGTTCGCCGTTTTATGGGAGAAAAAGCGCAACTTCGAACTATTCTTTTGTCTGACGCCAGAGCACTTAATATAATTATGATTATAACGAGCATCTAAAGCTGAGTTTTCTTTTTTAAAATAAAAACTGAAATGTACTCAAATCGATAAACAAGCCTTAAGGTTCCGCTACAATGCTCCTTGCATGTTTATCGATAAAAAAGAAACATGTCAAAATCTCAAAAACGGTAAAATACCGTTCAATGAAACTTTGCACAAATGAATATTACTAATTTACTTTTATTATGCATATGGTAAGACACGTTAGATCAGTCAAGAGAAATATCGAGATCTAAATATTCCATTAACTTCTATTAACATAAATTCGTAAAAAATAAACAAAACATCTTTTTAAACGCCCACATGAGTAATTTGATACTGAAAGCAATATCTTGTGTCCTCGTGACTTCCAATTTCCTGGTCGCGTAAACGGGTGACAAAAATTGATTTCTCATTTCGTTCTATTTGATGTGACGAAACTGCCAGTCATAATCAGAAATTTAAAGTTGTGGAGCATTTAGATGTTTTGCCTTCGTAATAAATAACGTTCGAACTAAAATGAGTTTTGCAACATAATTAAAATGTCATTATACAGTGCATACTGAAAAGTGAATGCGACAAGTTTTTCTTCAAAATTTGCATGCAATCAAATCAACCCGTGACGCTACTCACCCTTCATACCAATATAATGGCGGATTCCGCGGAGGACAAAGAGGTACATATCTTTGATAATCGCTTCATAGGCCCCACCCCCCTCAAAAAAGTACAATAAAATAATAAAAAATCATTTGATGGATGGACGATTTAATGAACCACTCTGCTAGCGTTTTGATGTTACAAAGGTGGCACGAAGATTAGTCCCTAATTCACGAAATATTAATAAATTATCTATATGTTTTATAGCCTGTGGTCAAGCCTGCTAATGAAGTTTAATGAAACTTAATTTTTATGAAACTTTTCCGTGTGGAAGCATTTGAACATGCTGCGGCTTTTCATCATGTCTTTTTTTCAACAATACTGTATGAAGAACATTATAAAGGACAGTATATTAGTCAGTGTACAGATAAATAGTATCATGTCCGCTCGCTACAGGCATGCCTTTCTAATGTAAATAAATAGATTCTGTGCTTCTGCGGGTCCCCATCTTCTTATTTAGACAGAATAGAGAATTAAGTTGTGTTATTGATTTAACATGGTCTGAGCGATAGTTTTTTGTGAGCGCTTTAATTTGAAATTTTAAATTTAAAATTCATAAATACTCTTTAAGTTAATGTACATCAGAATTGATTGTCTTTAGGAAAGTGTTTGGAAAATACGTTCAGATCTAAATTAAATAGAATCGTATTTTTAATACGCTATGTTGCTCGTTAATGAAACAAAGTTTTATAGAAATATTTCAAAATGAACCACAACGTGATTAAAAAAAACATCAGTTTTTAGTGAACCTAAAATTATTTTGAGGCGTAAATATGCCGTGGACGACTGACTCAATATGCATACACGAAACAACATTTAGTTGGAATTTCTGAACGTCGCGGAAAAAAAAAACGTTATTTCTAACGACGTACTGCGTTTTTTAAAGAAAAAATATAGAAAATCTAGACCGATGACCTATCGTTTTTATTTTTTAATTCGATTTCATATTCGTCCAACAACATTTTGTGAAAGAATGAAAAACTTCTACCACACTGTTTTCGAGAAAAATTAGCTTACGTTTAGATCGCGCTGTAGTCTTTTAGCGTAAAATGTCAACTTTTCAATGTTTGACGTCGTTTGAAATGTCCGTGATATAAACCTTTACTTGAATTTGATACACGAAAACATAGGCAAATTGTTTCTGTATCGGAAACACTTTTTGCAAAAGATTTAACGCCAGTGTTTGCAAAGTTATTCACGTTAGAGTGAAACGCTTGCGTTTAAAGACAGCTACCGCCAGGTGGCGCGTCTGATTCGAAAGCGCGCGACGTCATTCTTAATATATATCAGATGCACAAATAGAATGGTTACCAAGTTTCCATTTTAAACAATCGTTTAATTTTTTTCTTAAAGTAGATGAAAACGTCACTTTGAAAACCACCGAAGACGAAAACTGTGAAAATATTGCAGGCCCCATTTCATTGAGCCTGTTAAAGACTTTAAAGCATTTGAAAAACATAAAATACCGCATCGTAATTTGTGCTCCAACTTGGATATCAAACGGATAGGGCAATAGATAGATCTAAAAACATGGCAGTGTGCGCAACAAGCTCAAAACTAGGCACTTTTATTCAAATCTTTGAGAAAGAGCATAATATATAAACGTCCCTCTGAATGAGAAATTGAGAAAAAAAGATAAACTGTAATGTTCATAATTAACTAATGAAGAAATGGGTAGTCATCAAACCAACTAACTTTAAACTCTCGCAGCTTGGGTTTTAATATTCATATATTGCGCTCGTGAAATGCAAAATTATGAGGTTGATTAGCTGATAACAACTACATTTGTAATTATGGATTGAAATGATTTTTCAACATACTTGACTGACAAAGTACTTGTAACTGAGGTAACATGTCGCCATTTATCCTATAAATTGATATTAGACAAGTTCAATAAACAAAATCATTATTGATGCTTCTACGCTGAACGTGTAATCAGAAAGTGCAATTGACCTCCTGTGGCCATCCTAGTCGTTTATCATTGTCGTATGCAGCTAATTGATAGTAATTTTGACTGTCTTTTAGCGTACCGCCGCCTCATTGACTACGCTTATGATATTAGATTAAAAAAATATTTTCCCATGCTGATCTCCTATGTTTAATTTAAACAATGATCATGTCTCATTCGCTAAACCTCCCGTAACTTCTGAGAACCTTCCCCGAAATTGCACTGGAAATCGCAAACAAATTGCAAAATCGCTGACCTCTTGTTTCTTCTTTAAACAATGGTCACCTCACATTCGCTAAACTTCCGTTAGCTTCTGTAAACATTTTCAACATTTGCACTTGAAAGCGCACAAAAGCAAAATCTCTCTTTAAAAGACAATATGTTGACAATTAAGCAAAGTTCTGAGCATTAGTTTCCTCCTAAATGCTTGTTTAAAACATCTCCTCTTTTGCTATAAGCTTCTACTTTTTCACGACCGTATGTTTGGTGATTTATACCACAAGAAGGAAAATTTTTAATGTTAACACAGTGGTAAATGTTTTCATCAATTTTCAAAGTCAACGCATGGACATGATTTTTGTTTTGAAACCCGCATTATTTCATCTAACATGGCATACACTGAAATTGACACCATTAAAACAAACAAACAAAAACAGGAAAATGTGCGAGAACCAGCAATATTACATGTTGAAGATCAGCATTCTAACGACATCATTGAAGATCATAATAGTAAATATAATAATTTGAATCCCTGTCAGGCTGCTCAACCTAGGACAGTGACAAAATTTTGTTTTTCTAAAAAAACAAGACGCATAACATTATTTCTACACCCTGTAGAAAATACAACACACGTATGTTTATATAATTTAACATGTCGTTATAGATCAGCTCAATTTCTGATTTGATGTTACTACAACGTCCAAATATTGTTTCATCAACATACAGAAGAATTTTCTTGCAAATATGGGGAACGGGATAGCATTCTCAAGCTCTAGACCTTTGTCTAAAGTGAACACGTCCGGTGCCGCTGTTAACCGGTGTTACCCTTCAAAGTTCAAGTTTGGTTCATTATAATATGTCGGTCATCAGGATGACCGACAATAAATTAAGTATACAAGAAACATGATTATCTTCATAAATGTCTTTTCCGGTAAACGTCTTCTCTATATATCAAGCAATCAAACATCAGCCTCTACACTTTCCTTTTGCATGCGTCTTAGAAACAGGTGGCATTGTCTAAATTATCAGTTCTGGACCGTGAGTCACTGTTAACCGGTGTTCAGGCTAAAGATCTCAAGTTTGGTCGATTATCATATGTCGGTCAGGATGACCGACAATAATCCAGTGATATTAAAGGATTGAAAAGGGGTATTCCCACACTGATTTCCTTTATGAATTAAAGAATCGATTAAGAAAGCGAGAACCACGAACTACCGTTCAAACGGCTTAACTTGGTTTTCTTCGCTGTTTTCATAGTAAATTTCTACCGTATATCCGGCCGCCCGTCGGTCTTTTTAGACTTAAAATGTGCCAAAAACTGTGCAATGGCATGAAACTTGTTTCATAGTTTTGCAAGATTAAAAAGTATAAAGTTGCATTGTTAATTAACACATAATCTCAGTTCAGAATAATTAACGTAGAATATTTTACATTTAAGAAGCATTTACATTTAATGAACAGCCTAATTTTCACAATTTCCCACCACTAAAGGCTCAGGTGCTCTTTCGTTATTTAAATCGTAATTAAAATGATATCATTTACTTAAACGATATATCGTTAACATCAGATACACCCTGCCACGGTTAATAATATTTCTTAACAAAATCCCTCGCCAACCCGCACAACCATCCCCAGATTAAAGTGAAACAATATGCGTACGCTCTGAAAGTCTGCGTACTCAGTCTGGCCACGCCCTTTGGAATAATCAGTAAACTAGCTTATCTAGTGCTGTGACAAATGCAATATTCCAGAATCTAGTCTCTGAGGATACAATGCGTTATCTGTAAAAGTAAATGTTGAAATAATATGCTTCGTTCTAAAAATTAAATAAAAATGTGATCTTATCGATAATACGTATTCGTACAATTCCCTGGAAGTAAACGCATGCACTCTTAATGACTTAATGTTCAGTCAGTTTACTTCATCACTTGTTTCTATAGAGTGGCATGGTTTGCAAAGACTATAATGTGCCGAGTCTAAGTACCTGAACCCCTCGATTAAGTGTAACGTTAATCCAACCTAGACCTTTCACAAACATGATCATACAAATTTATACATGAACTAATGTACAAAAAAAGACATTTTACAAAGTAACCAATCGATGAAGATCACTAATATTCGGAGAAAAATAAAGATAATTACTTGTTCCAATACATGATTGGCAATTCCAGATTATCAACCCCGTCATGGTTTATTCCGGATTACTTTCGGCTATCGCCAGAACATTACTTTAAGTCCAAAAATAGTCATAATAATGTTCTGTCACTAAAAGTAAACCTTAAAATCGGGCCTACTTTTTCAACTGTACCATATTCCTTCAAAGAATTTCCACTACTGCCTGACATTTAAAATAGAGCTTGCGAAAATATATTCATTCAGGTATTAAGATTCGTGCGTTTCCATTGCGTTTCATGTTTTTAAACTTGGTTTACCCCACCCGGTACAAAAAACACGAGTAAATGAATAAATCATATAATTAAAAATCGTTTAATTCAATCACAATTACAAAAATTGGGCAGTTCCGTGTCACCCCAATATGGTTTATTCCGGATCACTGACAGCTATCGTCTGAGAAAAATAATCCCGAATATTTTCCGGTCACTAAACGATAAAAAAATATTCAAGGTTAACTTGGTCCTTTTTTAGTAATTTTACCATTGTCCTCCAAAAATAGTCACGTGCATTCGGAATAAAGGTACAACTTAATTACTAATCGATAACATGTGATTAAATGGATAAAATACGTTTAATTCAATAAAAGTTACCTAAATTAAAAGTTCCATATCACACATACTTGGTTTATTCCAGAAACTTACTTTCTGAGTCCAAAAAATTAGTTCAAAAAATGTCTGGTCATAAACAGTTAACTATAAGTTTGCACGGTAAAATTGATGCTATTTTACCAACTGTACCGTAATTCTCAAAATAGTAAAAAAAAGTCACTTTTATTCGGAATAGAAGTAAATAATATTTACTAAAGACTGCGCGTGCGTAAATATGGCAACTGCGTTTCATTCATTGAAAATTCAAAAAATAAGGTAGTGGGGTGTATTGGTGTATTCCGGATCACTTCCGCCTATCACATGCACATTACTTTCCGAGTCCAAGAAATTTAGCCCGGAAAATTTCTGGTCACTTAAAGTTAACCAAGCATTTTTTCAGTAAAAACTGTTCTACTTTAACAATTGTACCATATTCGCTCAAAATGGTTAAAAAAGACAGCAAACAGCATTCGGAATAAAAGTATGATTCAGTTACTATACAATTAATTGTAAGTAAATGTAGAAATCATATTCAACAGCACATAAAATTCTAGAAGTTCCGGATCAGTTATTAAAGTTTATTACAAATAAGATGATTTAACTGCTGTCACTGTTGTTACTGTGGCAGTAAGATGATCTTAGTGCTGTAACTGCTGTCACCGCAGCAGTAAGATGGCTTTACTGCTGTTACTGCGGCAGAAAGAGGATTTTTGTTGATTTAGAATATCTTACTGGCAGTAAGATGATCTTAATGCTGTCACTGCTGTTACTGCCGCAGTAAAAATGATTTTACTGCTGTCACTGCTGTGACTGCCGCAGAAAAACTATCTTACTGCTGTAACTGCTGTTACTGCTGTGGTAAAAACAAACTTACTGCTGTCACTGCTGTAAGTGAGGCAGTAAGATGATTTTGATCCTGTTTTTTATAATCTAAGAACATCGTACTGCTGTCACTGCTGTTACTGTTGTTACTGCCGCAGTCAAAACGGCCTTACTGCTGTCACTGACCTTACTGCCACAGTAAAAACGATCTTACTGCTGTAACTGCTGTAACTGCTGCAGTTAAGACGATCTTACTGCTGTCACTACTGTAACTGCGGCAGTAAGATGATTTTGGTGTTGTTTTTCATAATCTAAAAAAAGGCAATATATGCATATCAGGAATCGCCACACTAAAAAAACACAGCCTCTCCACGCAGCGAGAAAGAAGAGAGGAAGAAAGAGAGAGCGCATTTTTATATAAGTATGTCAATTCAAATAGGAAGCCACAAACAAATAACGAAGAAGAGAACCTTTGGGGATACCTCCTTGGAACGGTCAGTGGCAAAACAAATTGCCACTGGGGGTTTAAACCAGGTTCTAGGGTGCACCAACCTCACACTTGCCCCCAACGGGTTCTCGTATCACAAAACAAGTACAAGTTGTTCTTGGTGAAATAACCCATCCATCGGCTCAACAATGTTGCATGCAATAGCACATAAACATATAAAACATAAGAAGCTAAAAGCATTGCAAAGCCAAAGGGCGGGTACTCCGAAGAGTAAGATCTGAGAGTTTGCACGTTGAAATTGATGCTATTTAAGCAATGTACCATAATTTTCAAAATAGTAAAAAAAACAGTAACTTTTATTGCGAATAAAGGTAAAAGAAATGCGCGTGCGAAAATATGGAAACTGCGCTTCATTCATTAAAAATTCAAAATATTAGGCAGTTCCGGATCACCCCAACATGGAGTGTTCCGGATCACTTCCTTCTATCGCCTGAACATAACTTCCCGGGTCCAAAAAATTAAGTCCGGAAAATTTCTGGTCACTTAAAGTTAACCAAGAATTTTTAATATAAAAATGGTACTATTTTTACAATTTTACCATATTCCTTCAAAATGGTAAAAAGACAGTAAACAGCATTCGGAATAAAATTACGATTCAGTTACTATACAATTAATTGGAAGAAAATGTAGAAATCAAGTTTAATTCAATAAGACATAAAATTCGGGTAGTTCCGGATCACTCATCAAAATTTATTGCAAATAAGATGATCTTACTGCTGTAACTGCTGTGACTGCGGCAGTTAAACCTATCTTACTGCTGCTGTTATTGCGGTAGTAAGATGATTTTGGTGTTGTTTTATATAATCTAAGAACATCGTACTGATCTTACTGCTGTAACTGCTGTTACTGCCGCGGAATAAAAAATCTTACTGCTGTTACTGTCGCAGTTAAAACGACATTACTGCTGTCACTGCTGTAACTGCCGCAGTAAAAACGATCTTACTGCTGTCACAGCTGTTGCTGCCGCAGAAAAACGATCTTACTGCTGTAACTGCTGTTACTGCCGCAGTAAAAACAATCTTACTGTTGTAACTGCTGTTACTGTCGCAGTCATAAACGGCCTTTCTGCTGTCACTGCCCTTACTGCCACAGTAAAAACGATCTTAATGCTGCCAATGCTGTTAAAACTGCAGTAAAGACGACCTTACTTCTGTCACTGCTGCTATTGCGGCAGTAAGATGATTTTGGTGTTGTTTTTCATAATCTAAGACTTTGCAATGTAAAATTGACGCTGTTTAACCAACTCTACCGTAATTCTCAAAATATTTTAAAAACAGTCACTTTTTTGGAAATAAAGGTAAAAGACATGCGCGTGCGTAAATATGGAAACTGCGTTTCAATCATTGAAAATTCAAAAAATTAGGTAGTTCAGGTTCACCCAAACATGGGTTATTCAGGATCACTTCCGGCTATCGCCTGAACATTACTTCCCGAGTCCAAAAAAATCAGTCCGGAAAGTTTCTGGTCACTAAAAGATAACCAAGAACTTTTAAAATAAAAATGGTTCTACTTTAACAATTGTACCATATTCCTTCAAAATGCTAAAAAAGACAGTAAACAGCATTCCGAATAAAAATACGATTCAGTTACTATACAATTAATTGTAAGTAAATGTAGAAATCAAGTTAAATTCAACAAGATATAAAATTCTGGTAGTTCCGGATCACTCATCAAAATTTATTGCAAATAAGATGATCTTACTGCTGTAACTGCTGTGACTGCGGCAGTTAAACCTATCTTACTGCTGCTGTTATTGCGGTAGTAAGATGATTTTGGTGTTGTTTTATATAATCTAAGAACATCGTACTGATCTTACTGCTGTAACTGCTGTTACTGCCGCGGAATAAAAAATCTTACTGCTGTTACTGTCGCAGTTAAAACGACATTACTGCTGTCACTGCTGTAACTGCCGCAGTAAAAACGATCTTACTGCTGTCACAGCTGTTGCTGCCGCAGAAAAACGATCTTACTGCTGTAACTGCTGTTACTGCCGCAGTAAAAACAATCTTACTGTTGTAACTGCTGTTACTGTCGCAGTCATAAACGGCCTTTCTGCTGTCACTGCCCTTACTGCCACAGTAAAAACGATCTTAATGCTGCCAATGCTGTTAAAACTGCAGTAAAGACGACCTTACTTCTGTCACTGCTGCTATTGCGGCAGTAAGATGATTTTGGTGTTGTTTTTCATAATCTAAGACTTTGCAATGTAAAATTGACGCTGTTTAACCAACTCTACCGTAATTCTCAAAATATTTTAAAAACAGTCACTTTTTTGGAAATAAAGGTAAAAGACATGCGCGTGCGTAAATATGGAAACTGCGTTTCAATCATTGAAAATTCAAAAAATTAGGTAGTTCAGGTTCACCCAAACATGGGTTATTCAGGATCACTTCCGGCTATCGCCTGAACATTACTTCCCGAGTCCAAAAAAATCAGTCCGGAAAGTTTCTGGTCACTAAAAGATAACCAAGAACTTTTAAAATAAAAATGGTTCTACTTTAACAATTGTACCATATTCCTTCAAAATGCTAAAAAAGACAGTAAACAGCATTCCGAATAAAAATACGATTCAGTTACTATACAATTAATTGTAAGTAAATGTAGAAATCAAGTTAAATTCAACAAGATATAAAATTCTGGTAGTTCCGGATCACTCATCAAAGTTTATTGCTAATAAGATGATCTTACTGCTTTAACTGCTGTGACTGCGGCAGTAAAAACTATCTTACTGCTGTCACTGCTGTAACTGCGGCAGTAAGATGATTTTGATGTTGTTTTTTATAATCTTAGAACATCGTACTGATCTTACTGCTGTAACTGCTGTTACTGCCGCAGTATAAACGATCTTACTGCAGTAACTGCTGTTACTGCCACAGTAAAAACGATCTTACTGCTGTCACTGCCGTTACTGCCACAGAAAAAACGATCTTACTGCTGCCACTGCTGTTACTGCTGCAGTAAAGGCTATCATCTTACTGCTGTCACTGCTGGAACTGCTGTAAGATGATTTTGGTGTTGTTTTTAATCTAAGAAGTTGAACGGTAAAATTGATGCTATTTAAGCAACTGTACCGTAATTCTCAAAATAGTAAAAAAAAACAGTCTTATTCGGAATTAAGGTAAAAGAAATGCGCGTGCGTAAATATGGAAACTGCGTTTCATTTATTAAAAATTCAAAAAATTACGTAGTCCTGGATCACCCCAACATGGGTATTCCGGATCATTTCCGGCTATCGCCTGAACATTACTTCCCGAGTCCAAAAATTTAGTCCGGAAAGTTTCTGGTCACTAAAAGTTAACCAAGAATTTTTAAAATAAAAATGGTTCTACTTTAACAATTGTTCCATACTCCTTCAAAATTGTAAAAAAGACAGTAAACAGCATTCCGAAACAAAAATACGATTCAGTTACTATACAATCAAAGTTTATTGCAAATAAGATGATCTTACTGCTGTCACTGCTGTGACTGCGGCAGTAAAAACTATCTTACTGCTGTAACTGCTGTAACTGCGGCAGAAAGATGATTTTGGTATTGTGTTTTATAATCTAAGAACATCGTACTGATCTTACTGCTGTCACTGCTGTTACTGCCGCAGAAAAACGATCTTACTGCTGTCACTGCTGTAACTGCGGCAGTAAGATGATTTTTTATATATATTTTTTAATGTACGAACATATTTCTGCTATAACTGCTGTAACTGCCGCAGTAAAAAGATCTTACTGCTGTAACTGCTATAACTGCGGCAGTAAGATAATTTTTGTTGTTTTTTCATCTACGTACATCTTACTGCTGTAACTGCTACTACTGCCGCAGTGAAAACGTTCTCACTGCTGTCACTGCTGTAACTGCGGCAGTAAGATGATTTTTGTGATAATTTTTGAAAATAAGAACATATTACCACTGTAACTGCTGTAACTGCTGTAACTGCCGCAGTAAAAAGATCTTACTGCTGTCACTGCTGTAACTGCGGCAGAAAGATGATTTTATATATATATTTTTTAATGTACGAATCTTACTGCTGTAACTGCTACTACTGCCGCAGTGAAAACGATCTCACTGCTGTAACTGCGGCAGTAAGATGATTTTTGTGATAATTTTTGAAAATAAAAACATATTACTACTGTAACTGCTGTAACTGCTGTAACTGCCGCAGTAAAACGATCTTACTGCTGTAACTGCTATAACTGCGGCAGTAAGATAATTTTTGTCGTTTTTTTTCATCTACGTACATCTTACTGCTGTAACTGCTACTACTGCCGCAGTGAAAACGATCTCACTGCTGTCACTGCTGTAACTGCGGCAGTAAGATGATTTTTGTGATAATTTTTGAAGATAAGAACATATTACCACTGTAACTGCTGTTACTGCTGTAAATGCCGCCGTAAAAGATGTTACTGCTGTCACTGCTGTAACTGCGGCAGTAAGATGATTTTTTATATATATTTTTTGATGTACGAACATATTACTGCTGTAACTGCTGTAACTGCCGCAGTAAAACGATCCTACTGCTGTACGGACATATGACTGCTGTAACTGCTGTAACTGCGGCAGTAAGATGATTTTTGTGATAATTTTTGAAATTAAGAACATATTACCACTGTAACTGCTGTAACTGCTGTAACTGCCGCAGTAAAAAGATCTTACTGCTGTCATTGCTGTAACTGCGGCAGTAAGATGATTTTTTATATATATTTTTTAATGTACGAACATATTACTGCTGTAACTGCCGCAGTAAAACGATCTTACTGCTACCACTGCTGTAACTGCGGCAGTTACAAGATGATTTTTGTGATAATTTTTGAAAATAAGAACATATTACCACTGTAACTGCTGTGACTGCTGTAACTGCCGCAGTTAAAAGATCTTACTGCTGTCACTGCTGTAACCGCGGCAGTAAGATGATTTTTTATATATATATTTTAATGTACGAACATATTACTGCTGCAACTGCTGTAACTGCCGCAGTAAAACGATCTTACTGCTGTAACTGCTATAACTGCGACAGTAATATAATTTTTGTCGTTTTTTTTTTCATCTACGTACTTCTTACTGCTGTAACTGCTACTACTGCCGCAGTGAAAACGATCTCACTGCTGTCACTGCTGTAACTGCGGCAGTAAGATGATTTTTGTGATCATTTTTGAAATTAAGAACATATTACCACTGTAACTGCTGTAACTGCTGTAACTGCCGCAGTAAAAAGATCTTACTGCTGTCACTGCTGTAACTGCGGCAGTAAGATGATTTTATAAATATATTTTTTAATGTACGAACATATTACTGCTGTAACTGCTGTAACTGCCGCAGTAAAACGATCTTACTGCTGTAACTGCTATAACTGCGGCAGTAAGATAATTTTTGTCGTTTGTTTTTTCATCTAAGTACATCTTACTGCTGTAACTGCTACTACTGCCGCAGTGAAAACGATCTCACTGCTGTCACTGCTGTTACTGCGGCAGTAAGATGATTTTTGTGATATTTTTTGAAAATAAGAACATATTACCACTGTAACTGCTGTAACTGCTGTAACTGCCGCAGTTAAAAAATCTTACTGCTGTCACTGCTGTAACTGCGGCAGTAAGATTATTTTTTATATATATATTTTAATGTACGAACATATTAATGCTGTAACTGCTGAAACTGCCGCAGTAAAACCATCTTACTGCTGTAACTGCTATAACTGCTGCAGTAAGATAATTTTTGTCGTTTTTTTTCATCTACGTACATCTTACTGCTGTAACTGCTACTACTTCCGCAGTGAAAACGATCTCACTGCTGTCACTGCTGTAACTGCGGCAGAAAGATGATTTTTGTGATAATTTTTGAAAATAAGAACATATTACCATTGTAACTGCTGTAACTGCTGTAACTGCCGCAGTAAAAAGATCTTACTGCTGTCACTGCTGTGACTGCGGCAGTAAGATGATTTTTTATATATATTTTTTAATGTACGAACATATTACTGCTGTAACTGCTGTAACTACCGCAATAAAACGATCTTACTGCTGTAACTGCTATAACTGCGGCAGTAAGATAATTTTTGTCGTTTTTTTTTCGTCTACGTACATGTTACTGCTGTAACTGCTACAACTGCCGCAGTGAAAACGATCTCACTGCTGTAACTGCGGCAGTAAAATGATTTTTGTGATAATTTTTGAAAATAAGAACATATTACTACTGTAACTGCTGTAACTGCTGTAACTGCCGCAGTAAAAAGATCTTACTGCTGTCACTGCTGTAACTGCGGCAGTAAGATGATTTTTTATATATATATTTTAATGTACGAACATATTAGTGCTGTCACTGCTGTAACTGCCGCAGTAAAACGATCTTACTGCTGTAACTGCTATAACTGCGGCAGTAAGATAATTTTTCTTGTTGTTTTTTCATCTACGTACATCTTACTGCTGTAACTGCTACTACTGCCGCAGTGAAAACGATCTCACTGCTGTCACTGCTGTAACTGCGGCAGTAAGATGATTTTTGTGATAATGTTTTGAAAATAAGAACATATTACCACTGTAACTGCTGTAACTGTTGTAACTGCCGCCGTAAAAAGATCTTACTGCTGTCACTGCTGTAACTGCGGCAGTAAGATATTTTTTATATATATTTTTTGATGTACGAACATATTACTGCTGTAACTGCTGTAACTGCCGCAGTAAAACGATCTTACTGCTGTACGGACATATTACTGCTGTAACTGCTGTAACTGCGGCAGTAAGATGATTTTTGTGATAATTTTTGAAATTAAGAACATATTACCACTGTAACTGCTGTAACTGCTGTAACTGCCGCAGTAAAAAGATCTTACTGCTGTCATTGCTGTAACTGCGGCAGTAAGATGATTTTATATATATATATTTTTAATGTACGAACATATTACTGCTGTAACTGCCGCAGTAAAACGATCTTACTGCTGTCACTGCTGTTACTGCCGCAGTAAAAACGATCTTACTGCTGTCACTGCTGTTACTGCCGCAGTAAAAACGATCTTACTGCTGTAACTGCTGTTACTGCCGCAGTAAAAACGATCTTACTGGTGTTACTGCTGTTACTGCCGCAGTAAAAACGATCTTACTGCTGTCACTGCTGTTACTGCCGCAGTAAAAACGATCTTACTGCTGTCACTGCTGTTACTGCCGCAGTAAAAACGATCTTACTGCTGTCACTGCTGTTACTGCCGCAGTAAAAACGATCTTACTGCTGCCACTGCTGTCACTGCGGCAGTTATATTATCTCACTGCTGTCACTGCTGTAACTGCTCACTGCTAACTTCACGTTCCCAAATCAAAGCTCAAACTTCGCTTAGTTCATTTTATAATCTACATGTCAATTACCATACCCATGAATATTTTACTAATTTCGTTCTTTTTTTTCAAAGAAGGCAACTGGGTCAGCGAAAGTATAGAATTGTGAAGTGAACACTGCTTTTCGCCTTTACATTCACAGTCGCATAAAAGACGATCAAAGCTTGTGATTTTTTTTATTTTGTATAATAAACTAGGGAGGAATTTGCATTTCCATTACTGCCTATGCACATGATTATTCAAAAATTGCCTGATATTTATTCATATTTGTCATGTTTGATGAATTTTCTCTCATTTCAATATAACATTAGCATTGATTGAGGCGCACATAAAACGTTCCGGTACGTTTCATCCATTTTGTCGCGCATTTCGATTTCTGAAGGTCGTTAAGCACGAAAACTTTAGTTTGTTTATATCAAAATTACATAATTAACGTGTTAAATACAAACAGTTCGTTCAGATTTCAGTTTCATGTTTCCACCATCCTTAGGATATGATTCATCCATTCGGCGTTTAGCTATCTGATACGCTGTATGATACGCAGAATTTTAATACTCAGAATGGTACTCTACATAGTACATACAGTTCTGCTTTGTTAAGTTCAGGAAAATTTAGGTTCAGCCCAAATTTTCTCGTTTAGGGCTAATTCATAAATTTCATCTTGGACCATATGAAATGCTTTTAATAAGAAAATACCGTATTGAAACTTCGGTGATATTAAAAGTTCCGTTTTGATCTATGATAGAAAAAGCTTCCAATTTGTTACTAGTATTTGTTAACGACGACTGCACTTATTATTTCATATTTCCTCAGAAACTCCATCGTGTTCTAGAGGTTTGTTTTGATCTGGAGCGGTAACTAACCACTGTCTTCACATGATACCAGGCGATGGTGATAAGTGTCGTGCGCAAGTATTGGTTCTTTTGGAATAAAAAAGTTGAAGAAGCTTGGCTACTTTTACTAAAAGTGTTGTAGCCGTAGCGAGGAGTTTGTAAAGCGACTTACTAGTAATTAAAACAAGACAATTTAGCGTGTCAAATGGTGTTTTGCTCCGAGTATCCGGATTGTCAAATCGGTAAACACGCGGCAATCGCAGTGTTTACAAGAACTGATAAAACATAAATAAAACCTTAAAACTTAAACAATATCCTCTATCGAACATCCTGGGAGCATTTCCTTTCAGCGACTCTTCAGTCGAGACACGAACCCAGCTTATTCAGAAAAGGAAAACATTTGATTGCCATTACAAATGGACGGGTATTGATTACATAAGGAATAGTGGTGCCACGGAAATATGTTTTTAATTACCCTCCATTAGCACATATCCTGTTCGTTTCGGCATATTGAATATGACTTAATCAATTAGAGCAGCTGCTATAAAAAAAAAACTTTCAATTATATGTGATAAACCAAACTTCGTGAGTATGTGGAAACATCTGATTGCAATGAATAAACATATTTTATATATCTGCAGTATGGAGTCGTATTTTTGTCGGACACTTACAGGAATTATATCAGTATTATTCTTTTTACTGCTGTCATCTGGTTTAGTTTCTGGAAATATTACGTTAAAGAAGTTCACATGCGTAAAGAATGCCAGACAAGAAAGCAAGTTTTTACCGTTTCAGACGGGCTTATTTCAACGGTGCTGCCGGCTTTGTGCGAATGTTAGTGATTGCAACGCAGTCAATTATAATGATGAGTCGGGAATGTGTCAATTGAGTCAGAGCACAGAGCAAAACGGATCTATATATCCTGCTTCTGAATGGAATGTCTGTTACAAAACAAACGGTAAAACACTTTATTATATACCCATTAATGATTTTATCATATTGCATCGTTAATCCGCAAAATTGATATAACTCGTCAGATTAGAAATTCCGTATCAAACATTGTTTATTTCCAATTCTTTATTTTGCAGCTTCCCGAGCATTCTATAAATAGCGGTCACGTCATCAAGCTAACATAGACCTCTATCATAAGAACGCATAACAATCCTAATCAGGATTTTGTCTTTATACGCGGAGTTAACAGTCCGCAATGTAGTTACGTCAATTAACAGTAGACAATTGAATAAATATGGTATTTTTGTCGATTTAGTTTAGAAACGTATCAAATAACCCGTAATATTGAGTTGTATATCCCTTTTTTAAGTCTAATATGACTTTTGAACACTGTCTTATAATCTGTTTGTAAGAGCGGATCTAGAGGCATTCTATAAATAGCGGTCACGTCATCAAGCTAACTAGTTCCAATCCCAGTGTACTTTGAGCGAAAGTACACAGGTCAATTTGATGATCACGTGACCAGTGTGTACACAATGGCTTCTCGAGTTCTATGTGACGTCATGGCTTCCCGAGTTCTATGTGACGTCATATACTACGTCACACAAGGTTGTCGTAATTTTCCGGCGCATAAATAACTCCAAAATAGGACATTTCCGTCGCAGTTTTCATAAGTTACGGTATTTTTACGCCATTCATAAATTTTCTACGCCATTCGTAAATTTACTATGGCGTTACTATTTCTATTCTGCTATTATGTAAACCACGTTTTTGACTAAATTTTTGTTGTTGTTTAGTTTATTTAAATTTGTTAAAGGAACATTATGACAGTATGCATTATGTAGGTTCGTATTATTTCTCGTTCATTTGTAAGCCACATCATGCTCGATCTTCGGTCTCGCGCGATATCGTTTACATCCCAACTCGAAAATACGAACCTACAGAATGCATATTGTTATAATATTCCATATTTATCACATCATATTATTTAATTGAGTTCATTGGTCAAGAAACGGTCACGAGTAGAAAAATATGGGCCTCGAAAAGTGATATCTTTCACAACAAAATCACGGGTAACATAAAGATGTCATTGACGTTTCGTGAAATTTAGTACATCATACATTCATATAGCCTGGATTGACCGCGTCATCAAACAGTAATTACAACCAGAATAGCACACATCTAACTGGCGAACTATCACCTGTGGATATTTTTAATACTTAAACGAATTTTCAGTAAACTACAGGCCGTACTTCGGGAAGTCAGACCGCCAAGCGCTTTATGACGTCAATAAATAAAGACTTCATCCACAGAATATGGACGGGTAAGATTATAATATCGATTATTTTACCTCGGTCGCTCCTTTGTGCACATCATACAGAAAATCTTGGAGTTCGTGGATACTTCTACATGTTAGCACTGTTTTACTTTTTTCAAAGGCATATTTGAGCCTCATGCTTTTATCAGTCTATGCTATTTTAAATTTTGACATCCATGCAAAATGAAAAGTTAGCAATCGTATTCTCATAAAAAATAGTAGTGCAATCTCCTTGGTCAAAACATTTGATTCATGTCCCAAGTGCAACGTCGTATTTATATTTCGCAGCTTGATCGATTTTTATGAGATTGTAAAAATGTTTAAGATTTCAATGAATGTTATATTTTTTAAAAAAGACCGGCATGATATTCTACAGCGCTCTTCAGCCTTAATGATTAACCAATCTACAGTTGATTGTTATGCGTTCTTCTTTGTTTGCAAGGCGGCAGTTTAAAATTTCATGCAGGATTTTAAGGAAATCTTGTTAATGAACATAAAAGCTCAATATGCTTCTTTTACTCCAATCGTCGTGTTCTAGGTTTAACTACAGGAGCTCTGGTCTCGGTAAGATTATTGAGTACCCCAAAAAGCTTGACAAGGCTATTTGTTTATGGTATTTTATGTCCGTGTGCTTTTCCATTAAATAATGTCCATTAGATGGGTTTGTTGGAACTAATTCACCAATACAACTTGCATTCTGTTCTCTTTTCCTCTCTACTTTCTAGCTATGTGGAGATGCTGTGCCTTCTGGGTGTGCCAATTCCTGTAATTCATATTTCACTTTTTTGAGATTTATCTATGATCTATCAATATTTTAACAGTTGTGATGCAAAACTCTTTACTACGTATAGCCCACACCTTTGTATTGTCTTTACGGGTTGTTTAAGAATGTAATAATAAATATGCTTTAAATGTTGTCCGATGTTAATATTTAAACATCAGCACTATTTAACAAATTTTGATTGCTAGAGTAAATTACGGAAGCCTATTAGGGCCATTTTGTCTTAGTACTTTGGTATGAGGAATTAGGTCTTACGTGTTTTTTCTTATGTGTTAGCTATTATGTATTAGGAAAGAAATTGGCGGTAAGCGAAGCAAAATGGCCGAAAGTGGTGTGTCTTCAGGTGAAACTACTTCGGATAAAAAAAGTAATGAAGTAAGTATTGCTGTATAATAACTTTAATAGATATCTAAATAATGTACATATTACAAATTTAAAAACGGGCGAATTGATGTTAAATTAACTTTCAGTTGTAAACATTCGTGGCTTTAATATTTGTGTTGTGATTGACATTGAACTTAAGGAGAATTTTGAGAGTGGTTAGATCTCGGAGGTTCTATAAATGTTGTATACACAGGTTTGACATGAGTGAGGGGGGTTTGATACCGTTCAAGCAGTTCAGAATCATAGTTATACTTAGATTGGTAACTCTGGTTTGCAGGTCAGCCACTTAGTTTATAAAGAAATTCCTTATTTAATTCTGAATTATATTAATTCTTTTCTTTTTTTTCTTATAAAAATAAGTCGGATTTCAATTTTAATTAAGCAATAATATGTGTGTTGGACTTGCTAAACTGTTTATCGAATTCGTGTTGCAGTGGCATATATATAGTGGGGGATATAAAAAATGTACATGTCACCTCATAGACTTTAGTGAGGGGCAGATCCAGAGGGAGTTAAGTGGGATAGCTGGAACCCTTTTTGGGTCAGCAATATTTAATTTTCATGAGGATTTTGGCTAAAAAATTGCAAAATTCAAAACAACTTCAAGTCTGCCCCAAGCGAACCCCTTTCTGTAAACCATGCATCAGACCGAGGTTAGTCATCCAAATCTTTGTTTTTGTCAGTAAATGTGAATATTAGACAAACAGTAATAAGGATATACTGTTTCAATTTAAACATGATTTTAGACAAACTTTTGTTGTTCTATTGCCAGAGTTAACCAGATGATAAATCAGTAATTCAAATTTGTTAAAAATAGCATGATCACCCCCCTTCCCACCAGCCCCCAAAAGTGATGACATAAGAAATTACACATAAGAGATAATACCTAAGAAGCTACACATAAGAGATAAGACCTAAGAAGTTACACATAAGAGATAAGACCTAAGAAGTTACACATAAGAGATAAGACCTAAGAAGTTACACATAAGAGATAAGACCTAAGAAGTTACACATCAGAGATAATACCTAAGAAGTTACACATAAGAGATAAGACCTAAGAAGTTTCACGTAAGAGGTTACACATAAGAGATAAGACATTAGAAGTTACACATAAGAAATAAGACCTAAGAAGGTACACATAAGAGGTTACACATAAGAGATAAGACATAAGAAGGTACATATAAGAGATGAGACATAAGAAGTAGGTGACCATTAAACACAGATTTCTATAGAGAAGGGCGTTTATAAGCGTTTTCACTTGTTTTTTAATCGATAGTATGACATTTTTTCATTGAATTATATCATTATATGTGCATTTTGACTAAATAAATACTGTTTAAACCAAAGATTTCTATCGGAAGAGTAGTCTGTCGTATCATTAAGAATTTTTTCATTGATACCATGTCTTTTTTGTTATATTTTTGTTGTGTCAAGGGCTTGGAAATAGCTAAAATTGCAATTTTGGGATTGTCATCAGTATAGCAATTTGATTTTTTTTTCATCAATGGTAATCAACTTGAGCTTGTCATCACACTAGCTATGTTATTATTGCATTAAATTAACTTTCTGGTCAGTATCTTACACCGTTTTACCACAAATCTTTTTAACTGGTGCAAAATGGCCTAAAATTGAAAAGCGTTTTAATGTTTTAACACAAAACTGGCATAAAATTTAAATAAACATCAGATCAAATTCGAAAATGGGTAATTTTGCATCAACCAATACACGGCAATTTCGGAAATAGCCGACTTGATCATTTTGGGCTTGTCATCCCTCTAATAATTTCATAATAATATTTCTAACTCGAAACATTAGCTTTCTGATTAATTCTGATTAATTATATCATTGCTGAATTGCTGGTGAGAAAAAAATAGGGATCTTGATCGTCTTGTCTCATGCAGCAAAATATTGCATTGGATATTGGTAATAACTCATCTTTGTATTTTATCTTTACTTTTGTATCTTTACAGAAAAACGAGGTCAAGGCAGGTATACAGAATACAAGATTCAGATTGGCTGGCTCTATCACAGGAATGAAAAGGAAATAAAAGGAAAGAGTAAAGAAAAGTATATGTAAGAATGGTGGTGGTGTAAGAACATTCCATTATACTAAGGATGAGCCGCAGATTGTTGAACATTTGATATAGTATGGAAAAAACGTATGAGAAGGGGAATGTCTTGGAAATGGAAGTTAAGCTGAGTAAACACAACGGGATGTAATTAAACACTTTGTTAATAATAATGGAACAGAATGTTCACTGCAAGAATACTTAAAATGTATGGGTATATACTTATCACAGTTTTTTTTATATTTGTGGACTCGAGATCTGTCAGAAATTACAAGTGATGGCAATGATGGGAACGTAAGCAAACCCCAGAAAATTCACTCAAAGCTACTGATAAATGCAACAAGAAAATCCAGAACAATAATTTCAGACTGTTGATGAATTCAGTAATGAGGGAAATGGAGATCAGAATAAGTGTGACAAAACAACAAGTGGGGCCTCCGGTATTGTTGGAAAGAACTTCGAAAATGTTACAAAATACAAGATGAATGGTGACAGCCCTGGGGAAATATATGTGCGGTAAACAAAATGTGTAAAGTCAAGTTTTACAGAAGAAGAATCATTTCTAAATAATTTTTCAATGGAAGACTGTTACATGCTTACTAGTAACAAGGATAGAGATAAAGATAAAGAGAACTTCAACCCATTGGATTATGGCTACAAAATGACTGCTGTGAATGCAAGAAACTTTTGTTCATGTGTGTGTGATTGGGGTGTCATAAACTCCTGAATAACTCCCCAGTTTAAACGAAGCCCAGTTTAAAATGTGCTTAAATATGTCCGACTATTCAAATGGTCTAGCGTGCAGTCGTTTCCGACTGGCTTTTGTATTATGTTTAATTTGTATTACTGTTGATTAAATCAGTTTCATAACTACCGTTTGTTGTTAGTCACCGACCGGTATTAAGGACTCTATCTATTTTTGTCACTTCGTCTGTATTCTGTTACATTTTCCATGTGAAAACTGTAGAAGTTTGTCAGAACTTGTACAGGGTGATCCAAAATATCTGATACCCTTTTGAAATTTAATAGCATTAATAACTTCAAACATAGGCATAGAAATTTCACACAGTAATAATCTAGATTCTTTAAAGTTTTGTTTCATATATAACATGCCGGACTTGAATAAGAGATGCTGTCTGTTTATCCAAAGACATATTTATAAGTTATGTTCAATATGACGTCCATTTTGATGATATTGACGTAAAGTCTTTTTATTAAAATTGTCTATGGCCGATTAGACTTTTTCTTTGGGGCATAAAAGATAAGGTGTACATACCTAAATCATCAGTGCAAGAGCTAAAATCATCAATTCAACAAGAAATGAGAAAGATTAATCCAAAGATGTGCGCATCGGCCAAATAGACTATTTTAAGAAAAGACCTGACGTAAAATTTACCAAAATTGGACGTCACATTTAACATTTGTTATTAATATTATTTTGGATTTACGAACTAAATTCCTATTTCAAGTATGCAATGTTATATTATATATCAAACAAATCTTTAAAGCCTCTAGATATTTACTATGTGAATATTGTTTGTGATGTTTGATAATATTAACGCTTTTAAAGTTCAAAACAGTATTAGATATTTTGGATCACCATGTATTACAAATATCTAGGCCAATTACAAAAATGGGCCATAAGGCGTCAAATTCTAGGTCACGGCCTGGTCACTTGGAAAACGCTTATTTTATAGAAAATGTGGAAAGTATCTTACATACTTTATGACTGTGAAATTGCTAAGACCTACGGCATCATACATATGACGCAAAAAAAAGAAATAATAGGTAATAACTAATTCAAAAGAGCTAAGACAAAATGATGAAAAAAGTATTTTACTTAAAAACAGAAAGAAATTCCTGGGCGTATACCTGGGAATAAAGTAACAGATGAATTCTTGGTCGGACAAGGGACCTAACTGGAATAAATTGACAAGCGTTCAATAAGTCAAGTTATAAGGCAATAACTTTAAAGTTGACCATAAACAAAAACAACTTTTATTGTGAACCAATTGTGAGGCTCCTCAACCTGACTGCATGCTATAACAAATTACATTTTAACCTATGAATTCTGTTTTAAAAAGCAGCTTTACTACGAGTAGTATTTCTGTTTTGTTTGCATGTTTAAAATGACTTGCTACAGAAATTACAACGTATAACAATGACACAACGAAAAGAGAATATTATGTATTCAAGAATATGTATTTCAATTATATGTATTTGTATACACACGCATTTAATCCAAGTTTTCCTCGATAAGTGCCAACAGCTCATTGTAAAATCGCCATGCACTTTGTACATTTATGGGAACTTGAAGATCAGGCTTGAGTATATTTGCTAGATCTTCAAAGTCTTTACAGCATATTTCACAGCCTTCTGTTTGATTTTCTTCCCCAAAATGTGACCTCCAGATAGTTGCGGAATAAAGTACATTAAGTCGGTGTTTCCATTTGGAATCTCGGTGTTTCTTTGTACACATATTGAATGTTGATTCTAATGTGCAGCTATTTTGTCAAGTTCAGCTTGAATTAATCGTGTAAAACAGAATTTTAAACTTTCAGCACGTAACGGATTTAATTCGTCATATTCATTACCATCTCTCAGATCTTTAAAAAAAAAACTAATTCACCACTGAATTCCCTGGCGTCTTACTGATCCCCACAAAGCCTCGATTCTTGGTTAGAAACACTTCTCCCGTACCTAAAACTACCGGGTATTAAGACCAGCCATTCTGTCTGTATCATGGTATCGCAAAAACGGATGAAGTAGTGCCAACGTTGAATTTTCTGTTCCATTGTCACAACGAAGGTTTCGTTGGACAAATTTTAGTTCTTTCAACGCTTCAAGATAATACACAGCAAGAGCAGTGTTGTTATTACTCTGCGAAACTTCTAACCAAAATATTCGTCTGCTGTAACCATCAATTGCGCCATTTAAACAAAACCCGAAAGGTTTGAGTTTATCATAACCATCGACTAGCCATACATAATTTGGGCACTTAACTCTGTTCTTCCGTCTCCTCAGTCTGTGCGCCTTTCGAAGTTTTATTCCATCAGGGTCAATTTGTTTCATAAGTGACAGTACTGTGTCTCTCGGTACTTTTAGTTTGTGGTCATTTATCAAACGTTTCCACACGGAACGGTAACCTTTACACTGCCCACTATTTTCAACTTCATAACAGTCTCATCATGTGTGTATGCCAATCGACGTCTTAAGTTGTATCTTTTCAGGACTCTTTTCAGCTGCCGCAATGATATTCTGATGTTATTCACCATAAAAAAGTAATACTATTCCGGTATATGAAAATCCACAGTAAAATATATATTTCAATCAACTCTAATCTTGTACTTATACCTTTTACATGTATGTTGGCTGGTATAACAGATGTTACCGGGAACACCGGAAATCTGCAAATTCATACAATCAGCACGGACACATTCATTATATACGGCTTCTGAAAAAGAGAAGGATATCATATCAGGTTTAATGCCCTTTTTAGACAGCCAGTGTTGACTAGTTTTCGAGTCAGGTACTCGTTAGCGTTCACCGTCATTCCGTGGTTCAGAGATCACACCCTGTACTTAACACTGTGTCGTTTCTTGGTGTTACCAGTACTGGACACCATACTGTGATCCTACCAAGGTTTGTCCATCGAAGGAAAAACTATCCCATGTTTCCAAGTTTATTCATATATATAGCTCAGTAAGTATAACTACCGATCGGGATTCGATATCACTAAAAAGGCAATTAGTATTATCGTGAAACACAATGGTTATTCATAAAATATATTAACTACAATGATCGTTGGTCGTTTATTCATAAGATGTTGAAAGTTAGATTTGATTATACTTACCAAATAATCATTGAGGAAATGTATTTTCAACAGAAGAAACTTTCGACCATGTTGCTCGTAAACGTTCCTTTTCCGCCAATTTCTTTCCTAACACATAATAACTAACAAATAAGAAAAAACACGTAAGACCTAATTCCTTATACCAAAGAACTAAGACAAAATGGCCCTAATAGGCTTCCGTAGTAAATGATAGTGATAAGTTTGAGAAAAGAAGTAACGACAAGTCTTCCCATTTCAGTAGTCATAACAGATTGTATTGGAAGGTCATGTTTCGTCGCTGTAACAAACAAAACCACATGGGAAGATGCAAACGTAAGTAAAGTTTTATATAGTCATTTTTATCCAACAGAAATATTATCAAGTAAATGTTAATACATGTAGATGAACATGTATAATTATATATTTAGAAACAATTCCACAAAGAACACTATTTTGCATATTAAAAGGATTTATTTTTAGAAAATACAGCACATCTGAGTAAAGGAAACATAAAGTGGTGTTCAGATTACTAGTATGCAAAAGAAAAGTATTGATTAAATAATAAAAACATACATAATCTATGGATTATCTAAAAAAAAAGGTTAACTTAAACAAAAAAAAGGTACATATCCGAACTTGGAATTAAAACTACGATGTATTTAATGTTGAAATTATAACTTTTCAGGTTTAAGACAAAGAAATCATTTCATATAAAATATTTTAAATTAAAAATGGAGTATTTGAGTAATAAAATGCTTTTATTTGAACATTTGAAAACAATATGCCAAAGTCTGAGTGGTTGGCTATGTTCGCAGGCATTCTTCAATATTGGAAAATCATTATACTAAATAGTTATTTAATAAATGTTGTTATTATTATTGTTGATAACATATTTCTGATAATTCTTACCGCCTTGTGTCTCTTAAATGCTAATAGTTTTCTCGTAGATATTTAGTTACATAATGGTTGCAAAAGAAAGTTCATATAACAAAACAGCAGTTTTAAATTTCATATCCCAAATGAATGACCGGTATTCATTCCTTACTTTAACTCTTATAAATAAATTTTCAGAGCAACTGTCTACACCAGTACGGCGGACATCTCGCTAACATCAAATCTGCTCCAGTCCAAAACTTGCTGCACCGGCTGTTTCCTTACCGAGGTCAGTAATAATATTTAGACAATAATGACGTCAGAAAACGCTGAAAACCAACTTGTGAGGCTATTAATTTTAAGGTGGAATGTGCCAATTTTTCAGCTTTCGAGTATTTTAATGAAAATTTGCATGCAGTTAATTGATCATATTTCCGATATGGAACAGAATATCTTGTAAAAATATTTTATTTTGTCTCAAAGATACAGATCTTCAAAGATGGCCACTGATGTTAGTTTTTGGACATGACTTCAAAAGAATCGTAACTGAATGTTTTCTGCTGTAACGTTGACGTCTTTCGAACGTTCCCTTTTCTGTTTTGATAATATTGTACAGAATCAAATTCTCTTCCACTGATGTAACTTTCGTGAGTTTTCACCCAAGATTTACGCGTGACGTCGCCGAAAAGCGCCGTTTCGACCTGAAAAATGACGTAGAGGTTTACTAAATTTTCTTCGCTTGTTCCGGAATTGCGAAAAATCTTATCAATATATATGATTGCGATATTCAAATTACATTCTATACATAAAGAGGCTCAATTATGTTAGTTTTTGCAGATGGGTCCTGACACATTGCATTTCAATTTAAAAACGAATTTAAATATTTATATTGACTTCTTAAATTTATGAAAAAGAGGATAATTTTGGTTTTAATTTTGAAACTTTTCCTATGAATATCAACTCCAAAAGAAATTGCGCATTTTGTTTTCGGTGATTTTTCATTAACTTATTTCCTTTATGTCTAAATAAAAAGTAAACAATTTGGTATTTACATTGAGATAAGGTCATTTATTTTATATTTATTATTTCTTTAGTGAAACTATCTATAATCTAATTTCGATTTCGGTATCAAATATTTAAGCATTAAGAAAACCAGTTAATTGAAATTCAACGAAAACAAAGTTTACACTTTCTTTTGGAATGAAGTACACGTATATATTTTTTTGGAATGAAGTACACGTATATATTTATATCAGAAATATTTTATTCAATTATCCGTCTACGATTAATATGAACATTGGTTATTTATCTTTTTGAAATGAATTCCCTTTTCTACTCACCAACATTAATTTTTAGTAGGCAGCAGAGACAAGGTTTGGTTAGGAGGGACGGCCAATGTCACAGTGGTCGTCTTCAAGTGGACTGATGACAGCTTAGTCAGCAATGGATTCCAAAACTGGGGACAAGGCCAGCCCTCTGGTGGCGGTGAAAACTGTCTCGGTGTTCGTGTTTTTGATAACTACAGATGGAATGATGCCCCTTGTACGGAACATTATATGAGTATATGCGAATTTCCGGCTTGAAGCTAAAACTCATAGATGTTTGTTTTACATGTGCATCTTAATAACTTTTATTTATTTTTCTTTTGTTTATTTGTAGTTTTGTTAGAAAATATATAATATATTAAGTTTCTTTGATATTTAAAAATCACTGCATAGATGCAACAAGATACAATATACAAAAGAAATATTTATTTTAGGTCTGTGTTCCAAGCAACACACAAAAGATGAGCTATGAATAGCTATTGACCGACATAAGAAATGCAAAAAGATGCAGAAATGTTGGTGTGCATTCTTTAACGCTTTGTGTAATCTGTATATCAGCTGCTTCTTATGAACAATTTACTTGTATGAAAGATTAAAAGGAGAAGAACTTTCGAAGAAGAATGTTGAAATCCCTCGTCCTGCATCGAAACAACGCTGATTCAATCATTTATGATGCGGGTCAATGTCAATGAGTGGAGCAGATCGAAACTTTTTATTTTTGCTATGCAAATTCAGAACGTATTTTATCTGTAATTGAACTATTCTAGAATTTAAAATACTGGCTTTTTGCTTTGATTTATCATAAGATAAAAAACAATGAGAACTGCAGCTGTTGATATTGACATGATGGTCACACGACTGTATTAAACATAAAGTTAGGAGTGGTAAAAAAAAACAGATTGTATCGCATGAACCTACTTGTGAGCGAATGAGTTCTGAACGGTCAGAGAAAATGAAAATTAATTTGTTCAGGGTCGGAAGTCTTGTCGTTTAGATATATTCTCATTAATATCGAGGGGTTAATGTCAGAAGGTACCAAGCGACATTTTGATGTTTTTGAGTAAATCAAGTTTTAAAGTTCAAAGTTGAATGGTAAATCAAGGATTGCTGAGGATAAATTGATACTTCACAAAGTAATAGAATATATCAAGTCCTATATATCTAAAAATATACATGTCATCATCTTAATTAATGACTGCTTATTAATTAGTTTTATGTTTGGATCCTTTTGGCATGCGTACAAATAGGCAATAATTTCTTCCAGAAGGTACCACATGAAGTCTTTGGTTCCTTTTGGCTCTAACTGTTTAACGGATTTATTTCATATTTATGCTTAAAAGGAACCATGTAAAGAATGGTCCCTTATGGTTTTCTGTCATTTTACGCAAAATAAACAATCAGACTAACCCGATTTTCATTTTATTTGACCTAGTAAATAGAAAATGACATTTCTATGCGTTATATATTACAAAAAACAAATAGATCAGTCATCAAAGAACTATAAAACACAGTTAAACTAGTATTTCTAGTAAAGAACTGACTTGAAAATGTATACTGCATAATATTTAGACAATGTACTTCAGAGATAAACATAAATTCAAACAAAGGCCTGTATGCTATCAATATCCTTCTCTGCTCTAACTCTGTATCCTCATCTTCAGTCAGTTGGTACATAGTGCTTTTTAGTCTTGCTGATTGGCAAATAGGGATAATGTTGATAAAACTCTTCTGGAGTTGTTTCCTGTTAACAAAGACGGATGGGATCCTTTAACTTCGGAATCGATATTGGAGGTTTGGGCAGGTAGCACAGGCGAAGATCTTCATCAGACTGGCCACTTTTGGATTTTCCCTGTTTTCTTGTTGACATTTGTACTTGAACTTCCTGAAAGTCCGTGCTGTCAAAATTTAATGTATAATTTACAAACACAGACCTCGGACTGTCTTGTTGCACGTGTAACCACTTTACACGGAGACACTGGCCAGTAATGAATGTCTTGAGATTTTTCAGCACTTCTTTGCTTAAATCTTTGAAGTCAATAATATTGTTGTATTCAGGGATCGGCTTAGGCTGTGAGAATATGGAGAAGTTTTTCCAGTGTTAGCGAGAAATTTTGGAAGTTTTCAGTTTTTCTTTTAGAAACATATAGGGAAAAACTTCTCTCTTGGCTCAGTAGAGGGAGAAGTTTAGGAAATTTGGGAGACTATTTCTCACAAGTCTCCCATTCCCTGTGTATTGTAATTATGGATTTTTCTTCCGAGCTAATGCGATAAGTGTACACCACCTTGAAGGGACAGACGAGTGTGATTTTCACTGGTTTCTGTCTGCTACAAGAATCAGAATAGTAGACTATTTTGTTTAGGTCTGTTGATTGACACACGGACATTGTGTTCTTTAGGAGTAATTTCGCAAATTCACAAGATCCTCGTTTGGCTTGGGTTTCGTCCCATGTGTGACAGAAGACATGTTTATTCCCCTAAAGAATATAAAACAGTACCGTTGTATGTACCAAATAAGCTGAGTCTGTGTCATCAACTGAGATGAATCTGTCAGCACCATCTTTAGTTTGTTTGAGATCTGTAGACCAGTTTCATAGTTTAACTGTCTCTTCTTATTTGGAACTGAATCAACAATCTTAATTAGCACCAGTGATGTGCTTTGTGCATATTGAACCAGAGCTGGGTTGAGAGACGGCATGTACAGGACTAGCGGTGTGTTCTGTGATTTCATATGCAAGACTCGTGTCTTCATGCATAGGAATAGTGCTGGGTTCTATGTCCTGATGTCTTATGCCTGTGCTATGCTCTGTGTCTTCATGAATATGACTAGTAATGTGCTTTGTGTTCATTTATAGGACCAGAGCTGGGCTCTTTCACTTCAAGAATAAGACCTCTGCTTAGCTCTTTATATTGATGTATGGCACAATTACTGGATTTGTTACAGAATTTTTATTGTAGGACCAGAAATGTTCATGTAGCATATAAATAAACTCCACAGGTATCTATCCATCTTGTGTAGGGAGTCGTACTTCTTGTCCATTTTTAGTACGTACTTCCCCAAGCAGCGTTACATGTTATAAATCATCATCAGACCATGCAAAACAGATCTTGCAAAACAAACATCCATGGAGAATATTAGCCCTGTTATTCTTGTAATACCTGTAGTAGCAGATTCTTAATTTTAAAGTTGTATACTTTAAGATGTTAGATAATAAAATTATAATAATTTCAGAATTTTTTTAATATTATCATTGTAATAATTGCCATAGAAGTTCAACACAAACAACAAGAAATAAGCAACAAAAGTTTAATTTATAGTTACAAACTCAGATTAATTTCATATATAAATAAACTATAAATAACTTCACTTAAATTACAATGGAAATTTAAAAAAACAATAATTATAGTTTACTCACATTTTCAGCAGTTTTCATATATTCATCATTCTTAAACTAGCAGAAGTTTCCTCTAAATGCTTGAAAACATTCCATATATCTAGGTGTTAACAGATTACAACCGATATTGTTGTCATCATTAATTGGTGGACAAGTGTAATTGGATATAGAACATTATCTTTCTTTTCTGTACCTTTTCACTGCCTACTTGGTTCCTTCTGCGTTTGGTCCTTTCTGGCAACAAACATTCCTTCAATTATCACTTGGTCCATTTGGTTTTAACGTCATAACTTTTAGAGGTACGTAAGTCATTTTTGTCAATAATGTGTGTTGGTAACCGTTGTGTTTGTTTTTAAGCTCTTCGCGACTGTAAGAGTTATATCCGTGTGGAACTATTACCTTCAGACAAATATCAATACCACAAAATACCATGTTTAAAAGATAATTGATTTTCTCAAAACTATGAAAATGCTTAGTAAGTCGGCTTGGAATAACTGTGACGAACTATGCACTTTTGCGACCAGTGTGATGTTGGTGCAAATGACTGTACCAACTCCTCGGATTCTCATTTTCGTATATTGTTCACGGTGTCTGTTTTGAAGCTGATCATTTTATAAACCATGCTCTCTATTCCTCCTAACTTTTTTAATACTTTATTAAATCTTGAACTATAAAAGTTTATTCAATTCATACTATTATTATTATTCTACAACAAAGTTTGATCAGCACCAGGAATATAGCATATCTTGTTGTATGTCAGTTATTAGTTTTATTGCTTTTTATTCACCTGATACATGGCTTATTGGAAAATATACACGTGACCATTGTTTTAAAAATTGTAATATGCTTACTGGGTTTATTTTGAATTTGAATGGGATATTAGGGATGAGAAAACAATCAATATTTGCCATACCAAAAATTTAAACAACTATGATCGATGTCTGCATCTTATTAATGTCTCATGACATCTGCATATGCCATTATTTCAGTCATAAACATTCAATCTTTCAAGAGAAAGAAAAGACTGATTATCTACAATTGCTGGGTATATAGAATTAAATACGATGGAAATACAAGGTTACCACGTTTGCACGACGGTCGTTCATGGTGTGCAAGGAGGATCCTCTCAACGCATCAATCAACGAGTTCCAATGTAATTGCATATAATGTAGACTTCACGATGATGTGTGGTTAATTCGGTGCTATGCAAACTTTAAGTAGTATATATAACCATGATCTGAATATAAGAAAACCTTCATTAATATTAGAGTATCAATAACTGACCTGTATATAAACATATAAGAGAAATTCCTTAAATTAAAAACGGAAAAAGTGTGACTTTATGATATGATTTTTAACCCCAAATGATTGTTTTTACACCAGAAATATTATTATTATTTCTTTAGAAAGGCCTACATGCAAATTAATATTTGTTATTATAAAAATTTTATTGCTCAAATGAAAGAAATTCTATTTTAAGCATAAATTTCAGTCAATTAATTTATCAGAAATCGGACTGTGAATGCACACAGTCAGATCAGGGTCTACATGAACTTTTCATTGTTAATTATTGAATGCCTTTAAGTGCATTTTTGTTGTCCCCATTCTTGCACATTGGTAAAAGCACCAGGTGGTTAATTCTGCATTTAGTAATTAGTGATATAGCAGATATAAGTTCACAAGGAATCAATCAGGTAACAGTTTTATATTTAAATCAGTCAATTTTAGCAGGGTCTATTTAATTAGTAATTGATTAAATAGACCCTGATACAAGCAAATATTTGAATTAATGCATTAAGAGGCAATTATCAATTTTAAATATTGCAATTCCCTGTACCAACTTCTCTATATTATATGAAATAACATTGTATTAGAAGTTTACCAAGTTAAAACATTTTTTTTCTGCTATATCATCAGATATTCAAAAACGTTTTAAATACGCCAACTTTTAAATTGATATTGTAATGCAATGCAAGTACAAACGATCACATGTAAAAAGTTTCACTCTTAATATCGTATTAAAACAAGCAAAGTACATAACCGGACATAAAAACACAAGATATCATAAAGACATCGAACGATTTCATGCAATGTTCAAACAATTTCAGATTTAAACAATCATACAAAGATATAGTTGCTTGTTTATGAGCGGAAACACGTGTCACGCCCTCTCCCAAGATATCAGGGAATGCTTGCACTCGTCATGCTTTTTGACCGCACTAAACCTACAGTTATGAGAATCTACTTCTGATATAAATCACATAAGGTGAAACAAAGTCTGTCATTGATTGTTTCGTTTGGAAAAATCATGCGTCTGTGTTTGTGTGCGTGCGTGGGTCTGAGGACAATGCCGTAGCATTATTATACGCTAGTCGCCAGTTGCCAATTTTAACAAACTGCGTATGCGCTCAGAAATAAACTCTGCAAATACGGAGAGGTCGCAAGTAAGCATAATCCTAGTCTCTGGAAAATTGCAAATATTTACGAAGCATACAAATGCATGTACCAAATGAAAGGACTATGGTAATCAAATTTACATTTCGAATGAATATTAATGGAGACAAAAAAGGCATTGAATTCCAGTTTAAATGTTTAATGAGAAGCCACCAACTGCTGTGCACAACAGCGTTTTTTAAACAAGTTATCGATGTGCTATACTCTGCATTCAGTTGTTATAAAAGTTTCAAACCCAAAGAGGTTTGCAATATGGAGCACACAATCTTTAAGAAAGTTTTGGGATTCTTAGAAATAGCAATCATCATAAATGTCTTAGCAATTGTAAGTTTCGGACTGCAACAATCGACACAGTTCACACGCGTTTATAATGCAGCGCAAATCAGTACGTATTCTACAGTAAATACACGGCTAATAGAGCAATGTGGCCAAGTTTGCGCGAAGGATAGCAAATGTACGGCGGTTAACTACCATGCGGAATCAGGAGAGTGCCAACTCAGTCGGACCATTGTGCAAAACGGAAGTACAATATACGGCGTCACCGGCTGGGATGTTCTCTACAAAACTCACGGTATTATTATCACAATAGTCATTTAAATAAACAAAATATTCATTTTAGTTCTTTGTACATTGTTGTAGGGCTTCCTTCGAACCGAGCTCATCGGGTAGTTGTAGCCAGAGGCATAATGCTTCTTGGTATAACAGAGCTGTATTTGAACGAAATCATACGCTAATTCGAATAAAGCTCCTTATGTTTGATCAAATGGGTGATATGACGAAATGTGTAACAGAAGTATTCATAACAAGTATGTTTTTGGTGAGTTATTCGGCCAAATGGATTTATGCCGAAATCTGTTCCGAAATTTTAACTGTGGAACGCAAACTCGAATTCCGGATAGCTGAGGTCTAAACAGTCGAGGCTAACATAACTTGTTTGAAAACATGGCGGCTGGGGTCTGGTATGACCATGTTTTCTGATGAAGACAACAAGCTAGGTATAATTGGATAAAGCATAATATTGGTGGAAAGGCAAATACAAAGTAAAATAACGGCGGAGCAAAACAACTTCGATTGGGCATTTTCTACACTGGCTCAACGTTACCTGTCTACCTTCCCCACTCTAGTTCTACGCCATTGAAATGTGGTCTTTTTTATCATCATGCTGGGATAGACATTCTCGTCTTTAAATGTAGCAGATTAAAGTGTGAAGCTTTGCCTTTATGGTCAAGAGATTTCACATCAGCTTCCAACGCGGACGCAGAAAGGACAGACAACATGTTTACCTGTTCCTGAACTGTTCGTTATGCATCGCTTTATATTTCAGCATCCACAAATTGTGTAGGGGAATCGTGCTTTATTGCTGTAAAAACTAAGAAGTCTTGGGATGCTGCAAATGTAAGTGAAAGTAATGTTACGCAGTTTATGATAATGCGACTATCAGTATTTTGTGTTGTTTGCATTAAGAAATGCAAGTGTATATCTCTTTTATTAACAGTGAAATACTTTCAAAATGCCTGCGCGGCAGATCTAGAGGGGAATCATTGGTGTTGTTCGATTCCCCTTTTGATATTAAGCAATATTTAGTTTTTCGTCAGGAAGTTGGAAATTATTATTAATTTATTAAAAATTATTGTAACTACTCGGAGAATACCACAAACTAATCCCATTTCAGGAATTCTTGCATTAGCCCTAGCCATATCGTTTTACTGAAGTACGTGATTAAAACGAGTATTCTTCATCCGTGCATCCCTTTATCATGTTCTAACCAGACGACAAAATTTTATCAACGCCCATTATCTTTGTAAAGATATTTTTGGTTTCAGAATGAATGCATCAGCGTTTACAATGGGCATCTCGCATACATCAAGACTGAGATTACCCAAGTGTTTATTACCAAGCTGCTGACCGACCAAGGTACTGTATAGTTTTCATGATTTTACGGCCGTATAGGTCGAATGGTTAGGGTATTATTTAAAAAACGAGGCAATACTCTGAGATTTACTAAGTAAGTTTACTTACCCCCACTCTACAGTATCTCTTTCATTACCACCGTCGGTAACGAGCGTTGCCGAGATCGCGGCGTAGTGCCGTTCAGGTTAGCCAGGATGATATCCGTACACCCGTTTACAGTGATGTTAAGTTTCTATCTTATGATATTGTCCTGTAAATGTCTTAAACTGCTTGTGACATACCGTGATATCATCGCAGTCTGATTACATTCTCAATGCAGATAAAATAGTGTTAAGATTCTTTTCAAACCGTGTGAATCAACAATTTGATCAGGTTCTACATTGATCCCAGTCAATAAGCCCCCATTTTGCTAAGGCGCGTCAAATGTATAGTCTATTACTCGTGCGTGGTACCGCTTGGTAAGCTGTTTACCACTATGGTCCCAAACCGGTCATTCAACATATCCTACACACCAAGAAAATCAGTTAAGAAAGATCTATGAACATGAAACTGTGTGACAAAATTTACAGCAAGCGAAACTTCGTGAAGGTTTACAATATAGAGGTACTACTGGTTATTGTTTTCGAAGCTTTAAGCACGATAGGTATGTTTGTGTAATATTGAGAAATGCTCAACCAGGGCTAGGCGGACAGGTGATAAATATGCATTTCCATACTTTCCCATGAACAGGCTCAATCAAGCCAAGTCTGCAATAGTTTGACATTTGTCGTGTTCGGTGGCTTTCAAAAAAATTCTTTCCAACTATTGAGTAATATGCATTTCAATTATTGCCTCTAAATAGGCTTATTCAAACTGAGCCTACAATATTTTCTTATTGCCCGTGTTCCGTGGCTTTCCTAGTTCCCACTTTAAGTTTTAATCTATTTCAATCACAAAGTAACGTGGTTTGTGCCGTCTTGCGGTTGTAAATAGTATTCCCTTACACTTTATCTTAGCTTTTATCACTTATGAATTTATGTTCTCAGATCTCGTTGTTTTCTTGTTTAGGGAATCCCCATTCTTTTATACGCCGATGAACATGGAATGATATTTATCTGAAAAAGCCCCAGGTTTTTATGTTTAACGCCATATGCATACCGTCGTTGGAATGGATCAAATATTTTCTGTTTAATTGCCTTTCCATTTATTCCGCTAACAGGTATCACAGATGCGGCTTGGTTAGGCGGAAATGATAATGAAACAGAGGGCGTGTTCAGATGGACAGATGGTTCCCTGCTCAATAATGGTTTCCTGAAATGGTCACCGATGCAGCCAGACAACAATGGCGGCAACGAGGATTGTCTCAGTATCCGTCTGTCCGACAGTAGCCGGTGGAATGATGCTGGTTGTACGGCGTCATATAAGAGCATATGCGAAGTTCCAGCTTCTTCTTAAATCAAAAATATCCGCATATCTAACAGGACTGTTATTTTGTTGTCGTTTTTGTTGTTTTTTATGGGTTTTTTTCTTCTGTCAAAAATCTTTTGGTAGTTGCACTGTAATTTCCAACTTTCTGGGCAAAATCCATATAAAGATTGAATATTGCTGTTTAAAAAAGGTGGAGGGTGGATCCGCCCCTGAGCACGTTTCGGTGCCATATTAATTGTTGTATTAAGCGTCTGACTAAGAATTTTCAGGCATTTTTTGTTTTACCACATTGCACACTCTTACAATTTAACAGTGAATAAAAACGTTTAATAGAAAACAATACATTAAATTGTATTGCTTGTAATGGAAATGCATGCAGAGCTTTCTTACAGACGGTTCTTATGATATTTATACTTCATGGATCTGATCGAGTCGAACATCTAGATGACTTTATACAACTTTTAACAACTTTTACAACACCCCAATGTGTCTTGACGATTATTTTTGAATACAGATAAAACCATTTCCGATCTTTTGTCAACAAAATATATCCCCAATGCATTCTAGCCCAATAAAGCTACCACTTCAGAGAAGCAAGGAGAAATCATTGATCTAAATGTTTCTAACCACCTAAATATACGTATAATATTAAAAGAGATGCTTTAGATTTTTAATATTGTAAATTTTCCATTGTAATAAACATCTTACGTGGTTTACACTGCTTGTTTGCTTTTCTAGAGCTCGTTACAATTTTAAAGATTTTAATAAAAGCAATATTGGTATCTCTTCCTCTAGCTGTTTGTTTCTGGTTATGTCTATTCCTGATATGCATATTTCACTTTTCTATACTTCGTGTGGTGGGGGTTGACCATTCCTGGCATGAACATTGCGCCCTTTTTATAAAGATATTTTGTAGACATTTTGACAGAAACCTTAACTGATTATCGAATTTTTGCATTACTACTATCAAGATCTATCTGATTTCACACTCCATGAATATAAATATAGAACTGTGTTGCTTCACATACAGGTCATTAGCTACGACCGATAATGTGTGGCATTTCCTATGAGAACCTGTTGGGCCAAGTGTGAAGCTTGGTGCACCTTAGAACCTGGTTTAAGCCCCCAGTGGAAAAATGGATTTGCCAATGACCGTCCAAGGTGATAAGCCCTGAGGTTCTCCCTTTTCATTAATTGTTTATGGTGTCACATTATTAATTGGTCATTTAATTAGCCAATGCTCTCTTTTCCTCTACGTTTGGCATCCCGGGGAGACTGTGTTTTCTGGGTTTGGCAAATCTTGATATGCACATTTTTGAGATCCTGGCGAGACGGCTGGTTGGTGTATCCTAGATGCTGACTATTGCCCTATGTAGCAAATGCGTTTTGCCAATTACAGTTCTAATGTGGTAACCCCGAACAACGTCTTAGTAATTTTTGTTAATTGATCGTTAACTAATTAAAATTTATCCCTATTATCTGGTGTGTTGGGAGGCTGTGATTTTTTCGTCAGGGTTTTCCTGATATTTAACCTTTGCATAATCGTAAACCGAAATCTGCTTTGTGGCAATCAACTATAAATGTTCTTCTGACCTATCTTGAGAATATATTTTAATATAAATATTCAAAACACCACTAACGTGTATTAGCGTGTACATTATCCCGCATAAAATTGAAAACATGTACTTCAGCTTGTACGTTTTACCGCATTTTAAACGGTATAGACGTGCAACAAAGTGACATTTCTAGACCAGAGAAATCTTAAAATAGAAGAAAATGGAACTTTGAAGACCCTCGACCACGACAAATATGAAAATATTGCAGGCTCGGTTTGATAAAGCCTGTTCATGGGCAGTAATAGAAATGCTTTTTACTGCCCAAGCCGCCTAGCCCCATGTTGAGCGCAACTCAACATTTACACCAATAAACAGTACAATTTTGATCCATCCAAAACGATGGTATGCATATGGCGGTGAATATGGAACCTTCAATGCGGTATTTTCAGATTAATACCATTCCATGTTCAGCGGCGTATGGTCCCCAGATAAAAGAATGGGTTTGCCCCAAACGAGAAAACAATGGGCGGAACTAAACAGAATAGAATTTTGAGAGGGGATTTTAGAATATAAATCCTGCATATCACAGACAACGCCAAAAGGCACAATTTTAAAAGCAGGAAGTATATCCCTGGGGGTGATTGAACAATATCCAAATTTATATTGGCTGGGATATTTAAACCACCCATCTTTAAACTGGCCGAAATATTAAGAACAAAAAGTAAATTTAGAAGTTCTATTAACAAAGTACATAAATACCGTGCTCGACGACCTTCAAAGGACGTAACTGATAACAGCACTGATTGAATGTACGGGAAGACTTTTTACAGCCGCCACACGGCACAATCAACGCTACTTTGATATTGAAATAGAAGAAAAGGGAACTTTGAAGACCCTCGACCACGACAAATATGAAAATATTGCAGGCTCAGTTTGACTGAGCCTGTTCTGTTCATGGGCAGAGATGGAAAAGGAACTTAATAAAGTCATTGAACACAGTTTGATTGAGATTGTTCATGGGCATTTATAAAAATGCTTATTACAACACTCATTGTGTTATTGTATTTAAGATGTTATAAAAGCTCCCTGAGAAACTAGTAAATACTGAAATACAACCCAAAAAGTCCAAAACAAGATTTCACAGTTCATTCAATCACATACAGAACATGAGAGGCATTCGTTCCAAAACGGAGTGTAAGATGCCAAAATTCAATGACTTTGATATCTGAGTAAGCTACTTTGATTCTGGGACATTTAGACAACTGATATTATAATAATTAGATATTAAAATATCTGAAAAGTTATCTTAGCAAAATGCATTACAATTGTCACAACTTGATAAAAAAAAGTATTACTATTGGTGTTTATTAATTATTATGTAATTATTAATGGTGTTGTCACTTTTTGTAAACGCCTGATGCTTCTGTGTACTGAAGTGATAATTGAAGTGAAGTACTACAAGACAATGGTGTTGTGTTCGATCAATATCAACGAGTATATATCCCATCAGCTTTTCAGCGAAAATTAACAATATAAAAATACTGAACCCGTGCTGTTTAATAGTGTCAACATTAATTTTTACGTCAAAAATTCCTTCCATTATTTCATCTTTCTTTCACAGAATACAATTAGGATTTCTGTTATTAGGCTAATAACATTGTAAATAAGTTCATCGTAACACTACAATACCTTATATTTGTTCATGTTCTAGGACAATTAAATGATCAACAAAGGTAATATTTATGTTAGTTAATTTACGCTTCCGTTGAAAGATAACTAAATTTTGTATTGTAATCAGTTTCGAAACTATCGGTATCTCATTCAATTTTCAAATGGTTCAACTGCCGGGCATGAATGAATAACATCATCACTTTTCCGATTATCGCTGAAACATTTCATTCACAGCGCTTCATGCTTGCAGTATGGCGAACAAGTTCTTCAAGAGGTGGTTGGGTTTCTTAAAAGTAGCCCTGGTCATACATGTATCAGAAATGTTAGGGTTTGGGCTCGGAAATCTGACCCAGTTCACACGCGTTAATAATGCAAAGCAAATGAGTACTTTTTCTACTGTAAAGGCACGGTTAATCCAGCAGTGTGGCCATGCTTGTGCGGAGGATAGCACGTGCATGGCGGTAAACTACCACGAGGAGTCGGAAGATTGCCAGCTGAGTGGGACCTTGGTGGGAAACGGAAATACCCAATTCGGCGTTTCCGGCTGGGATGTTCTATTCAAAACTGAGGGTAATTATTATCAATGACAATTTAAGTCATTCGGATTCTTATCCAGTTTGATTATTTTATTTTCACAACAAGCTTTCTTAACAATCTACTTATCTTGGAAAAAGAGGACCGAGTGCGAAAATATTCTAAGCTTCATTATTTTTTTCCAAACGTGATGTTGTTGCAGAAAAATGTGCACCAAGACATGATACATTTTCCTTAAAAAAATAAGACGTTTCTCTGATAAACTAATTTGGGAGAATTTGTCATTTAATATATCCGATCGATTCTGGTATTCAAGTTTATTGTGAAACTACTTTAATAATGTGCTTTTTGGTAATACTAAAATATGCAGATTTTAAAAAAAAAATACAGAAATCTGTTTACTTTAACATTTGAACCACAACAATTGAAAATTAATACATTGTACTTTTATTTGCAAAACTTCTAAATTACGGGTTTGTTCGCATACTTAAGGTACATGTTTACTAAATAAATTAACTATTAAATTTCATTTAAAATTGCAGAAAACTGCATCAAAAAGTGCCCAATCCGTTTGCGGTATGTTTCTGGATAAAAACAGAGCTGAATTCGACACTAGACATGATCATAATTTCATTTCCTTATGAACAGAACAGAACGTCATACTATATGCGTAATTCTTATTTCACTTTCACGTCTTTGCCTAAAATCATAAAACTAAATCTGGAGATCAGTCTCAAATCTCAAGCATCTGATTGGCTGAAATGGCGACCAGTCGCCATTTCAGCCAATCAGATCCTTGAGATTTGAGACTGATCTCAAATCTTAGTTTTATGATATTGGGCCCTTATCATTAAAGTGTTATTTGTGCGATCTCAGAAGTATGACTGATGTTGTTTTCAAAATGTTCTAAAATCATTGCTTTTCAAATGTTTTCAAACTGTTGTCATGTGTCATGTATCAGCTTCATTAAATTAGACATACTGGTATGCTCTTCTTAGGCACTGTTTACTTTGCAGAAGAATAACGAATTTTATTCCGAATTTCAGACGTTTAATCAGTTCGTTTTGAAGCGATGAATACCCATTTGCAATAACAAATATCAATATTTACATTTGGAAAATCCAAATAGGCCTAATATATTTAAATAATTAACAACAAATACAATGTACATATCTTCTTGAATACCATATATGTTACCAGTTGGAACTCTCCACTTAACTGTCCATTTAAACTTAGTGAAACATAGTTGTCAAGATCACCATCGTTACCAAATATTTAGCGACTTGACAATTTTACAACCTCTTAATTGAGATTAATATACTGCGTCTTTGTTATTTTGTCTGTCAGGATTTTATATCTTTATACAGGTTTTAAATGATTAACACTGATAATTATTGCTAGTATTTAACAACATAAAGAAAAATTTGTAAAACATAAGAAACGAATTTTTACTGCATAACAATACTTCAAATTCCAGCCTACACCAATAACTGTACAACGCTTTCTTGTTTCGTTGCTGTAAAAACCAGTATGACTTGGGATGCTGCAAACGTAAGTGAAATTCAGCACCTCTGTTGGTAGAATTTATTTTAGCGCTTACATCAAAGTCGATTCAGTTTTCTAAACATCACTTGTTTTGAGTTATTATTAACTTGATCTTCTTTTTTTAATTTGCAAAATGTACATTTTTCCTATAGGAAACCCAATTTTAAGTAAATCAAAAACCATATGACAATAATTATCTAGTGTGTCGTCATCATCAACGAAATTAAAACATATACACTTAAATAGAATTCGCGACATTCACCTATCAGCAGAACATTGTTTTTTTTATTTTACACATATATAATAAATACTTAAGGAAAACAATTTAATTTGTAAGAAAAGCGTAATCCTTGTTTGATTTAAAACGAGTACCGGTACAATGAGTCTATTTATGTTAACCAACCGCAACGGTGTTATTTGTTTTTAGGACCAATGCATTAACGTTTACAATGGACATCTTGCTTACATCAAGACTGCGTTAATCCAAGAGTTAATCACCACCTTGTTGACTAACGAAGGTAATGTCTGCCTGTTCTTGTTCTTTTTTTTTTTGCTCTTGTTATTATTCTGATTCGTCTTCTTGTTCTTCTTCTTCACCATCTTATTCTTCTTCTTCGTCGTCATTGTTGTCTGTCTTCTTCTTTCCAACAGAAATCTGAATACTGTTCATGCTACAATTCTAGGTCATCCTAAATCGGAGAAGCTCGAGACGATGAATCGAGGATTTCCTTAATAATTATGCATTTTAGACTGCTGATCACGCTCATAATAATGATGCCACAGTTTAACCTCTTTACCGCAAACACAAATAGGAATATTTGATACATATGTTTATTTCTTCATGAAGCAAACTTTGTCAATTTTAATAACAAAACACTGTCCTAACTTTCTCGACACTGATTATTATCGTATTTATGACACTGGTTATTACCGTATTTATTAGTGTTCATTTGTTTGTAGCAATCAGATATTTACATGAGTTAGAGTTCTTTTAACATGGCAACATGTTATTGTAGGTTATTGAAAGAAGCGCTTTGCCAAATGTGTGATTGTAAAACCCTAAAACGTGGTTATCAAACCTTGTGACAAGTACATTTTTCATTTTTTGATTCCGTTTTCCTAAATTTGTGATGTTTAACTATTTACTTTGAACGTATTTTAAGTATGTGCATTCTCTCTGTGTCTAATTGCTTCTCATTTGTCAATAAGTGTTTGTTTTTCTGAACGTGCTTTTTCCATTAAGTAACAATTCCTTTTTAAATACAAAATGTTATTTCCTCGTATTCGTGCTGTTCTAAGTCTGGTCGCCAGATAGTGATTTTTTCTTCACATCGATTGGCATAGTGCTTTCGCCGTTTAGGCTTTTTACTTTAGACTTGAATACGCAATATTTAAACGTTCGTTCACGAGTTCTTTCATCACGTAAGTGAAAACAGCATTCCCTCTTACAGGTATACAACAAGATGTTTGGATAGGCGGAAACGACAATGACGCAGAGGGCGTGTTCAAGTGGACAGATGGTACCTTGCTTAATAATGGGTTTCGAAATTGGTCACCGCGCCAGCCGGACAACAACAATGGAGTTGAAAACTGTCTCACTGTTCGTCTGTCCGACCTGAGCCGATGGAATGATGCGGCTTGTTCGGTATCTTATAAAAGTATCTGTGAAATTCCATCTACATTTTGAATGTTTAACACTTGTTTAATGTTATTGAAACTGTAAAGTGACAGCGAAAAGAAAACCGGGATATTGGAAACAAGAAATATCTTTAAAAAAGATAAACGGCGTTGATGGAAAAATTTATATATACATGTATATAAGAAAGAAAGAAATATAGAGAGGCGAAGCAGACACAGTTTAGTTATTTTATTTTACTTGTTATAGATGTTAACGTTACCTCCCTGCCTTCTTAGTATGACAGAGATTAAGCGACCAATCATGACAACTCATAAATTCATTGAAAGTGTCTTTAAAAGATGTTGAAGCTGTTGCAACAATTTTATACGGTGATAATAAGTCAATTAAAGAAGCAATGTCTTACATTGTCATGATCTACATTTATTCAGTTTCAATAAAATACATCTTGTAGAGTTAGAACACAAGATGAATAAATGCCCTTGAAAAACTAAATATAAATAATAGTAGCTTGTTACACGAAGCGAAATCTACAAACTTTTACATAAATGAACTTTATAAAAGTGTCCCTCCTGAGTATTGAACCCGGGGCCTCCGCTTGGAAGGAGAGAGAGTTAGCCACTACACTACAGAGAACTTGAAATTCAGACTTGAAATTAACAATCAGTATTAAAAGAACTAGAAACGAACCAGTAAGAACCAGAAATATCTGCACTTCTCTTTCGTTTTACACTTAGTATTGTACGCAAGTGTTTACCTGACACCCAAGAATATTCCATATAAAATTGTATGTAAGCTATCAATGGTTATTTAAATTGTAAATATGTTTTCCTCCAATACAATTATCGCTTTTAAAAACGAAATGCTCGAACATGTAAGTGCCAAGTAAACACTTACACAAAATATAAAAATCGTTACGGTAATCGTAAACAACACCCACCAACAACCAATCGAAATAATCTTTTTGATTTTCAAGCTGCATAATAATAAAAATCCCACTAGATACCTCTCCACCCTGCTAGATGCCTCTCTGGTGTAAATAGCTACCAATCGAAATAGTTTATTTGATTTTTCCGCTGCATAATAATAGAATACAAGTATTATTTACAGCATTTCATTGGTAGAAAAACTAGGTCAAAAGTGAGCTTAGACAGCTAACGCCGAAAAACATAATTTTTTATTAGTGAAGTGTGGCCAATGGTAAACAAAGAGTCATATTTCCAGTGTGAAATAAAACACCTAAAACTTTCAAAACAATATGACTGACCTTATGCCATTACATTCAGAAATACAGTATTTGACTTAGGTCTTAATTAAGTATGACACCTTACATAACTTCTTGTGTTATTTTACAAACTTATAAAATATATATTTACAAAAATATGCACACGTGCGTATATTCAATAATCATGGATGACGTATATTTTTATAATTTTAAAAGAGAAACGATGTATCCCAATCACAACTAACGGCATTGTGAAATTTTTAATATAACTTAAAGATGTTGTTTTGCAAGACTTGTGTTCAATCATTTGTTGTTGTTTTTTCTGCTGCTGCTGCTGCTGCTGCTATTGCTGACGCTGATAATGTTAAACGTCTATAATTTTATTGTATGTTTTAATGTCGAATTAAATATTTGTCATTTTCAATGTCGTTAGAAAAAAATACCTCGTGTGGCATCAAAAACAGGATACCTGCTAGACCGACTTAATTAGTCGCAGACAATGGCGGCAACTATATTTGTGAAATTATAATGTTACGCAGTTGGTAAGGACAGTCATGAACAACGAGTGATCAAATGTCTTGAAAAAAAATGTTTCAAAAGTTTTCTGACACTAGGCCCCTGCATGAAACTGAACCGTCTAAAAATGCCTTTGTATCTTTACTTTAGAGGAAAAGATTCCATGTAGAACATCAACAACTAATCAGAATGGCGGATAATCTTTCCGCCACTTTTTTTTGTATATGAACGGAAATCAAAAATTACACGAACTGTTATAATGAAAGGAAAAATATATGGTAGCTGTACTGGCTTTGTATGTTTGCTTGGATAGAAAGCTTTCCCACATATAAATATTCTGCATAATCAATATTTAGTTGTTTTGAAGAATTATTGTAATATGTTTTAAATTGAAAAGCTATTTCATCACCGGAACTTTTTTCATGATTTGGTATTTAACATTATCATATTGCTTTTGTGTGCACTTCTTAAGAAACAAAGACACAGATTAATCAAAATTATAAACGCCATGCGATCAGCTTGCTGTTCCGTTTTGTTTGTGTTTTTTTTGGTTTTTGTTGTTCTTGTTGTTGTTGTTGTTGTTGTTGTTAGTTTGTAAACGGAATAGAATTAAACATCAAAATTGTATCTTCACATGTCTTTGTCAATATAGACAAAGAGTACATTTTAAAATTACCTAAATATTTAGTCCGATGGAGTCTTTACATCTCGCAACCGCTTAATTTTGAATGCATCTTACCTGCAAATGGCTACCGTGAATTGTTTACAATTTCTACAGGAAAACAAACACTTTTGCCATTTCATGGCATTATACTCCATAGAATTCAAAGGCAAAAGGTGAAGCAAAAGTGAAAGACTTCAAGCATCAAAACGCAAGAAAGAAAACAATAAACTTCTACTGATTTCTAAGTCTAGTTTTATTTTAAGGTACACATACAACTATCTGTTTTTGTTTGTTTTTGTGCTTTTGCTTTTAAAAAGTATTAAAACTCATTCACTGATACAAATTTAATCCAAAACATAATCACAAAACGCCACCACAAATAAGGAAACCCATTCTTTTGAATTCCGTTTTATTCAAAATATTTAAATGAAGATGACGTTTAAAGAAGCATAAATTCAAATAATTTTCAGCCATTTTCTTTGTCAATTTATGCTTTCCCACATTGCACACTTCACTTTCTTATAATTTAACAGGAAATAAAAACGTTTAGGAGAAAACAACGCATTAAATTGTATTGTAATGGAAATGCATGTAAAGCTTTTTTTACAGATGGTTGTTATGATATTTATACTTTATGGACCTGATCAAGACAAACATCTAGATGACTTTATACAACGTTTAACAACATCTCAAGGTGTATTGACGATTATTTTTGAATACAGATAAAACCATTTTCCATATATTGTCAACAAAATATATCCCAATGCATATTAGCCTAATAAAGCCATGACTTCAGCAAAGCAAGCAAAGATCATTTATCTAAGTATCAATGAATCTTTCTAACTACCTAAATATATAATATTAGTCAGTAATATTTGTTTCATTGTTATTTTGTGGCACACATTGCCCTATAAAACTATTGACGATTGTTACAACCTTACTTATTCCACGTAATGGTAATCAATGCCCCCATCCCGGCGTGGCAGGATCTATCCACGGTTATATTTTAAAGGTCCCGGTATTCCCCGGGATTGGGGCAATGGTTACAAAACACATGCGAATTTCTTGGGAATTATTGCAACGGACATAAAACAATGGTGTACTAATAGTCCGGCATACGAGGGCGGATCAAAAAGTTCGTGGACTTTTGTCATTGTATCTTAATTTGAAACACGTTCGCAATAAATTATATACTAAATTCAATCAGAACTCAAACGTAACAAACTGAGCTAAAATATTCATATATTAAATCGATTTCAAAAGCGCGTGGCTTATTTGAATAACCATGGTAACACGTAGGCGGCGCACGCCGTTGCCATTGTACTTTATAAAGCATATACCTGTCAATAAAAACAAAACTACTGGTTGAAACACAGCCAAATTTCGCAACGTCAAAGCACGGTATACAAATGATGCAATGCCGAAATTTTACGTCATTCTGACTATGCGTTTTAAAAACAGTCAATATTTAAAAGAGCTATCACCAACGTTAAAACGTCAGAAATGTCGCCGTCAGATCGCTCGGAAATACGCGCTGTTATAAAATTCTGTCATGGTCTTTGAAAATCACCTCATGAAAAGCTATAATAATTTAGCAGCCGCAAATGAAAACTTCCGTAAACCGAGCTCTAGATTTTTAGTTGTACCAGTGTTTTTTTTACGATCAGAAGAGCCATTAAATAGGCCTGGTGTATGGAAAAAAGAAAAAAAATCGGCGTTACGGCAGTGACGTCAAGCCGTGAGGCAATTGAAGCGGACTAAAGTCTAACTATTGTGGCGCTTTTCGACCTATTCTAGACTGGATGAGGTACCGTGCAACGGATATTGCAGAACAAATGACAATTTTAAAGGTGTGTTAATAATTTATTAACAAATATGTTTTTCAAAAAATGTTTTTGTTTGGTATTTGAATCATTACGGTCATAAATTATCAAATAGGAATCTATAAGTTATTTATAATTTTAATTACACTTGAGTAAACAGCAACACAGACTGTGTCCACAATGCAAAGTCTTGTTATATATTTACAAATACAAATTTGTAATAAGTTGTTTGAACAGTTACACGCTCGTTGCTAAAGTACCGCGATACTCTGGGTATTGCATTCCCGGTCGTTTCTTCGGCGGTACGAGCGAGAAGAGGACCACTTTTTTGATCGCCTCATAACCACTTGCGAGACTTTGACCAGCAATGATACACTACTATGTTCGATCAATGGAACCCCGGCATCGCATTCCGGTGACGGAGTCTATTTCAAGAAACTTAGAACATATGCCGCTTCGCTAACGCTGCGCCCGTGAAGTAACGTCGTTGACGTTATTAGATCTAATTTGACGTGCGCCGGATAGCAGTTAGTGTATGATTTTAATTGTTCATAGTTTTTTTATGTGATGTTGTATTTTGTTGATATTTTGTAAAAATATGCTGGACATATTCCGATTAAAGCTTGTGTAATTTTATTTGTGGTATTTTGAATAATATAAAAACTATAACAAAAGTCCACGAACTTTTTGATCCGCCCTCGTATATCAGTTCTGTTGGCAAAATTATAAAACACTAACGATATTGTTGTATTATTAAATAATTCTTATATACAGCTCTACATATTTACAGTTGTTATAAAACTTATTTCATTTATATACGTGTTTTCTCCTTTCTTGGAGAATATTAAAGCAGGTTTTGGCTGACAAATACATCGAATTCTCTTTGGTAAAAATGTAAATAAATTTCTCTAAATCTGACATGTTTTGACATTCATAATTTTTAGATAGAGTATCTAATAATTGACATCTAATATTGGCATAGATTGGACAATGTAGACACGCATCTCATTTTCGACAGTACTAGTATTTGTACAATGGAAACATTTTCTATTACAAACAGCAATATTTTCATATCTACCAGTTTCCAGACGTATGGGTGCAACTCCGCACCTGAACTTTGCAAAGGCACTTCTGTACCTATGTCGAATGTTTCTTTCAACATAATACTCTGTTTTGAAATCTTGTTTAAAAAGCGTATAGGTTCTTAGTTTATTTCCACATTGACCTCTGTTTCCAGTCTCTCTATTTATTATTTTTTCCAAATAGAAATTTGTTTATCAAATATTTTACATTCTATTTCTTTCACAATACTTTTTGAGTTTCTGACATCTAAATCAATCACAGGTGACAAATCAATATCATGGAGACATACTTTTATTCTTTTAAAACTATTTTTAACAATACAAGATTTTGCCTAGTCAAACTTATTAACTCTGGTGTCATTCATATGAATGTTTCTAAAGTGCTGTCTAAATAGAGATTCCCATTGCTTAACAATTGTTGGTTTCCAACCCCACCCCAAAACTGCAGCATTGAGGTATGCTTCCCAACGCCGAGATAAAAACGCATTGCCCCGGTTCTGAACGGCATTGATACAAGAATATGACTTATCTCCCTATATAGGTGCACTGTAACTTATTATCGGCCAAACGCAAGCATCATACAGTTTTGTGAAACTTGAATAATGGAAACCACCAAACGCCTTGCTTTTAGATAAAATTAGTCCTAATGCTCTTTAAGCTGACATCGCAACACTTTTTGCTTTTTCATGAAAATCTAAAAATTCAATTAAAACAACACCAAGATATTTGTAATGTGATACAAACTCTAGAGGAGCATTTGCATGATAAAATACGAAATCCGACTTTACAATACTATTAGGCCTAAAACACATTATCTTAGATTTATCATTATTGATTTGCATTTTATTCTGTGTACACCAAACATTTAATGCATCTAATAACAAAATACAAACTTTTCTATCCTCTATATCAATACCTATATCCGGGTTGTTTAGATATGTCACAAGATCATTTATATATACATAGATTTTAGAGCACGGGGGAGAGCGGACAACCCTGCTTCAAGCCACACTTAACGTCAAACCAATCAGTATTAAATCCGTTTGATCTCACACAGCATTTCACACTTCTGTAGAGAGACATCACAGCTTGTACCAGGCGGCCCTGCAGTCCCTCACGTCTTCATTTTTAAATAAAAGGGTTCTATCGATCGTTAATTAAGAAATGCTGCAAATGTAGATAGTTTTTTCAGTTTTCTAGTTTCAATAACATTTGTCAGTGCTTGAACATGGACGATAGTACTCCTTCCTTTAACAAACCCGTTATGCTCATCTTTAATAACATGCTCATCACAACACCATTTTGTAATGCGATTATTTAAAATATTACAATAAATATTGTACATTGTGGGTGCTAGTGTAATACCACGGTATGACAAAGGGTCTCTAGGATCAGATGTAGATGATTTTGGTAAAGGACAAATAATACCTTTCGACCAATCGTCTGGAACTTTACCAGTAAAAAACATCTCTTGTAAAGACTATGTGACATTGCAATTGCTGCATCATTTTTCATTAATTCATCGGGGATTTCATCAATGCCGGACTATTTTCCTGAATTTGATGATAAAATACATTTAATTACTTCATCAATGTGTATCATTTGATTAAAAATAGAATTATTTAAAGTAATATCTTCTAATTCTACACTTATATTTTCCCAGTTTAGCGTAGTGTCATCCGGGCTAAGAAGGCCCTGAAAATCAGTCACCATTTTTTAAGAACTACATAATGGGTCATTACATAAGGAACCATCAGGCAAAAAAAAATCTCAAAGGGGATTTTTAAGCGTTCGTTGCCTAACCCAATATTCCCATTTTTTTCCAAAATGCACCTGATGTAGAATCTACAGCTGGTTCTAATTCACTCTGAGCTTGGTTAACATGATGCCTCTTAGCACGTTAGATACTACTATCAAAATGTTTTTTTCTGCACATATACATGTCTTAGATTATACATTTCCCTTGACTTACACTTTCAAAAGCCATTGTTTTTCAGCTTTACACATATCTGACCATAGAACAGTTAAGTCATCTGACCACGAAGGTTTCTTTGTTCTTAGCTTTTTCTTAGTAACATTATATGTGGACAAACTTATCTGAAGTTGACATAAAATTATCATCAATATTTTTAAAATCATACACTTCTTTGTTAGTGTTTTTCTATCCGGCACATTTTCTTTACAATTACCATAACTTGACTAAACATGTTTCAACTTTAATATAGAATGGTCTGGTATATCATTATTCTGAAAATAACTAAACAAAACATAACTTCTTAATATATTTGACATGATAGTAAGAACTTCAAAGTCTACAACCTTCTGCAAGACTCATATGGTACTTAACAAAAGTCTACGATGCACCATGTGGACCAATAAACGTAAAGTTGTTGCTGATTGTATTACGTCCATTTAAAATGGCAAAATTCACATTGATTAAAAAATCAATTAAGTATGAACCAAACCTATTTGTCGAAAAATCAACAACATGTCGATCAGGTACATTATCTACACCAAGTATATAATCTTGATCATTTGCTCATCTACTATTAAAATCCCCGCACACAAACATACAAGTGTTTTCCTCTATATATTTAACAATTTGGCACAAAAGGTTTTCATAAAATTTTTGCCCATCTGCAATTATATTTTCATAAAAATTATTTTTACAATTCAATTTTATCCACAATATACATTCATATTCATTATCATGACAGATACATTAAAATCTTTAAAAAAAATCATTACTTAATAAAAATGCCACACCTCCAGAGCCCTTTTTAGCATTAATATGTTAATTGGTTCTAATAAATGTATAATTATCAAGAGCTAGTTCTTCATCCTCCATGAGATGGGTTTCAAGTCCTAAAATATCAAAGTTATTTCTTTGCACAAAAGTTTCTAAAAATAAAATTATCACAATTCTTATTACATTTCCACCCTTCAACCTTCCAAAACCCGCTGATGACCTATCTCCGGTAGTTTCTTGGGTCACGAGCACACATAGTGTCCTCGTTCCCCTGAATAATCATTTTGTGCTCTCTATGGATTCCATGGTAAGCCTCGGTTATCGTGCCTTTCTCGAGATGCTTCGCGAGACTTACGCCTGTCGACACGATCTGAACCATCACGGTGGTCTCTCTGTGAATTCCTTGGTGAGCCTCGGGTATCGCGCCTTACTTGAACCACCACGATGATGCTCTCTTTCACAGGAATATTCCCCATATAAAAACAAGTAATGTTTGGGAAAAACGTCATTTTAAACTTTTTTTGCAGATTGATCAATCGGTTTGGTTCACAATTAAATCGACACTACTAAATCTTTGTCAGAAAGTCTCGAAACAGAAAAGTAAGTCCGAAAGTGATGATATTATATCAATCACTAATATGTGTTATAATTGTTTTATGCGGAAAAAGTGTGCCTTTTTGCCAAACCGGGGCGTAAGACTTTGATTTCTGAGTGTGCAACTTTCATCCCATGTTTTGGGACATTTAGAAACTGTTCCTTAATATATTAAACAATACCTGAACAGCCATCTTACCAAATTGCATTAAAATTGTCACAACTTGATAAAATGTATCAATTATTAATGGTGTTGTCACTTTTTTTATAAACGCCTGATTCTACTGTGCACTGAAGTGACAATTGAAGTTAAATTTATACTACTAGACAATGCCATTTTGTTCGATCAATTTTAATTAAGAATATATTTGCTAGCAGTTTTTCATCGAACATTAACAACATAAAAGACTTAACCCGTACAATTTAATGATATAATCATTTACGTAAAAAATTCCTTCCATTATTATACAATTACGATTGTTCTATTATTAGACTAATAATATTGTAAAAAGGTTCATTGTAACACTACAATACCTTATATTTGTTTTGTGTTATATGACAATAAAATGATCAACAATGGTAAATATTTATTTTAGTTAATTGACGCTTCTGTTAAAAGATAACTGAACTTTGTCATCAGTTTCGAAAAAAATACTATTTATTTAGTTTCCGAGCGGGTCAGCTGCCCGGCATAAATGAATAACATCATTACTTGTCCGATAGCCGCTGAAACATTTCATTCACAGAGCTACATGTTTGCACTATGACGAACATGTTATTCAACAAGTGTTTTGGATTCTTCAAAGTCGCACTCGTCATAATTGTATCCCAAATGTTAGGATTAGGGCTTGGAAATCCGGCCCAATTCACTCGCGTTAATAATGCAAAGCAAATGAATACTTTTTCTACTGTAAAGGCACGGCTAATCGAGCAGTGCGGCCTTGCTTGTACGGAGGATAGCACGTGCAAGGCGGTAAACTACCATGAGGAGTCAGGAGATTGCCAGCTAAGTGGGACCTTGGTGGGAAACGGCAATACACAATTCGGCGTTTCCGGCTGGGATGTTCTATACAAAACTCAGGGTATTTTTTATCATTGATAAGTCAGTCGGATTCGTATCCAATTCCATTATGTTTATTTTTACAACAAGCTTTCTTAACAATCTTCGCACCAAAAAAAGGGTTAAAATGTTAAAAAAAGGGTTAAGTGCGAAACTATTCTGAGTTGCATTTAATTTTCTTTCCAAACGTAATGTCTATGTAGAAAAGACATGATACATTTTCCTCAAAAACATTTGACGTTTTTTGTGTTAAAATAACTTAGGAAAATGTATGTTTATATTCTATCTGATGCGGGCTTTCATACTTATTGTGAAACTAGTATACTTGCCTTTTTTGTTAATTCAAAAATAGGCAGTTATTTTCTCATAAAAATACTGAAAAATGTTTACAATAACATTTGAAACCAGAACAAATGGAATACATTTATTTTTGAAAACCTTTATAAATTAAGGTTATATCAGCATTTATTAGGTACATGTAATGTGAACGTAATTTGAATAATTAGCGTATTTCTAAAAATTCCTTTAACATTTCAGACGACTTCGTCACACAGGGTCCAAAAATGTTTGCTGTATATGTTCCTCAATTTTTAAAGATCGAAGCGTAATTCGAGACCAAAATCAGATCTAGACATTGTGAATTGCGTTACCTAATTTTTTCGCGTCTTACAATCTGTATCAGCGTATTTCACCTACATTTCTTTCGTCATTTGTGTGATCTCAGAGGTATCATTGATGCTATGTGTTTTCAAAATGTACTGAAACGTGAACTTTTTTTCCAGCTGTTCTCATGAGCTTAAACTGTCAGCTTCATTAAATGAGAAACTCTTTAAATTTATTCCAGCATACACAAATAACTGTACAACGACATCTTGCTTCGTTGCTGTAAAAAACAGTTTGACTTGGGATGATGCAAACGTAAGTGAAAATTATTTTTTCTTAAGTAAACTCGAGATAGATTTGAAATTCAAAAATTCTGCTGGAACAGTTCACTTTGACGCTTACATAAAAGCAGATAGTAACCTAATTATTTTGCAAAAAGTACAATTTTCCCACGAAACCCAAGTTAAAGTAGACCCAAAAACAAATGTTGCGTCACGTAATCAGTTATAAAATTGGAACACGATAGAATTTGTAACTCCAACAATCAACAGAGAATTGGTTTTCTATTTTACACATGAAATATAATAAAATATGTAATAAAGAAACACTATTTGCTTTGTAAGATGCTTTTATCATTGCTTGGTTTAAGAGCCGTCTTCAGTTGTCATTGCACCGTCATCGGTAAAAATAAAAAAATATTAAAATCTCTGTAACGACAAAATGCTGTTAAATTTATTTATTACATTTGTTTGTGCAAAGTGTCTTGGAACGGCATTTTGTCGTTAGAGAGATTTTGATTTAGTTTTCTTTTTTATCAATGAACATGCAATGATGACTGTAGACGGCACTTAAAAACGGTTAAAAAACTTTTAAGTTTACAATATGACTATTTATGATCAACCTTAAGTTGCGGTGTTATTTGTTTTTAGGACCAATGCATCAACGTTTACAATGGACATCTCGCTTACATCAAGACTGCGTCAATCCAAGAGTTAATCACCACCTTGTTGGCTAACGAAGGTAATGTCTGCCTGCTCTTGTTCTGATTATTGTTGTTCTTCTTTATCATCGTTATTATTATTATCATTATTATTATTATTATTATTATTATTATTATTATTATTATTATTATTATTATTATTATTATTATTATTATTATTATTATTATTATTATTATTGTTGTTGTTGTTGTTAATATTGTTGTTATTATTATTGTTGTTATTATTATTATTATTATTATTATTATTATTATTACCCCTCTGTCGTCGTCTTCTTCTTATTCTTTTTTTTCTAGCCAAGTATTAAAATCTTCAATACAAATATAATACAACTTTTTTGTTTTTTTCTTTTTTTTCAACATTGCGGAACTTCAGTTGAAAACATCTTTCATTACTTGCCGTTTACTAAAAAATCTACGAAAAGTTTTTGATTGTGTTATATAAAAATGAATGTCGTTTCTGAAGAAGAAGATTTTTTCGCTTAAGGGTGGGGGGGGGGGGGGGGAATGTGAAAAAATGTGCGTTTTCCAAAAGAATCTTAATACATTTCATACAACAATTTTAGATTATGTTGATTAGGAAAACGAAATTGGGAGCTCTAACATGAAGTCTTCAAGTTTACTTGAGGCCCCAAAGAGGGCTCCAAAAGAGACATAATTTTTGAAACGGGTTTTAAACGATGAATAAAGGATTTCCTACATAAATTTGCATTTGAGACTGCTGATCACGCTTATTATAATGGTGCAGCAGTTCGACGTCTTTACTACATACTCTAATAGTAATAGTACGATTTAGTACAAATGTTTATTTCTTTATGAAGAAAACTTTATAATTTCTATAAACACAAATTTAAACGTTCGTTCGTTCATCTCGTAGTAAAAACAAACAGCATTCAATCTTACAGGTATCCAACAAGATGTTTGGATAGGTGGAAATGACATTGACACAGAGGGCGTGTTTAAGTGGACAGATGGTACCTTGCTTACTAATGGGTTCCAGTATTGGTCGCCGCGCCAGCCGGACAACAACAACGGCATTGAAAACTGTCTCACTATTCGTCCGTTCGATCTGAGCCGATGGAATGACGATCCTTGTTCGGCATTATATAAAAGTATCTGTGAAATTCCAACTTCTTACATTTAAAACTACACTACTATATTGTTCTAAGTGCACACTTGGTTTATGTTGATTTTACAAATTATTTGATCGAATCTTTCAAAATAGTGTAAATTACAATGAAGGAGTATCGATATTCTATAAACGGAAACCAACAAATTTAAATCTGCATAACGAGATTAAAAAAAATAATAGCATTTTAGCTCACTTGTACTCTGAAAGCAATTCTCAAGTTAATATCCATTGCATCCGCTATCATTTGTGATCATTTTCTCATCTCTTTATTATTTAAATATGATGCAAATTTAAAGGAAATACTGTAGTTTGGCATTCCATTGCACTGAAATAACTTACTGTGGCTTCTTAATGGTCTGATGGGCACGATGAGCCAACACGCTCTTCTCTTTTTTATCCATAACGTTTTCAACAGGATTTCAAGGAGAAAATTCCATTTTTCTCACATTGTTTTGTGCCAAAAGTTTTTGAGTCGTCTAGCAGTTCGGGACGATGCAATTCGTTATTAAACATGTGTAACAGCCTTACCAAACGAAAAAAAAGTATTCATTTCGATAAAATTTACCAGTTTTCGGACACGCACTTGATATTTCTGACCAAATAAACGTCATTTTCGAATAATTAGACTTTGAATTTTATTGAAATTATTTTTTTTTAGTTTTAGATTTTTATTAAGTTAACACTTATCAAACAAACGTTACACTATTTTTTTAGAGTTTACGTTGTTTAATAAACCTAATGCCGAACTTTCTTTTCAATAGAATAAGTTCGCTTTAAGATACTCAAAATTGAAAAGTGTGCACTTAGAACTTTTGACAGATGGACAGACACGTTCGTGACGTTAGGAGGGTAAAAATGGATTGTCTCGCAGATTGCAATGAAATTTACACCACAGATAGTTCAAATCTTTTGGGTTTTTTTGGAATTTTTTTTTCAGTATGTGAGGTCACTTTTTCATGAAAAGCGCCCACCTTGCGGTCAGTGATTTTTGGGCAATTTTTTGGCGTTAACGGCTTCTAAACAAAAACTGAAACAAGTTTAAAGATATTTTTTCATAGAATGAAAGTAAAATATGTATTCAACAACACGGTTAACACGAAAATGAGAAATTAATATTAGTTTTTGTTTGATTTCAAATTTCATGCTGCGGGTGACTCTACATTTGCTCATCGAAAAAACGACGATTCCAACGGTTTGTAGCGCTATAACTTTCTTAAATGGACGGTGAGATATTGATTTTATGATATTTTCAAAATTCTGAGACATTTCTGAAGAAAAAAAAGTTAAAAAACAGGGGTTCATCCTGGCAATTTTTTGCAATTCTCGATTGAAATAAGAAATGCATGAAAAAATTTAACGTTTATGACGTTCAACCCGAAACGACGTTTGTAACGCATGGCATCTGACTGGTGTATGTTATTGATAATACAGAGATTATTATTATGCTAAACAATAACTAAGATTTCATAAAGCAACAAAGAAATTATTCCCACTGTCAAATTTAAACACCTACTTTTTTCAAAACAGTATGTCTTACATATCAGAATGATCTTAAGTTATCACATTAGCAATACAGTATTTGACTCGGGTCTTAATTTAGTATGACACTTTATATAACTTCTTATGTTATTTTACAAACTTATAAAATACATAATATTTACAAAAATATGCCCACATATTTTCAATAATCATGAATGACGTATATTTTTTATAATTTAAAAAGAGAAACAATACAACCACAAAACAACTGCATACTTAGTGAAACTAATACCACCATTCCTTCCATTGAAGTGATAAATACAACTTAAAGAATGTTGTTTTGCATGACTTGTGTTTAATCTTTTGATGTGGCTGCTGCTGCTGCTACTGCTGCTGATACAGTTATACGGATATAATTGTACTGTACTTTAATGTTGAATAAAATATTTTTCATTGTCAATGTCGTTAGAAAGAAAACTATCGCGTGTGGATTAAAAAAACAGGATGCCGGTTAGACCAGCTTTATTAGTCGCAGCCAAAGGCGGCAACCATATTTGTGGAATCGTAATGTTACGCAACTGGTTAGGACATTCATGAACAATATGTGATCAAATGTCATGAAAAAATGATTTAGAAGTTTTTTTACACAAACTCAAATGCACTGAACTTAACCGTCTAAAATGCGTTTGTATGTTTTCTTTAGAGGAAAACAGATTACACATACAACAACAACAACAACTAATCAAAATGGCAGATAATCTTAGGTCGTTTCCGCCCCCTTTTTATGTGTACGAAATACTATTTTCTTACGAACTGTTATATTCAGATGAAAAATATATGGAAGCTGTACTGGTTTTGTATGTTTGTTTGGATAGAAAGTTTTTTCACATAAATTTTCTGCTAAATCAATATTTAGTTGTTTTGAAAAATTCTAGTGATATGTCTTAAATTGAAACGCTATTTTACGGAGCCCCTAAGGTGACCTTTAGCATACTTTTTTTATTTTACATACTTTTTTAATTGATAGTTCGTAAAAACGAATAAATATTTCGTTTAAACGAATAAATATTTCGTTTAAACGATTTAACATTTCGAATAAACGAATTAATATTTCGTTTTAACGAAATAATTGTATTAACTGAATCAATATTTGATGGTTTTCATTTTGGTATGAAAAATAGTTGGATTGTTTAAAGTACGCGTTTACACACTTTAAACAACCCAACTGTTTTCCATACCCAAATGAAAAACATCAAATATCGATTCAATCCTTAAGTGAAGAATAGAGACTTATCGAATAAAAAGTGGTACAAATTTCATTTTTTAAAAATTTCTTTTTCTTTTCTCATTATGTGCCAATGTGGAGGAAAATCGCCCAGATTACAAGGCTATGAGAAGATGTGATAAAGGGATCAAAGTGGACATTGGATAGATGATAAATTGCTTACCTTAATCTGAGACTGTTACAGTCTACAGCTGAAGTAAAACTGAATGTTCCTTTCCTAAAAAATGATCCTTAGAAGGTCTCCCCGTATATGTAGTCAGTAGAGTTATCAGTAAATAATCAATAACGATGTCAAGTTATGATGTAATGATGATTATGTTTATCAGGCTAGCTAACTACGTGGGAAGCGTAATCGGATTTACATGGCTAGGCGTTGTTGCCGTATAGACGGGTTCGATTCCCAGTATGGACAATATCATTTGGGCACGCCACGGGAAAATGTACCTTCGGTCATATTTTGTGACATTTTAGTTGTCACTATATTTAGAAATAACTGAAAAGTGATTATGTTACAAATTTTGACAATAAAATGTTATTTGATTGCGAATTTCAACATAAATAATATCGTCGCTTTTTATGACGTCATTTCAAGGATTGACGTCAACTGTACGAAGGTACCTTTTCCCGTTACGCACCCCATTTGTATTGAGATGTATCTTCAAGTAGTAAGGCTAGGCGATATAGGTATTAGTTTAATTGTTAATAGTAAGCGTGATCGAAGACAACTTCTAAACTTAATTAGTTTTTTCCAATGCTTGACAAAGTTAAATCAAATATGAACACATTTTACTGTCAGGTTGTTTGAATCTTATCCTGTTTTAATATTTCAGATGTAAAGTGTGGTATGGAGTTCTCATTGTCTTACCAACACCTTTAACATATTAAAAACAGACAATTGTCTTTGGAGACTAAAAAATCTGTCAATTTATTGAAAAAAATATAATAGAATAATTCAAACAAAGGCTTAGCGCGATTCCGTAGACAATATTTGGGATATAGGAGTGTTTGTTTATAAGTCTTTGTCAAACCCTTGATGGTTCTCTATCACACTTAGCGCCATTAAACGTCATCCTTTTGTTCCTTTACAATTACTTATGTCGAGCTTTTAATCCATTTCCTGTCGCCAATATGGCCGGTCAATGAACATACTGTCAGCATTTCATGTTTAATGAATGGAACCACTCAAAATAAAAGTATACATTATCTTTAAATGTAATGGCTTTTAATTCTACATTGTATATGTATATTTTAACTGGAAAGGAAACTGGCGTACATAAAATGGCGAATTGTGCATGTATAATATGTCGAAATGTTTCTACCAGATATCTGTTTGAATTCTATCCTAATCGCTTATCTTCATTGCTGTTTTTTTTATCCACTGAATTTAGTGTTTGCCCTGTTGTTCCATGCGGGACGAAGGAATTTGTATATATACATGTATATACAAATGTATACAATATGAGGTATTTGTAAAATTGGGTGACCTTGAATTATCTGGTCGCATAATTATATGACAACGGAATAAAACTGATGAATAACTGAAGGTTATTTAAAAGGCCACAACATAATGTTGTCAGTATCATAATACTCATGTGAGCATTTAAAATTAAGTTTTGCATTTTTATATATTTTTTTTACATAGAATTCGGGGAATTTTTTAGGACTAACTATTATTTCAGTAAATTTTACTGAACTCCATTTTGCGTTAGAAACAGCTGAATGCACGCTTAAAATTTACGTTTAGTTCAAATTTGAAGGTTGGATATCAGGTTTGGAAGGATTTATCAAGTGCAAATACTTAATGCCCAAGATCATCTTGAAACATGAAATTGAATTATTGCAAGAAGCTGTTAGTGTGAGATTTGCAAAACACTGAGATTTAAAGATATCCTCGTTTGATTAAATATCAATTTTCAATTAATGTTCGGAACATACATGTATTTCGTTTTAGATTCTGTGTTTTGCTTTGAATTTTATCAGGAATCAAGACTTAGATTCCTGATTTCTTTAATAATTTCATGTATTTATCTTCCTCTTTCACAAATAATTATGTTTGGTTGAATAAACCATATACATGTAGTAGGATTTCTAATGGTAATTATAAACTTGAATCATCCTTGGTGACGAGATTACACAAAATGAACATTGTACTTTTTTTAATTACCTAACTATATATTCAGATGGAGTCTTTACATCTCGCAACACACTCTCTTCACACTATCGGTTCATTACATTCACCTCTGTTATAGGCTTGGACAACTTTCAACTACCTTTACTTTAACTCAAAGAAATAGTTCACCAATTACATTTACAATAGCTTGGGTTTCTTCGATTTTAAAGAAAGATAGTGAATATTTCAGTCATTTGTTTTTACTAAAGCTTTTAAATTCATAATTTATGACTATAAAATAAGGCTGTCGAGTTCGGTCAAAAATCTTGACATCGAGTCTTTCGCAGAGATGTAAAGTGAGTGTAAGGAACGACAACTCTGCGAAAGAGATTGCTCGCAACAGCTTAATTTTAATGCATCTTACCTGCAAATGGCTACCGTGAAATGTTAACAATTTCTACAGGAAAACAAACACTTGCCCATCTCACGACATTATACTCCATAGAATTCAAAAGGTATTTCCTTAAAGTGTGTTTGGTTTTATGAGCACTATTTTGTCTGAACTTAGCGTTAATTCAGCAACACTTCACTAAGGTTTTTATGTTAGATTTTTTTCATTCAGAGGCAGTGCTTGGGTACAAACGTGTACTTAAAAAGATCTGGCGGAGAATGTATTACTGTCAATGAGAGCTACGATAATCTGTTCCATATAACTGGGGTGGGGTTAGGTGGGGAATGGCGGAGTTACGATCTTTAATCACTAAGAAATAATGTAGGCTATACATTAAATGTGTACAGAGTAACCGCGTTGAACATTACAATGCTTCATGATGATTTTATGTCAACAAAGATCCGAACTAAGTCGTTGTTCTACCCAACGATTGCGGTACCATGACCCTGAAAGTTGTTATAGAATCGTCCTAAGGCAGTCAGTGTTGAGGTGTTGGGTTCGAGAAGAGACGACGCCGAGTTGACAAACGAACCAGAACCCTTGATCCTTGCCATAAACCATGAATATCTGAAAAGACAGATGACGGCACAAATTTAAAGAAAACTTCTACTTGGCAAAAACTCGGTGTGCTTATTATAATTTCGAATGGGGGAGGGGGGGGGAAGCTAAAGCTACACATGACGATTGAGGAGAGTTAAAAAAATATACATCAACTCGGAACATTAAATTAAAGAAAAAACAACTATACGAGTGATGAGAAGCACCGAGATCTTACCTGAAGACATAGTTGGCAGCTTCAAGTCGTGGAAGGATCTGTTGCATGTAATGTAGAACTTTATTCGGATCCGCGGTGTGTGCGCACGCAAATTCCGTCAGCCATATTTTCTTTCCATACCGATGGAACAGGTTTTCCAAAAAATGCATTGTTTGGTCTGGATTGCAGAAGTACGCATGCGTGGCGAGGTAGTCCACGCGACATCCGTTACATTGCTGGAAGAATTTGTCGAACCAGTCTGTGGTGTCACCGATGCAGTTGGCGCCACACGGCGCAGCAGCCGGACTTACCAGGGGTTTCCCTTGTGAATGGCGTTCCACATCCGGCCAGTCGGCTGCCGCCTTCTCAGGGGTCAGGTTAGCCTGATCTCTGTGATTAGGCTCGTTGAAACCAAGAATAAAGTGAGCTGCAGGGTCAATGTTGACGACAGTGTTGCTATAGTAACTCCAGACCATGGGAACGTAGGTATTCTTGTAATGGTCGACAGTTGATTCACAAATATGATGCTGGTGGAAATAATGAAGGTCCATCCGCCAATCGTACCTGCCACAGGAGATAATAGTCAGTTTTAATGTAAAAAATAATGTAAATAAGGTAATTAATCCAGAAGGCCAAGGTGCCCCGAAGAACTATAGAGGGTTTCAACATTTTAGCTATTTAGTCTACGTAACATGTTTCACAAAGCGAAATGGCTTGATATACGGAAAACAATCCGGCCTCCTGGTTGCCATTTTTAAAACAAATTTTTAAGGCTTGAACGGATTTGGTACGAATTTAATACTGAGACGATGATAACACGGCATTTTTCTCGGATGATCTAAAACGTTAATACCGGTCTTTTTGCATACTTCTTAAATTGACAAAAAATGGGGGTTTGTTTCGAAAACTGAATTTAAAATTGACAGCAACCGATGCCGATTAGGTTTTTGATTGATTTATCTAGTAAAAATTTTTTTTACAATCTTTTTGTTGCCCGTTGCATTTTGTAAAAGATCAGCAAAGTATTATCAGGAATCTAGACTAGATTCTGATACACATTCACACAAAAAATACAATTAAGTTGTTTTACCACCACGACATGTTGTTCAGTGCCTTGAAATCATCACAGAGGTAGTTATCCGCCCAGTGGGCAACGCCCTTTTTATTAGATCCCTCGGCGAGTCTCAGTGACAGCACTAAACAAAGCAACGGAAATCGAACCATTTTAATGCACATTCACTTTTGGTCGAAAACAAATTAAGCAGTTGTTGCTAAAGCCACTTATTCTTATCTTGAGAGAAATAGGACAAAAGCTACAGCCTAAGATGTCTTGTCGTGCCTGATGGGTCAAAGCTGGACATGAAAATGAATGCATCTGAATCTAGAGGCGCAGCTATTGCGAGCGTCACCCAACGACTTTAAACACTAGCCCCGGACGATATATACGGAGTAAGGGGTTGCAAACATTGCAAATGGCGAAAACTGGCTAAAATTTCGAAAATGAATTTTGGGGGAAATACTTATTGCCACCTAGATTTTAGTAAAGAAAGAAATTGAGAAATATCCAACTTGCAAAAACAGGTTAACAATGTTTCTAAGTATAACAAGAGGGCCATCATGGCCCTATATCGCTCACCTTAGTACAAAAGTACTCTCAGCTTTACCCCAGGGCCTACATTTAAATAATGCTGGTAAAGGGTCTCTTCACAATACTCAACACGAAATATCTAAGGTCTAGTTGCATTAGTTTCAGAGAAAAATGATTATTTATGTTTTCCTATATAAATCAATGTAAACTAAGAGAACCCTTGGGCGTGGCCAATTTTGGCCCAGGGGACATAATTTGAACGAACTTGGTAGATATCCACTAGACAATGCTACATACCAAATATCTAAGCTTAAGGCATTGAGGTTTCCAGTAAGAAGATTTTTAAAAATTGCCTTTTTAACATATTAAGGGCCCCCAGGGCGGAGTCAATATTGACCCCAGGGCCAACATTTAAACAATGTTGGTAAAGGGTCTCTTCACAATACTCAACACCAAATATCTAAGGTCTAGTCCTATTAGTTTCAGAGAAAAATGATTTTTCATGTTTTCCTATATAAATCAATGTAAACTAAGAGAACCCTGGGGCGTCGCCGATTTCGGCCCAGAGGACATAATTTGAACAAACTTGGTAGACATCCGCTAGACAATGCTACATACCAAATATCTAAGCTTAAGGCATCGAGGTTTCCAGTAGGAAGATTTTTAAAGTACAGTCAAACCTGTCTTTAGCAGCCACCCAAGGGAGTCACAAAAAGTGGCTGCTATACACAGGTGGCTGTTACAGACAGGTTAAAATGAGAACAAATTGTCTGTTTAGGACATGTTCAAACTGGCTGTTTGTGACAGGTGGTTGCTATTTGCAGGTGGCTGCTAAGGCAGGTTAAACTGTATTCCTTTTTTACATATTAAGGGCCCCCAGAACGGGGCCAATTTTGACCCCAGGGCCTACATTTAAACAATGTTGGTAAAGGGTCTCTTCACAATATTCAACACCAAATATCTAAGGTCTAGTCCTATTAGTTTCGTAGAAAAATGATTTTTCATGTTTTCCAATATAAATCAATGAAAACTAAGAGAACCCTGAGGCGTGGCCAATTTTGGCCCAGGGGACATAATTTGAACAGACTTGGTAGACATCCACTAGACAATGCTACATACCAAATATCTAAGCTTTAGGCATTGAGGTTTCAAGTAGAAAGATTTTTGAAGTTTGCCTTTTCCACATATTAAGGGCCCGCGGGGCGGGGATAATTTTGACCCCAGGGCCAACTTTTGAACAAAATTGATAAAGGGTCTCTACACAATACTCAGCACCAAATATCTAAGATCTAGTCCTATTAGTTTTGGAGAAAAATGATTTTTCATGTTTTTCCTATATAACTATATGTAAACCAAGAGAACCCTAGGGCGTGGCAGATTTTGGCCCAGGGGACATAATTCGAACAAATTAAGTAGACATCCATTAGACAATGCTACTTACAAAATATCTAAGCTGTACGCATTGTGGTTTGTGAAAAGAAGCTTTTTAAAGATTTCCTATATAAGTCTGTGTAAAATGAAGTGACCCCCTGGGGCGGGGCCAATTTTGACCCCAGGGAAATAATTTGAACAATCTTTGTAGAGTTCCACTAGAGGGTGCTAAATGCCAAATATCTAAGCTCTAGGCCTTGTGGTTTCAGAAAAGAAGATTTTTTAAGTTTTTCCCAATATAAGTCTAAGTCTATGAAAAAATGAAGTGACCCCTGGGGCGGGGCCAATTTTGACCCCAGGAAAATAATTTGAACAATCTTTGTAGAGTTCCAGTAGAGGATGCTAAATGCCAAATATCTAAGCTCTAGGCCTTGTGGTTTCAGACAAGAAGATTTTTCAAGTTTTTCCTATATAAGTCTATGTAAAATGAAGTGACCCCTGGGGCGGGGCCAATTTTGACCCCAGGGAAATAATTTGAATAATCTTGTAGAGTTCCACTAGAGGATGCTTAATGCCAAATATCTAAGCTCTAGGCCTTGTGGTTTCAGACAAGAAGATTTTTAAAGTTTTTCCTTTCGGTTGCCATGGCAACCAGAGTTCTGCATGGGATTGATTTCTTTGAACTACTTTGGAAGAGCTTCATGCAAGGAACAACCGTGGCAAGTTTCATCAACTTTGGCCCAGGGGTTTAAGAGGAGATGTTGTTTGAAGCAAAAATTGACGACGCACGACGGACACAGGGCGATCCTAAAAGCTCACCATGAGCACAAGTGCTCAGGTGAGCTAAAAAGGGGAGATAAACCCAGAGTAATGTAATTTGTCAGGGTCATGACCTGTGAACAGTTAGGTAATTGTGTTAATTTTCATGCCAATGCTCTTTGTTGAAATTGAGAAATATCCAAGTTGCTGAAACAGGTTAACCATTTATCTCAAAGTACAAAATCCGGAGATAACACAAGAAAAAAGATAGCCAGAGTTATGTGACTTGTAAAGGTCATGTTGTGTGTACTGTTAAGTGTGTTAACTTTCATGCCAATGCTTTGTAGAAATTGAGAAATATCCAACTTGCCACAACAGGTTAACCATTTATCTCTAAGTACAAAATGGGGATATAACCACAGAAATTAGATAGCCAGAGTTATATGACTTGTAAAGGTCTTGTCCTGTGTACTGTTAAGTGTGTAAACGTTCATGCCAATGCTCTTTGTAGAAATTGAGAAATATCCAACTTGCCACATCAGGTTAACCATTTATCTCCAAGTACAAAATGGGGAGATAACCCCAGAAATTAAATAGCCGGAGTTATGTGACTTGTTAAGGTCATGACCTGTGTACTGTTTAATAAGTGTGAAGTTTTATGCCAATTCTCTTTATGAAAATTGAGAAAAAAATCCAACTTGCTGAAACAGGTTAACCATTTTTCTAAGTACAAAAAGGGGAGATAACCCCAGAAATAAGGCTCCCAGAGTAATGTAACTTGTCAGGGTTTTGACCTGTGAACTGTTTGGTAAGTGTGTAAACCTTTAAGCCAATACTCTTTGTAGAAATTGAGAAATATCGAACTTGCCGAACAAGGTTAACTGGAAGGACAGCGGACAGTTCAATCGCTAGATGACGGAGGCATAAAAATTCATTTAGTTGCAACAAATTAAGAGTTGGATTTTGTACTTTCCTTAATTAAGAGGGAGGTAATTTAAGACAAATGTTATTAAAGTAACAGTATCTCATTTCTTTGCATCAGCTTCTAAATTGACAGTGACTGTTGAAGACTCATGTAAAATCGTATCGGATTAACCCTTTCCTTGATATATATACGCATTTTTACGCATTTGCGACCAGTGTAGATCCAGATCAGCCGGCACATCCGTGCCATCTGATCAGGTTCTGCACTGGTCGCATTTTGGTCACAAATAACCTAATGAATCAAAAAGCGAACAGTTTAGATTCTGATCAGCCGGCACACGGATGTGCCGGCTGATCTGGATCTAAACTGTTTGCCCTAGCAATAAAGGTGTATCTATGGGGGAAAGGGTTAATGTAGGACTGAAAAGGAGAAAGCCTTGACCTCTGTTAGAAAAATAATATCTTTTCAAAGTTCCAGTTAAGTAACCTCCAAGTACCACATCTTACCTCACTAGGGATAAAATAAAGCATTACTGAACAAGGTTTGTGAATTTTAAAATCAGAAGTTTCTTGTTTTGTTCATTATATATTGATGGAGTTATTTCCAACAAAGAAGCTACATACGTTGATCCAGATCAGATGGTATGGATGTGCCAGCTAATCTGAATCTACACTAGTCACACAGGCCATACAACCATTATATATAATGAAGGGTCAAAAACTTAATCTTTTATTGTGTTCACTTGGATATGAAAAATGTTTTTCACACATTTTAACAAATCCAAATGCTTTTCATCCCCTCATGACTGCAATAAATTATTGTTTCAGTTTTTAAATATTAAGAGGTTATTAATCGGTGTTCAAGGGCCGGGAGGTGATATCGGCCCGGAAGAGCAATGTTGCTCGGCCGGGCCGATATCACCTCCCGGCCCTTTAACACCGGTTTATAACCATTTTATTACATGTGGTGGGCTGATATCAATGTTTGCCATTTTCCTGCTCTGTTAATTGATATATTTACTGAGCACTCGTCTATTCATTAATTAACTACGTCACGATAAATGCTTTCGCTACTACGTCATATAGAGTTTTGTGATGTAATTAAAGGTTGTTTACATTTTGAAACTGAAACAGAGCAAGTTGATGTCAGTTGATTTTTTAGTTTTATTTTGATTTAAGTGATTACATCTATGTCTTCGAACGATTTGATAAAATTGTGCAAGATATGGGATTGTGAAAATGTGATTTCTGGAAGTGTTTTACAGCGGTATGGGTATGTAAAGGCTGTTATTTGTGAGTGTTTCATTCTCATAACGCTGCTGCGAGCTTCAATTCAACAAATAAATAATAGGAATATCTATAAAGATAATGGGCATAAAGCCTATAGGAAATATGAAGGAACATGATTCTGAAATTGCAGTGCTTTTTGTTCTTGGTTGTCCCCAGGTATGTACTATTTCTCCATGTTTCTCTTGTCATTGTTATCGCTCTTAGAATATGTCTAATGTTAGCATGCATGTTCTTTTTTAAATATGCTACTTGTTGCATCTAGGTCCGAAAAACTTGAATGAGACCCGATCGATTCAATCGTCGCCATCTTGAAACGTAAAAGTTAAATCCTGTATCAATTGTTACCACGTGCCATAATTCGTTATACGGGATTTCAGCCCGCGATATCAGGTTTTCTGCCCGCCCTTTATCATGCAAAGTACCCGGGCATTTTGGTCTTTATTTGTTACTATTTATAGTAACACATGTAATAAACATCAATATACACTGTACATAAAATCCAAAACAAATATTAATCTTGTACAATGGCTGTATTCAAGAACAGTTCATCTTTAAAATACAAAATCAGCTTTGCAATTATATTGCCCAGATTTCTGTATAAATACTGAACAGTTAACAGCTTCCTCTTAGAGGTAAATAAGCAGTAAGAATATGTGTTCATGCATGTAAAAGCAACATTTTACATATAATAATCTTGTACAGACGGTCTAGTTATCATTTTTACTGCTCATTTTATTAACAACTTGTTGTAACTGTTGGATATTTGCACTGGTCCGTATCGCCTGATGTTCAAAGTGGGTTCTGCTAGCTTGGTGTCCACCTGCTCTCAATATTGTCACCAGCCTTTCCAATCTGCAGAAATATAAGAAATACACATGTAGTTAGCTTCACAAGGGCAGTCTCAGAATTTACCGTACTTACAGAAGCGGAATCTGGAAAGTGATCAGTCACAGCTGTTTTTAGGTTCACTTCACATGACCTGTTTTTGTCAATCTGAACCACTCTTAACAATCTGCTGGTGAGTGCTTGTCACAGTTACAACCATTGTAGACACCTATCAGGTTTAAAAACTTATATGGATGCTGACAGGAGTACAGTAGCTCTCTTTATTCTTTGAATATTATGAAAGTGTTATAATCTTGCCTACAGCCATTAGAAATGCATTTTGTTTTTGTAATTTACATTATCTGAAAAAGCAAAATTTTTTTAGACTTAAGCATCAAATAGTGTTTTTATTCTTTATCTATGTGTGTGCTGATCTGGATTTACAGTAGTTGCAAAGTGACTTTAACTCCTTTATACCTTATTATCATTTGAACTGAATTGTACCCGACTCTTAGATCTATATGAATTCCTTCTGAAAGCTTTATGATTTCTACAGACTTTCATTTTTAAGTGATTAATCACTAATTCTCTTACAATTTAAGAAATTATAATGTATTAAATTTGCTTCCAGTTTCTGTAACTCCTAAACATTCATATGGAAACTCAAACTTACTTAGGAAATCCACTGAACTTCTTATTTTTCAAATCATAGTAAAATATTGGTATTGAATGGTGGGTCTTTTCTCCATTTTTCATCTGGTGGCCACCATTCTTTGTATCCTGATCAGACTTGTTCAACATTGGTTCAGTAGTTGTAATCTTTTCCTCACATTCTACACTTTCCTGTGATTTTTCTTCACTTTCACCTCCATTCTCTGTCTTTGGCTTCTTTTGCACTGGTTCACCACATGGATTTTCCTTAAATTCTTTCCATGAATTAGATCTGTCAGTGGACCTTTGTGTTAGAATATTTTCACTTATATTCACAGTATCTTCCCCTTCTCTTCGACACAGAGCCTCCAACAGTAATGAATGTAATAAAATATAAAGTTTGTTTTTGGAATTCTTCTGTCTTTCACTTTCCAACAACCGTTCAATATATGACACACTGAATATATCACCAGTCCTACAAAACAACAACATTCTGTGAGCTTTTATCATCTAAGTACATGTACATGCATTTTTATGAAACTGGTGCCCATGATCATGATATAGGGGCTCAAAACCTGTCTTAAATCTCAAGCATGTGATTGGTTGAAACTAAGACATGTTTCTAACTAAAGTCAGATCTAACAAAATGTTAGATCTGATGACAGCCCAAAGACACAGTACATAAGTAATTGAAGTTTTCACCAATTACTATTTTTAGAAATTGTCAACACAGGAAGTGTGATTTATAACGTTCCAAAAATGGTCTGAAGATGTCATTACATTAGAAATGCATGCATTACTACATAAACACATATATCTCCAGTTAAATATGTCTAACGCAGGCTGTCAACACTTTAAAATACTATTTTCACTTTCACTTTTGCTATTTCGTAGGCGACATTCTGAATGGTTCAAAGGGCTAGTGATAAAAGCATGTTTTAGTTACTCATCGTCAGATCCTAAAAGCATAGCGGTTTTCAGGAGACGATTTTAATCAGATTGCTTTTAACCTTATCCCAAAATCATAAATTAATAATACTGTGTCTAGAGAAAGTCTCCATCCTATCTATACTCAACAAAACAAGAAACCTGACACTTTATATTTGGTGTATTTTCCTGGAATCAGATTTAAAGCTAATTGAATTGTGGTATGTAATAAAAATTGTGCATGTTTTGAACTTAATTATGCATTTTGATATTTTTGGTGCATGAAACAAGTTATTCAGTGGTTATTATCTTTTGGATGGTGCAAAAATATATAGATTTTGAATATGCACCTCATACTTATTCAAAGTTACAGTGTCAGGTTTCTTGTTTTGTTGAGTATAGTTAATTGGTTGAAAATCAGCCAAGTTTCCAAATTGACTTATCATAATCTAGACAAGATTTCCAGTCTCATATTTTATTATCTTGGACACTAGATCTTTCTTCTCTGGGCTCTGTTCCAAAATTTGATCAGCACTTCGTAAAAAAAGCATTGGTGTTTAAAAAAAGAGTTTATACCATGGGTCTATTTTGATGGTCCAGTACCTCTTTCAACTATTCAATGTTTTACAAAATTTTATTTGTTTGTTTCAGTTGTTTAGTGTTAAAACTGAGGTCTATTTTTGGGTCTTTTACCATTTTCAACTGCTAATTGACAAAATTTTGCTTTGTTAGGAAAATGCTATGATGTAAAGAATGAATTACCATAATGGTCCAAGAATTACTGCAGTTTTACCAGGATGTTTCCCTTTACAATCACATGGCAATATATCATATGGATTTTCTGTAAAAAAAAGGACACAAATAGACAAAGTCAAGTTTTACACATTTTTAAAGTCATAAACAATCTTCCTCTTTTTCTCTAGATCAGTTATAGCTTCTTAACCTTCTATTTTGTTGATACAGCTTATATGTGGATACAGTACGACCACTATAAAAAGACATCTAGTATTAAAGAGACACCATCATTATTCAAATTAACTGGAGTCAGCATCTACTACAGCCAACAGATTTTGGTTGCCTTGACAGACCTGTAGAAGTCAGTAGGAAGTGTGAGTGTCGATGTATACCATGGTTCATTCATCACACATAACACAATGAAGCTTTATCTACAGCTTTCAGCACTGCTCATTTATAACCAGATTTTTTTTTGCTTCCCAACAACAATATGCTAGTCACTACACCTATGTACAGGAGAGTGAGAGTCCGAGCAGACAACTCTTTCCTCACACAAGAGACAGTGTAGCACAGGTCTACAGCTCTCTGCACTACTCACTGCAAATTGGTTGTTTTCATTTCCCTGACAACAATTTGACAATCACTACACCTACCTACAGGGGAGTGAGAGTCCAAGCAGACAACTCTTTCCTCACACATGAGACAATGTAGCACAGACCTACAGCTTTCTGCACTGCTCACTGCTGATTGGTTGTGTTTGGCTGCCCTGACGATGATCAGGAAGTGGTCTTCTGTGAGCAGAGTAAGCAGAACTTCCACACCTTTCTGATGTCTGGCAGCCGCTCTGTCAACAAAAGGACAAAACAATGGTTACTGATAATTACTGACTTGATTTTTAAGAGACAATCATCAATTAAACAGCTGACTTTGTTACTTCTCTATGTGCAAGTTTTTTAAATCTACAAGAGCAAAACCACATTGTGTTACCATTGTCCCTTATTACCTGTCCAAGGCTTCAAACTGGAGAGGGATATGCTTTGGCCATGGTTCTTGGAAGTGGCACTCTGCTTTATTAAGGTGATCACTTCTGTAAATTTTAGTGAAAATCCCTTGAAGAGTTGTTTAGAAATGCTCTGGAAATTTTAACATTTGACCTTGACCTTTGTGGCATGGCCATGGTCTTCAGACACCAAACTGTCTCATTGAGGGGAACATTTTTGTGTATTTTGACTCAAGTATCATTATTAGTTTCTGAGCTAGATTTTTGGCACATTCTGACCTTTAAAATCTAATTGTGACCTTGACCATTGAGGTAGGGCCATGGTTTCTGGACGCAGCACTCCCCTTTATTAAGTTGAATATGCATGAGAAGTTTGGTTGAAATCCCATGAGAGGTTGCTTAGATATGCTCCAGAAACCAGATTTGTGACAGAAAAATATGATTGGTATATTTACCCATCTCTCCATGATTAGAGACATAAAACTCTCACTACAGATACAGTATCTGTATTACAAGCAGGTGTTGAAAATGGAGCTAATTGATAAATACCTGAACTTTCTCAGAAATCTAATTTCAAGAAGATAGTACAAGTATAATCCAGTATTAAAATATCCATATGACATAATAATAAACTTAAATATAATAATAACTGGAAATTTCAGAATTTTAGACAATATTATTTCTCTTTTTAGCATTAATCCAGGTATTGGTGTGCATTTCATAGTCCATGTATATGGTTGTAACAATATGTCTAACATGTTATTGTTGTTTCTTCATGCATCATGTTATTTGCAATGTTTTATTTTGTACACTTTTACTACATTTCAACTTAAATCTCTCTCTCCTCTATTTATTCTCTCTTTCTCATCCCTCCTCCCACCCTCCCTCTGTATTTGCCAAAGGATTGAAAAAGTCACACAAACAAGTGATTCCAAGTTACCGGGCAATATCAGAAATCACCACTCTAGCTGCCATCTCTTTGACATATTCTGTTTTCTGTACATAAGCTTGATACTGCCTCTGAATCAGCTGTGGAGACCGGAAGCACTGACTAGAGATGTTGGGACTGAGGAAACATACCACTCCGTTATGACGAATATTGGAAAATACCGAGTCTGTGTACAGGGCTGTGCTATGATTTGCTTGAAGAAATCTGCAAAAAATGTAATCGTAGAAACTTCATATAAATGAATCAAATACTTCATAAAAGTTGGTTTAAGATTACCAGTGCAGGATCATCTGGTCTAAATGACAACTTATCTGTTTCTAATTCTTCTTGAATTTCAAAATATTTGACAGTTTTTAAAAGGCTGACCCTTCTAATATGTTGATGAGATGCTACAGTAATTCTTGTACTGTAATAATTACTATACAACTGTATTCCCCTTAGCCTTTCAAAATATTATTTCATATGAATTTCAATCTATGAAGTTGAAAACATTTTTTTTGTGGGGGGATAATATTAACCCTTCTTTAATACATAATTTCCAAAGAAAATTTATTTACAAGAAATTATAGTCCAGTAAAGAACCTGCCAAAAATTAAAAATTATTTTGAATAGTTCATAATTTTCAATCAATTTACATAAATGCAATACTTTGAAATCTTTTACAATATTTAATCAATAATTATGCCAACATACATGAAATTAAAAGCTTCCTGATGCAGTATAACCCCTGCCTGGTAGGGACATATATGTACTTCATTCTCCTTTTGACTGACAGCTGGCCACTCTCCTGTGACATGTGATGAGGAGAGCAACCAATCAGAATGCTCCACTGAATTCAGTTTACAGGAAGTTTTCACTGGCTCCACATCTCTGGATGCCTGGACAACGTGAACTTTGTTTCCAAGATGTTTCTTCCACTGTAATCCAGCAATACCTGAAACAGCAATATTATTAAACATTTAGAACACATTAAGTCATGACATTATATTTGCACAGTCTTCTACATGCAGACACAGACTTGTGTATTTATCATTCATCCACTAGCCAAATGCAACCAATTTACACAAACTATAAAACAACTTCCTTCTATCTGCTGAATGTTCAATCCTAAACTACATAACAAAGCATGAAAGATGAATCATTATTTTCAGATCCTATTTAATTGTGGCAGATTTGGGTTGGAAAGAGTAGCCTCGACCAGGATTTGAACCTCGGACCTTTGGCTTACCGTGCCATCGCTCTACCAATGAGCTACTGAGGCCGCTGGTACAAAATCTACTACATTTCCTCTCCACTTATACGAGACATTTCCAACTTACTTGGAAATGTCTGCAAGTTTCTGCCTAGGTTCGAGTCGAATACCCCAGCCAAACATGCTCCGCCCGAAAGAGCTCCAAGGGTAATCGCCCTGCTTGCAGCGCCAATGTGGCAGATTTGGGTTGAAAAGAGTAGCCTCGACCAGAATTCGAACCTCAGACCTTACACCTTACCATGCCATCGCTCTTCCAACTGAGCTACCGAGGCCGCTGGTACGAAATCTACTATACAATCTTCATGGGGATTTTAGAAGAAAAATGCATCAGGTAACTATCATTAACCTGCCCCAAACGATCCCTCTTTTTGTAAAACTTGCATCTGATCCTGAGGTCAGTAATGAAGTGTTATTAGTGGCACAAGTTAAACCAGTAATATCTTACCTGATGCAGCAAAAGCATCCAGACATAGCAGTGGTTTGTCTACAGAATCAGTCTCCAGCCTCAATGTGGCTAAAACAGCCTCTCTGAAACCAAAAAAAACAACAACACATTGTTAAAATAGTGATATGCCTTTCACTGCCAATTCACTTTTGATTTAACCCTTTCCTGTATAGATACACCTTTATTGTTAGGGTGACCAGTTTAGATCCAGATCAGCCGGCACATCCGGATGTGCCGGCTGATCTGGATCTACACTGGTCGCACATGCTTAAAAATGCGTATATATCAAGGAAAGTGTTAATACAGACAAAATGAAAAAATATGTAACAGTAAAAAACTAGTTCCTTTAATGGGCTTGTTAAAAAATTCTTCCATCTGCAATAAACTTTTATAAAATGGCAATATGCTAAATTATAGCGTCATGTACATGGCTAAGTTTGAAGTTTATGGAGATTACTGAGGCTAGCATTCTCCAAAAATAAAACTTCTCATCACCATCAGCAGCAGCCATAACATCACAAAAATCATGTAAAATTACATATCGAACATAACTACTTAATCACGTCTTCTAATAATTTTAAATTTCTCAACTAATATTTTGATATCTCAGTTTTTTCTTCCTTACTAGCTTAATTTGTACTGTTGATACCAAGCTGGACAAAATACTCATCCTTACTATACCGTGTTTTTTTTATGCCAAATATTGGGCGAAATAGGGTCACATTCCCCCCCTCAAATTAGTATATATTTTTTCCCCCATGTCCGATAAAAAATTCCCCCTTTGCCGGAGTCTGTAACAGACTGTACTGAGTCAGGAGAAACTTGATGGACTGATCAGGATATGTTTAATGGATACCCCACTGATAGATAATACAGTGACAAGAATAATTGATAAATTGCAGAGAGAAAAAGACATTTCACTGTAGATCACTGACTTTCTTTGAATTAAAAAATCAGTGAATACTGTGTTTTGTTGTATCTGACAGGCTGCAAGTATCTTCCAAATATTCCCCCTTTCCTTTGTTCGCGTAGCAATTTTCCCCCTCCAAAGGGCTGCGACCCCCTTCCCCCAAAAGTGAAAAAAAAACAACAACACTGCTATACCTAACCAACTCTAACCAACCATTCCTTTCAACTAAAATGGCAATGCAACTCTTGAAATTTGGGGTTAAAACTTGTTAAACAAATACTGACAGATGTCTCACCTAACAATATTTAATTTGGGATTGAAATGTCTCAGCTGTTCTGCCTGTTTCCTGCACTTTGTAACCTCTATTGTTACCCCATTTTCTGTCACTGTCTCTCTGGAATCTGGTCCTGTTTCAGTACTGTCTGCCATGCTCGAAATATCCTGAAAGTGAATACAAACAACTTTCATCCAAAATTATTACAAACAATGAAACATAATAATACACAAAGCCAACATATATTTAAGTGGGTTTGCATCGAGTTGAGAATGGTATTTAATTAAGCTGAGATTGACTGTGAAATTGAATTGCACCTGGCATGGAAGAGGCACATGATGTATGAGTTAATTAATGAGCAGGCATAGCAAGCAAGCTCACAAAACAAGCATCCATGTCACTGACTGTTACCATCAAATCTTACACAAAATGATAATTTTTATAAATGACAGCAGGTAATAGGTATTCCCTGATCTGCACCACAGAAATTTCCCTTCGAACATGTATACAGACCTAGTATTTAGCTTCGGACATGGATACAGACCTGGGATTTCCCATCCAAATCTGAAATTATCCTTCACTACAAGTCATTTGGTGTAATGAACTTGTTTATCTTTTATCATGGTACTGTATTTGGATGGAACCTAGTCAAATAGCCCCACCCCCAGTCAAATTGGCCCCCCAAGTCAAAATGTCCCCATTTTGGTCAAATAGCCCCCACTTTTTTGGTCAAATAGCCCCCACTTTTTTGGTCAAAAAGCCCCCACTTTTTTGGTCAAATAGCCCCCACTGAGGAAAAGATGGTCAAATAGCCCCCATTTGGATCATGTATTTTAAATCATTTTGTACTACCCAAAAAGGGAGCCATGTACCTTTGTTTATTTCTGCGTACATATATAACCTTTTAACTTTTAATGTTAAATATTTAAAACTGGTCAAAACAACAATAAACTTCTAAAACCCATGAAAATACTCATAAGAGTTACCTTTCCATGCACGTGTGTCAAAATCAATATCAATATTGAACGAATTGTGTTATATTGCCTAGATAGGCTTATACAATAAATACAGATCAAACGTTTTTTTTCCTTTATTGAATAACCTTTCTTACATGACTTCTTGTATCATTGAGTAGTTTAATCTGTGTTAAATCAATTTTTACTTTATTTTTGAAACAAAGTAGCCTAGCCTCCTTTATAAATCGTCTAAAGAATTAGTATTTCGTATGTAACCAAATAAACAACCGATTGTGCAAGCTTACCATTTATATACAAAAATTCCACAATCGTTTAAAACTGGTGTACATCTAATGTCAAAAAATGTCAATGAAAGACAGAAGAATAACTGAAGCGTTTAGAAAGACCAAAAGTTCCCAGTCTAGAACCAAATCTCAGAAAGGTAGGAAGTGATCTGGAAACCGGATAGGTGTGACTACCGGACAGCTTCATTTTACACATGCTTTCATTTTTTAGCACTAATGAAATACTTATTCCTTTAATTAATAATTATAATAATATGCATATTCAGCTGGGATTTTCATTTATAAGTAGTAGATATATGAAAACACATTTTCATATATCAATATTGACATATGAGGAATTAGGAATTAAGTTGGAAGTAATCCCAACCAAGTAACTGTGGCTGACATGGATTGAAAAGAGTAGCCTCAGCCAGGATGCGAACCTCATTTCTCTGGCTTACCGTGCCGAAGCTGTACCAATTGAGCCACTGTGGCAACTGGTAAGAAATCAACTACATTCCATCCCACTTATACATTTCCAGTTGACCAGGCAAATGTCTGCAAGGGTCTGCCCAAGTTTGGGTCAAATACCCTGCCAACATGCTTCACCCATAGGAGCTCCAAGGGTAATTCTCTGGTCACTGTCAGAATGGGTTACTGATAATGATGGTGTTTAACTAATATTTCTCATTTAAGATGAACCTGAGCCTTCATCCAGCAAATCAGCAGAAGAGGCAGATTTCAAAATACTGAAAGACTTTGACCTGAATTGGGAATACGGACCCAGCATGGGTAAGTAAATAATAAGAATATTTGCCCAAAATCATGAAAAAAACACACAGATCTGATTTTGCCCGTCTGAAGCAGTTTTGATGAAATTAATGCTCATGGCTTAGCCTGGCCAGGCTGACCATTATTTAATCAAGGATGATAATTTATATCACCAGATACAACATTTAAATTAACAAAGTTGCTTACTGCTTATTTACAACATATTTATTAGTTTTTCTAATCCTTTACTCCTTTGATATGACTGATATACCATGTATGACTGGTGTAGATCCAGATAAGCCCGCACATTCATGCAGTCTGATCAAAATCTACACACTGGTCACTTTAATTAGATTTTTTTCTGACCAGGATTGAAGAAGAAACTGGGTAGATCCTGATCCTGATGTGCAGGCTGATCTAGATCTTAACTGGTCAGACATGGGATATAAACAGTTTCAATGGAATAATGGATTAACTTAGTGTTCTCATCTAGATCTAGAAGTAAGCAATTTCCATGGAAAAGTGGGTTACCTTAATTGATGTGGCTTTATGTTAGAGAATAATTAAGAAAGTGCACAATCCTGAATATATATACTCTTAAATAACTTATTTATTATATATATTTCTTTAGGCATAACAAGACTAGAGCGATGGAACAGAGCAGATAAACATGGTCTGAATCCTTCACCAGTTGTCAAGAAACTTGTAGAGGAACATTCTAAGGATGATAGATACACACAGTGGTAATTCTAAATTGTATTTTGCATATATATGGAGGAAAGGGTTAAATTGTCTTTGATTACAGAATATGAGTATTACTGAAAAGATTTGTATTGTCTAATCTTGTTCAATCAAGAAAGTTGTTCATCAGTAAATTCATCACAATAATCCAAATACTTGTAATCTAAGTCAAAATCAAGTTACCTGTTTTGCCGGTTATATAACGGTTCGCCCCACTCTCGATTCGCCCCATCACGATTCGCCCCATTTTAATAACGACTCGCCCCATGTTTAATAACGACTCGCCCCACTCGAGAACGATTCGCCCCAAATAAAATAATAAATACCTAAATGACCGATATGATTGCAAATCATTGAATATTTAACTTTTATAAAGCCTAAATAGTTAATTGTGTGTATAAGTGTATATATGTATGAAAATAATATTGTTGCTAAAAGTATTAAAGGAATTCCATGTGTGCTGACTGACATAAAAAATTACCATATACACCATTTTTATTTTAATTTTAAAATATTTTACAAATAAATTTTTCATAACAAAACTTTATTATTCGCGAAAACGGAGATTAGAGCTTTGTTGTTTACGTTCAATGTAAAATATTTTAATTGCCAGGTATTTTAACTGGCGGTTAATCTAGTGAGATTAAAGTAAACAAGTGTTCACTTCTTTCATTAGTTAATCACTTTCCCGGGCGACATGACATTACAACATCACAACTACTGCGGCATTATATGGTCCTGTGTGAAAACGTGCTGTTGTTTTACATGTGCTGTGTTTAAGGTTGTTAATGGTTGTTGTTTTATATACAGTGTTTCATTGATGTTAATAAATGTGGTTGTTTTACATGTACAGCGTTATTTTCTTATTGTTGATTTTTTTGTCAGTATCATTTGTTTGCATTTAGTTTCTGCAAGGTTAACCAATTCCACCATCATCATAATTATCACATTCTGTAACTATCGGTAACGAATTGATTAAAGAATGGTATAACCTTGCTTGTTTATATTACAATAATGAAACATGTTTTGAAATAATATCTTTTTATTTCAATTTAATATTGTCCCCTCATCTCCACTCATATTGCATATGCCAATTACGTTTTTCGCACCTTTTTAAACATGTCACCACCTTCTTCCGGGCAAACTGGCTAGTGAGAATAACGTGTCAATTAGTGATAATAAACAGTAACACGGTCGTGTTCATATTTGTACGTATATATTTAAGATCACTTGTGTTTTTAATGGTTTTTATGTTGTTCACTCGACTTAATGTATCTCCATACTTATAATAATGATAATAATTAACTTGGGGCGAATGGTTATTGAGTGGGGCGAGTCGTTATTAAATGTGGGGCGAGTCATTATTAAATGGGGCGAATCGTGATGGGGCGAATCGAGAGTGGGGTGAACCGTTATATTACCGTTTTGCCAGTGTTAGACATTTTTTCTGATTTCCCATTTGCCATCATTACCAACTGTATTGTTTAGTGTTTGGAAAACATTTGAAATCAGATTCTGCATTGTTGTTCATGTAAATTTGTATGAACTTAGCGATGAAAGGATAAACCATCACCTCAGTGCAAAATCAGCCTAAGTACCATTGAAATATGTAGGAGATAAACTGTTATTCCACTAAGGTTTTATCTATCAATTGTTTGTTGATTTCAGTCTGTGGAATGATTACAAGAACATAATGTGATGGTGCTGCCCTGGAAAACAAAGCAAGTTACAGAAGTTTGTAACTCCTTTTGCTACTAAGAATAAAGACTGTTCATCAAATGTCAAGGTCAACTTAAGGTTTAAATTTGGAAATTTGTAACAAACTCAACAGTTGTCGGGAGCATAACTTCACACTTGATGAAGGAACCTTAGCCAACCATCAAAAATTGCTAACTTAATTAAAGCAGAGTGTTGTGTTGAAGAGCTATACCCTACTGTAAAGGTCAAGATTACACTTTAGTTTAAAGGTCAAAGTTTGTACAATTTTTCTTTGTCTGGAGCATAACATTAGATTGCCTGCAGATATTTCAAGAAAACTTCATAAAAATGTTTGTGTGAGTGTGGCAAGAGTGTCGAAATCAAGAATTATGACAGCTTGGGCAGTTGGTCTCTGTTCCAAAACCCCATCCTCATTCTTTGTTTTCTTTTGTTAAGTCCCAGTCATAGACCAAAAATGGGTGATAGTGGTGAAAAAACGTTGATTTGTGATAAATTGGAATAAAAAAACAATCATGAGATTGTAAAGGATTTGCATGCATTAAATGTTTTATCTTATTGAAGAGGAAGACCAAAAAGGGCAATACTGTTTTTACCCTCTAGGTCACTTGTTTAAGGTATTTTATGTGCTTTAAATAGTTTATAATTCATTTTGACTTTCGATTTTTAGTTATTGTTTTGTTTGTTAAGACCTTTTTAGATTTACTTATATGTAGATGTTTATATTTCGTAGATACTGGAATGTTTTATTTTAGACTGAAATCCATTCCTTTTTATGTTTTTATATGTTTTTTAGAAATTGAAATCCATTCAACCCTTACTCCATGAATACAAATGACATCATGTGAGCAACCAAATGCATGCCACCTGATCAGGATCTAGACCATTTACTTAAAGGAAATAGTGTACATGTATATCCAGGGATTTGCTGGCTGATCTGGATCAATTGCCCATATGATAAAAGATGTATTCATGGAACAAAGAGTTCAAATATTTACTCCAAATTTTGGCCTTAAACTCTTAAGGACTAGATTCTCAGATCCCACATAAAAGATTGTAAGTCCCTTAAGCATCAGTCTGCCCTAAACACAGTTCGATCTCAAACTTGCATTACCTGGATGTGTAGAGCTTCTTGGTGGGAAAAAACTGGGATAAACACATAATGCTCGGAACTTGATTTTCTTGTGGTATTGTACTAGAGTATATTTTATACCATATAGCGGGTTATTTCTGCGGGTGCAATATTTCTGCGTTTCTGCAGACTTTGGATGAAATCGCAGAAATAAATCCAGCAAAAATTTAATTTGCAAAATATCATCTCATTTTCAAATTAAAATCACCAGAGTCGCCATGTTCCAGACAATCCGTTTTGCAATACTGAAGGGGTAAAATAATTACGAACAACTACCGTTTATCGCCCAGTATGAACGTGACATGTACTCAACATTTCTCAAACATTCAATTCAATTGAAAAGTTGTTTGAGAGTTGTTATTCATTGATTAATTATATCTAAAAAAAGTTTTTAATTTCTTGATAAAATATTTTGAGTAACAGTTAATTGACCCATGAATAAAAACATTGAATTATATACAGTATGTGCTAAGTGTTGACTATAATATAGGCCTTATTCTTACGACATCTTACCCAATATGAACCACAGAAATTTATACTTCATGGAAACTGAAAACGCAGAAATAAAAAACACAGAAATTTTTGCATCCAATTTTGTGGTATAAAAAGCAGAAATTTATGACCGCAAAAATAACCTGCTATACGGTATTTAGTTTTGTTTTTGAATATTTAATTTGCAATAATTTGTTAAACGATGGCTTTTTGTGTTGTTTTATGGTTAGTTATGTTTAGATACATTTTTATATACACATGCATCTTTTACATTTCATTTTTGTTAGCTTTAAATGGATCAAGTGTTTTAAGACAAAGTTTTGCTGTGAAAATGCAAACAGAATGCTTTAACTAACTCAGTTATCTTTTATTAGAATTAAAACTTGTTGCAATTTCTCTGAGCAAAATATGTTCATGTTCACATATATTTGTCATTTTAAAGTTGGTTTTTACAGCAACAATTTGTGGCAAATATGAGTTTAGAAAATGGCAAATGCTCAATTACCAGTACATCTGGCCAACAAAGCTTGTAGTTTTGATTTTCTTTATATTTCAAGTAAAATTTTTGATATCATGTTGAAAGATATAATATCTTTGATTTCTGTGTTTAAAACAATTATTCAATTTCTGTTTTTACTGTTCAAATGATCATAATTGTTTAATATAATAAACTGAAAAAAAATGGATGCTTCTTTTTAGCTCACCTGTCATGTAGTGACAAGGTGAGCTTTTGTGATCGCAATTTGTCCGGCGTCCGTCCGTTGTCCGTCCGTAAACTTTTACTTTAAATGACATCTCCTCTTAAACCCCTGGGCCAAAGTTAATGAAACTTGCCACGGATGTTCCTTGCATGAAGCTCTTCCAAATTTGTTCAAGGAAATCAATTCCATGCAGAACTCTGGTTGCCATGGCAACTGAAAGGAAAAACTTTAAAAATCTTCTTGTCTGAAACCACAAGGCCTAGAGCTTAGATATTTGGCATTTAGCACCCTCTAGTGGAACTCTACAAAGATTGTTCAAATTATTTCCCTGGGGTCAAAATTGGCCCCACCCCAGGGGTCACTTCATTTTACATAGACTTATATAGGAAAAACTTTAAAAATCTTCTTGTCTGAAACCACAAGGCCTAGAGCTTAGATATTTGGGATTTAGCACCCTCTAGTGGAACTCTACAAAGATTGTTCAAATTATTTCCCTGGGGTCAAAATCGGCCCCACCCCAGGGGTCACTTCATTTTACATAGACTTATATAGGAAAAACTTTAAAAATCTTCTTGTCTGAAACCACAAGGCCTAGAGCTTAGATATTTGGCATTTAGCACCCTCGAGTAGAACTCTACAAAGATTGTTCAAATGATTTCCCTGGGGTCAAAATTGGCCCCGCCCCAGGGTCACTTCATTTTACATAGACTTATATAGGAAAAACTTAAAAAATCTTCTTGTCTGAAACCACAAGGCCTAGAGCTAAGATATTTGGGATTTAGCACCCTCTAGTGGAACTCTACAAAGATTGTTCAAATTATTTCCCTGGGGTCAAAATTGGCCCCTCCCCAGGGGTCACTTCATTTTACATAGACTTATATAGGAAAAACTTTAAAAATCTTCTTGTCTGAAACCACAAGGCCTAGAGCTTAGATATTTGGCATTTAGCATCCTCTAGTGGAACTCTACAAAGATTGTTCAAATTATTTCCCTGGGGTCAAAATTGGCCCCACCCCACGGGTCACTTCATTTGACATAGACTTATTTAGGAAAAACTTTAAAAATCTTCTTGTCTGAAACCACAAGGCCTAGAGCTTAGATATTTGGCATTTAGCACCCTCTAGTAGAACTCTACAAAGATTGTTCAAATTATTTCCCTGGGGTCAAAATTGGCCCCGCCCCAGGGTCACTTCATTTTACATAGACTTATAAAGGAAAAACTTTAAAAATCTTCTTGTCTGAAACCACAAGGCCTAGAGCTAAGATATTTGGGATTTAGCACCCTCTAGTGGAACTCTACAAAGATTGTTCAAATTATTTCCCTGGGGTCAAAATTGGCCCTGCCCCAGGGGTCACTTCATTTTACATAGACTTTTATAGGAAATCTTTAAAAATCTTCTTGTCACAAACCACAATGCGTACAGCTTAGATATTTGGTAAGTAGCATTGTCTAATGGATGTCTACTAAATTTGTTCAAATAATGTCCCCTGGGCCAAAATCCGCCACGCCCTAGGGTTCTCTTGGTTTACATACAGTTATATAGGAAAAATATGAAAAATCATTTTTCTCCAAAACTAATAGGACTAGATCTATGATATTTGGTGCTGAGTATTGTATAGAGACCCTTTATCAACTTTGTTTAAAAGTTGGCCCTGGGGTCAAAATTGGCCCCGCCCTGGGGGCCCTTAATATGTAAAAAAGGAAAACTTTAAAAATCTTCCTACTGGAAACCTCAATGCCTTAAGCTTAGATATTTGGTATGTAGCATTGTCTAGTGGATGGCTACCATGTTTGTTCAAATTATTTCCCTGGGCCAAAATTGTCCATGCCCCTGGGTTCTCTTAGTTTACATTGATTTATATAGGAAAACATGAAAAATCATTTTTCTCCGAAACTAATAGGACTAGACCCTAGATATTTGGTGTTGAGTATTGTGAAAAGACCCTTTACCAGCATTATTTAAATGTTGACCCCAGGGTAAAACTGAGAGTACTTTTGTACTCAGGTGAGCGATATAGGGCCACCATGGCCCTCTTGTTTATATTTTATGGCAACTGTAGCTATATAATTTTTATATGCCTATTGAAGATGAACGTAGCAGGCAGAAAGTGTCCACAGTAATGTCCGCTCTCTAACAAACTGTTGTTGTCCAATCTTCATGAAACTTTGGGAATATGTTTATGGGTGTATTGTCTTGGACAAGTTCGATAACCAGCCAAATGGCTTCAGCCACTTGAGAGTTATGGAACTTTATAAATTATAAACAAATGGCAAATTCACCTTGTCTGCTTTCTGTAGTATTAAACTTGCTTATTATCAAGTTCATTGTGGTAATAAGGGTTCCCATGATTAAAATGCCCTGTTACTTACTATTAATGTGGCTAGTTATCAAATCCATTATAGCAGAACATTGTTCTTATGATAATAATTGACAACTCTGCAAACACATATACTTCTTTGGTATTAAATTGGCTAGTTATCAAATTCATTTGAGTTATAAGGATTCCTGAAACTTAATACAGTTGAGTCGCGATTTTACGAATCGCGATTTTACGAATCGCGATTTTACGAAATAACGGTATACTACGAATTGGGCGGCCGGTCCCTTCCGAATTCCTTCTTTATTCAATATAAAAAAGATGCGATCTAACGAAAACACGATTTAACGAAAAATGCGATATAACGAATAATTATGACAGTCCCTTAAGCTTATTTACAGTGTAATAAACATGCAATTTAACGAATTTCGGTCCGACAGGTAATTTTCACACCTTTTCAAGCGATATCCATGTTTTGTATTGTTGAGCAATTATCGACCCAAGCAGTTCTGACACGATATGCTCTGTAACCAATCAGCTTAACGACATTCCACTGAGCTGCCTGGCATCACTAGGTGATGGAGCTAACTTAGTAGCATACGTTAATTACAGAGAAGAACTGCCGACTTCAGCCGCCGCCACTGACGAGGACATCGTCACTGAAATCCTCGACGCTCGAGCACCATCCTCCAACTCCTCTTACAGCGATGACGATATCAAAAATGCGATACTACGAAAAATGTGATTTTACGAATAACCGGCTTGGTCCGATGCCTATTCGTTAAATCGCGACTGGACTGTACATGTATACACCTCTCTGTCAAACTTTTCAACCATTTAGAAAACAATTCAACAGGCACATTTTGTGGCACTCTTGTTCAGCGTTTGTATAAACTCTTCTTTATGAGTGTATACACAATCTGTTGAACACTGTGGCCTCTACCGCATTTACTAACAAAAGTTGATGACAGACATGCTGATCCACATCTGATCAGAATAGCTCACTGTAAACCTTCAGCTCAGGTGAGCTAAAATGTTATTCAACATGAACAAGGCAGTCAGAACGACAGCAATATCCCCCGCCACAGATGTGAATGTGGGAAAGGTTATGAATGGTTAAGAGTAAATTAAACAATCGCTCTGGGCAACGGGCAGGCAGGTGGAAGCCAATTCAAGTGCAAGGGTATGTTGTGTTCAGATAAGTTTCAGAGTATTGGCCTGCTCAAACATCAGAGGCAGCCTTGACCTTGAGCCAGCCAGGGTTCTGCACATCTGGTTCATGAACTGAACACTTCACTTAAGTTTCATGATATACATTCCAGGGGTTCAGAAGATATGAATTGGACACGAAATCTTCAAACACCACTGGTGACCTTGACATTGAGCCGGCCATGTTGGAACATGGGTTCTGCACATTGTCTTGATGGGGAGAACATTTCACTAAAGTTTCATGAAATTCGTTCTAGGGGTTAAAAAGTTATAGACCCGACACAAAGCATGCAACTTTCCTGAAATTCCTTCAAGGCTTTTCAAAAAACACCACTGGTGACCTTGACATTGAGGCGGCCATGTTGGAACATGGGTTCTACATGTGGTCTTCATGGGGAGAATGTTTGATTAAAGTTTCATGAAATTCCTTTTAAGGGTTGAAAAGTTATGGACCAGACATGAAATATGCTCAAATACCACAGGCGGCCTTGACCTTGAGCCAGCAAGGTTGGAACATGGGTTCAGCACATCAGGTTCATGAACTGAACATTTCACTTAAGTTTTATGATCTTCATTCCAGGAGTTCAGAGACCTCCAATTAACTTGCCAGTTTGTGTACATACACTGTATGCAGCTGAGACCTCTCTTAAATTTAGTCTTAACATTTTGAGAATGTGCTACAAATTTGTTGTTGTTGTTGTTGTTGTTTTACATACAAACAGTGAATAAAATATTCAGAAAAGCCTGATTTTCAAAGTGCTATAATGTAAGAAAGTTAATTTGGTCAGTATCCATAGAAAATGACAAAATTTACACTATAAAGTCTTCCAGAGCAAAGTTCTTAATATTGCATAACACAGATCTAAGCAGCAAAGTTCATTAGGTCATTGACCAGCAACTGGAGGAATAAACTCTGATAATGCATCCTAATAACATCTTAAGATTGAATCTAAATATAGCTGAAGACCGGCAGAAATAATGGAATTTTGATACTTGAAATTTTCACTCTGCTACTAAAATTTTTGTTTCAAATTTTATCACTGAACAACCAGTAAATGAATTGTTCAGGAAAGATTGAATTTTAAGATGGTACAATGTTTGTGTCAAAATCTGGTTGATAACTGAAGAAAATCAAAGGTTACAAACAGAATTTAAAAGAATTTTTTTAAAATCCCCAGGGCGGGGCCCCTGGGCAATTCAAGAACATGATTTTAATAATTTGAGTAGAGATCATCAATATCAATATTCTACCAAATTTGATGACAAGCGGACAAAAAAATGTGACCTCTATTGCGTAAACAAAATTCCTGACCTAGTGACCTTGACATTGAGCTGGCCATGTTGGAACATGGGTTCTGCACATCGTCTTGATGGGGAGAACTTTTGCCTAAAGTTTCATGAAATTCCTTCTAGAGGTTGAAAAGTTGTGGACTGGACACAAAATGTGTGCGCACGGAAGGATGGACGGACGGATGAAGACCATTCCTATATCCCCCAGCCGCTATGCGGCGGGGGATAACAAAGCAAGATATAGCCATAATTGCAGACCGTTTATTTCATAATACCATTCATTGAATGATTTTCAGTAAAAAGTGACACTTACAATATAATCACAAACACTATTCATCTAATAATTCTATGTATATAATCTAAAATCCATACAGTACATCTGTCATGACTATTCATTAATAACTAGTTAATTGGCATTTCATTGCATCAAGAATTGCTGTCTTCACTCTTCCCCTTATAATTTATTAACTAGTCTTTCTTTAAATGTAAACCTGCTCATACATGATTCGGTTGTTTTACAGAAATAAATGGAATGTATCAACTTAATGGAGGACATCCGAGATCTCTCGTCCGACTGTGCAGGCTGATCTGGGTTTACAATGGTCACAAATAAGACAAATACTGCGCATAGGAATGAATGGGCTGATATGGAAATACACTACTCAAAAGTTCTAAACCGCCACTAGAGACATTTTCCCATTTTGGGGTCCGTTACGTTTACGTCAATTTTTGTATGTTATATTAATATGATTTGAAGAAAATGTTTGAATAAACGTGAGAATATTATTATCATTCCTCATTTTCTTTACAATAAAAAATATACATGTCTCTAGTGGCGGTTAAGAACTTTTGAGTAGTGTATTTTTAATAAGTGGCGGTTTAGAACTTTTGAGTAGTGTATGTTCAACTGAATCTGAACATCTGTTTTGTGTGGGCATGACTTTGTGCAATTTATACTTATTTGTCACAGTTACATGAAAAATGCATGTTTACATTAAACAAACAATTTGAAAATGAAATACCCCTTTTTGTCTGATAATGATGAATGCAAAGGTTGCAGCCAAACAAACTTATATGATGACACAATTCACTGCATACAACAGAAACAGTTACATTTATACACAAATATACAATGGCAGATATGTTGCATCATTCTGTCTAAACCAAAACATTAAACAGGACAAAGAAAGACAGAGTATTTGCTTTAAGTGGTACACAAACTTCTATTCAATTCTTGAACATTAAACTGAGAGAGTAGAATTTGTAAATTAAAGCAAAACCATCTAAACAAGGTGGAATTACATGTAATTGATAACAAAGCAGATTGTCACAGGGTGAGAAAAATAAACCACTCAAACCTTGGAAATGCTTCATTACCAGGCGAGTGCTCTCGGAACTGAGCAAGGAATTAAATGTAAAATAAAGCCAATTGTTACAGAGTGTGAAAAATATGCAGTCAGACCTAGACTCAAATTTGGGATCACTTGTTTTCAGAGCAAGAGCTCTCCTGACCCGACTGAGCTTTCTGGGATGCTTTCACATCTGCTCCCAAAATTGTGACTAGATTAGTACTGCGACAAGATCGTAATGTGAGATTCAATTTTCAGAGCATGAATAAAATTTATCAAATAAACATTCAATATGGGAAATTACAGTGCAGATGAACAACTATACTGAACAAAAATAAAAAGTATCCACTTTTTATGCTTATATTCTCATTAACATATTTTCATTTAATCAGGTACGCTTTGAATGGTGTTTAATTGGTTAATCTCAGTTGTTTTCAATTTCTATTGTTCATAAACATAATCTTCCACACCAAGACCTAAGCAACGGCAAGTCGAATAACAATTAATAATGGATTATAAAACACTACATATTCAATTTAAAGGGAGGTTATTAGAAATGGTTGGACTTTTTAGCGGAGTTTATCGAGGACTACTTGTTTTATTGATGAATGTTTTATGATTTTATTGATCACAAGAGGTGGAAAGATTGATTTAATTAAAACCAATGTGAATACTTCAAAGAATCACTGACTTTTTCCTGGAACCGTCATTACAACAAAGGGAAAGATAACTAAGTTGTGGCTGCAGATTTTCAAGAACACTTTTTCTCTTTGCAATGATAACAGAAATGCAAAGTTGTCCACATACAGATTTCTCAGTTTTCGTTTTCAAATTTTACAAAATTTAAGATAGGAAAGTGGATACTTTTTATTTTTGTTGAGTATATAAAAATTGGTGTTTGATGTATTTGTTAAAAAAATCATGTAAATCAGTACAACATAAATTCAATATGTAAATAAATTCTCAGTAAATCATTACATGTATAGTATTTCTCAAAATAACCATAATATGCTTTTGACTTTAACATTATTGTAGTAAATGTCATGTATGTTAAAATAGTGAAAGCTTATTATCTTTTATGTCAGAGGCAAACAGAATTTATGTCTGCACTTACCCTTTCCTCCATAGATAAACCTCTATGGCATGGGCGAACAGTGTAGATCCAGATCAGCTGACACATCTGATCAGGATCTGCACTGTTCGCTTTATTATTCATTACATTATTTCTGACCAAAATGTGACCAGTGCAGATCCTGATCAGACAGCATGGATGAGCCAGCTAGTCTGGATCTACACTGATCCCATATGCGTAAAAAATGCATATATATGGAGGAAAGAGTTAATCAAACAACGTACAATCAACAATATTCGTGGGGTAATAATTTCATGGATTTCAAGGAAGACCAATCAATAAACTAAAAACCAGCATGCAATAAAGAATTGAAAACAAATATAGGTCAGAAAATGGAGTTACACAAAATAAAGAAACCACAAAATTGGTGTCTAATGGAAAAACATGGAATTTTATGCCGATGAATAAAAGTGCATATACAGTAATTGCAAAAAGTGCAAATCATAAACAGAGTTAAGGGGAGAACACATCGAGTCAGACACACAGAAAACTGAACTAGCACCATTTTAGGGAAAAATTAAGGATCCAAGCAAATATGAAAAAATACAATTAACTGTGGAAATTCAAGAAATAATATTAAAAAACCCCTAAACTTTAACAAGATTTTTTATTAATTAGATCCTAACCAGTGCTTTATTCATTTTGAAAAAACAACAACAACACAACAACAACAAAATGAATGTTAAAACTGACAGAGGTCTATGGTTAGGTCTGTTAAAAAAATTCCTCAGATCTGCAAATTAAAATTCACCGGGTTAATAGCAGGCCATTATTTGGCAATATTCAAAAACAGGGTGTTCAAATTAGATCTTATCTTATTTTCTGTGCTCATTTAAATAAGTCAAATCTCCAACATAAATACTGCAGTGCCTGTGGAGAAATTTTATAATAAAAAGAAATGAGATTCTGTAAGCTTGAGAAAAGAAAACAGGCTTCTCATAAATGAAAGCAAAACATGGGTGCAAGATCATAATTCTAAGACTGGAGACAAGTCTCAAATCTCAAGCAACTGATTGGCTGAAATGGTGACCAGTCGCCATATCAGCTAATCAGATGCTTAAGATATGTGACCTGTCTCCAGAATTAGTTTCATGATCTTGGGCACAAAGTGACCACAGGAACGTGCATGGTTCTAGAAGTTAATCAAGATATCATGCATATAAGTTTTATCACCAAGTGTAGCAAAGACTTCTCAACAGCAGACAATGCTAATTTAGTCAAAATGTTAGTAAGGGGCCATAACTCAAGAGTGACAGATGCAATCTGGCTGGTAATCAAACTTGGTTCAAACATTATTCCCACAAACATTCTCCTCAACTTTCATGAAAACTTTAGTATTAAGTACTAACTTAAAGTTTAACTAAGTATTAGGGTAGACATTATTTCTGCCCATCGCAGGTGTCCCATATGCCCCATTCTACAAACTGACATATTAAGAAAAACAGTGTATGCAGCAGCATAGTGAGTTGGTAATTTCTTTTCAATCCTGTGAATACCAGTTGAAAGAGACAGAGAGAGATTAAGAGACAAAGAAAGGAGAGAAACTACATAAATGTACATGTATAAATAAATTGAATTTTTACAAGAGTGTGCAATGAAATGTGATAATATAGTAGACTGGCAATATATCCATTACTTATAAGGCACCATGTACAAGTGAAAAACTAATTTTTCATAACATTTAACTTACTTAAGTATGATATTTCTTATTTAATCTATTAAATAAATAAACTATATTATGGAATTTTTATGAATTGAATGCTAACTACTTAAAAATAGCTTAGATCGCAATTGAAATTTTAAAGGTTGGTAAGGGATGACAGTTTGGACAACCTATGATTATACTAAATCTTAAAGTTTCTACAGTTCTAAACAAAAACAACTACAGTGTACCAATCAGTTTTATGCTAATTAAAAACAACATACAAGATTCAACTGTCAGATCAGTTTCCATCTCAAAATAATATTAAATAACTATTGTAGTTAAATTGTAATTTCATAACAAAAAAGTAACATATGCATATCAGGAATTGCCACACTCACAAGCTATAATAACTAAACTGACATTAAATACTACATAATGTTATGTTCTAAAAGTTTGATGCAAAAATAAAGTATCATTTTCTTTTTTTTTCTTTTTTAACATACAGTTTTGCACAACACTTATAATTTGTAACCATTCAAGGTTATTTAATGTGTTAAGTTTTATTAAGAGGCAAGTCATTGAAAATGTGTCTCTTACTTTTTTAGTTGCTGATATTTTTAAGAATTTCTAATTATCTAACAATTTCTTATAAAAAGTATAAGATTTGTGACCAAAGATTTGTGACCTGAGCTTTTTCTTAATATTGGGGACAGTTGCAACCCTGCAACAAAATTTGTGAAAACTCTTCCTTAAAGATCAAGATTTGGACCAAGTAAGACATCTGAGGCCAAGGCTATTTTGATTCAAGCATATCAATGATAATATATAATAATCAGAGCACTGGCAGTTAATTTGGCACTGTAACTGTTCCATATCTAACAACATTCTGTACTAGCACTGTCTGTCCACTATGACGTTTCCGTCTTTGTCTTTAACACGCAATCTGCCGTTAGAATATCTGGTCTCTTGTCGACCGTCCGGATATACTGTCTTCACTGTTCCATCTGGGTATTCACGCTTCTAGAAATGCACAAAGCAAAACAACGGTTCAAGAATTCTAGTTAAAAAGACACATAATATTTCATCTTAAAAGTATGATTTATCATTTTTTGTCACTTGGCAAAATTTAATGTTAAGAAAGTTGATGTAAAAAAAATTGCTCTTTTTAAACAGATATGCGAAAAGCTTATTAACTAATTAAAATGATTTGTTCTGTAACAGCAAGCCACTTATCATCACCAATCTAAATAGTAACCCTCAAATGATCTGGAATGATCAAATATTAATTACTGTTCAGCAAAGTAAGAAACCTTTGCAAACTAATGATGTTATCTATTACTACCATCAACATTGCTTACCATATTTCAAATACTAGTACTACATTGTATATATCAATTTTCATCCCCACTGGGGTGTGACAATTATTTTAGTGGATGTATGATTGGGGCAAGTGACCACTGAATTATAAATTTAAATTGCTATCATAGCAAGGTGGTCTTGAAATTAGAATAGTTATAATGAGGGGTTTTACTGTATTTAAAATATGGAAACAACAATAACTTTGTCAATATGACAACAAATTTATTTCCAGGTGGTGAATCAGAAATCATGTGCACATTAACAAGAGGTGTTTGTCAAACACAAATGCCCCCCCTGACGTGCAAGTGATATCTATTAGCATTGAATTTAAATTTTTGGAAATTTAGAGACTTTTGTAAGCTTTAGCAATGAAGGGTACCAGTCATGAAAGCAATTTACAAGACGGTGGAACTCCTATATATGAATAACCAGGTCATCCAATGAGAGGATTACATTTACCTCGACAAACATAAGCGCGTGTAGATTAACCTAGTCTAACACAAAGGATTTTATTGTAATTGACCTTTGACCTACTGACCCCAAAATCAATAGGGGTCTTCTACTGGTCATGACCAACATTCATACCAAATATGAGGACAAAATCAATAGGGGTCTTGTACTGGTCATGACCAACCTCCACACCATATATTAGGACTGTATAAAAAAAACGTTGTCTAGTTATTGATCGAACAAGGTTTTTTGTTGTCAAGGCCACCGTGACCTTGACCTTTGACCTACTGACCCCAAAACCAATAGGGGTCTTCTACTGGTCATGACCAACTTCCACACCAAATATGAGGTCTGTATCACAAAGCGTTGTCTAGTTATTGATCGGACAACGTTTTTGTATGCAAAGGCCACTGTGACCTTGACCTTTGACCTACTGATCCCAAAATCAATAGGGTTCTTCTATTGGTCATGACCAACCTCCACACCAAATATGAGGACTGTATCACAAAGCGTTGTCTAGTTATTGATCGGACAAGGTTTTTGTGGTCAAGGCCACTGTGACCTTGACCTTTGACCTACTGACCCCAAAATCAATAGGGGTCTTCTACTGGTCATGACCAACCTCCACACCAAATATGAGGACTGTATCACAAAGCGTTGTCTAGTTATTGATCGGACAAGGTTTTTGTGGTCAAGGCCACTGTGACCTTGACCTTTGACCTACTGACCCCAAAATCAATAGGGGTCTTCTACTGGTCATGACCAACCTCCACACCAAATATGAGGACTGTATCACAAAGCGTTGTCTAGTTATTGATCGGACAAGGTTTTTGTGGTCAAGGCCAGTGTGACCTTGACCTTTGACCTACTGACCCCAAAATCAATAGGGGTCTTCTACTGGTCATGACCAACCTCCACACCAAATATGAGGACTGTATCACAAAGCGTTGTCTAGTTATTGATCGGACAAGGTTTTTGTGGTCAAGGCCACTGTGACCTTGACCTTTGACCTACTGACCCCAAAATCAATAGGGGTCTTCTACTGGTCATGACCAACCTCCACACCAAATATGAGGACTGTATCACAAAGCGTTGTCTAGTTATTGATCGGACAAGATGTGGTCTACGGACCGACCGACATACCGACCGACATACCGACAGACCGACATGTGCAAAGCAATATACCCCCGCTTCTTCGAAGGGGGGCATAATTAACGATCTTTCTGATTTGGAAATGCATCTCTTTTTCATATCATACCAGGGGTTACATACCTTATACTCCTGCGTATGTATCTCCCTCTGGCCATTTGGGAACTCCATGGTTTTATCCCCATTTTTCTCTAGCCGAATCACAGTACCATCTGGGAATATACTCTCCTCTGAGCCGTTGGGAAAGATATATTTTATTGTCTGATCTGGGAATGTGATTTCCTTGGTCCCATCGGGATACAGCTTCTCTGTCTGCTGACTGTAACAAAAAACATACAGCATCTTTGAACCTGTAAGGCTGGATGATGAGACCAAAACTTCTTCAAATAACAGTTTAGGCAAAAACAACAATGAAATTCAAAGCAAATAAGAGTAGCAAATATACTAGTTTTGATTTTATACCTACAATGTTGCTAATAATGAAAAAACAGTACTTCATATTTCCTACTTACAGCGACCTTCCCTGACCTTGGTAGAAGTTGAACCAGATCCTCTATGACATTGAACAAATGACCTTATCTGACTTAGGTAGACCTTCTGCAAATTTGGTATGATAACAATGAACTTGACCCACTGACCTTCATAGAACATTGACATTCCCTGACCTTTAAGTAATATCACATACTTTTCCTAATCTAGCCTGATAGCTACTTGATATCACCAAATTCAACTCCTGAAGACCTTGAGGAGTTTTAGAATGATACACAACTGATACCATAAAAGGATTTCTATAAATTGCTTACTTTGGAAACTGGATAATTTCAAGTCCATCAGGGTAGTTTGTGTGAGTTGTTTGATTTTCTGCATAATAATATATCTGAAAAAAGACAATACACAATCATCCATGGTTTATGTGATGACACTGATAAATACCAATACATCTAAGTCCATCAAGATTGCCTCATTACAAATGCCCCAATTACTTGTCCAAAACAGGAGCTTCATTTTTTGAAACTCAGGATTGTTTTTTTATCAATCATTTAACTTTGCTGCTGTAACTAAAAGCTTTCTTTCATGCAGGTTTCATTTGAAAGCAGCAAGTGCAAAACAGATTTATCAAAACTTTAAACTAATTGTTTCTAATTCAGAATTTCATAATGAACAGAATACTTTCATTAACACAGGTAAACTTACGAGTCTTAACACCAGGAAAAATGCACAAATTCAAACCTATGCAAAATTTATTAATGTCATAGCTGATATAATGAGAATTAAAAATGCATAAATTAATGCTTGCATAAAATGTTGTTTGTGGCTCTGCAAGAAAATTCATCCCTGCAAAATTAACGTACAGTCCTTGTGCTCTCAAAAATATACAAGATAATTTAAAACCATGAAAACTTACAACTCTCTGGTCAGGCATGATCTGTTTGATATCCCCGTTGAAGAAGGACACAATGATAGATTTCCCATCTGCCGAGATCTCCTTCCTGGTTCCATTAGAGAACAGAATCTCCCTAGCACCATTCTTGTATGTTCTCTCAACCTGCAAATACATGCATGTAAATCTTTAAACCATAACTCCATGGGATATGTCTGTTATCCCATGGGTGAATATTGTAGATCTAGATCAGCCATCACATATGTGCCATTTGATTAGCATCTGCACTGTTTACTTTGGATTCATTCATATCTGACCAAAAAGTGACTAGTGTAGATCCAAATCAGATAGCATAGATGTGCTGGCTGATCTTGATCTACACTGGTCGCACATATGAAATATAAAACCAGTAAATATGGAGTAAAGGGTTCACAACAAGAGAGTGAAATCATTTTTGTCTTCTGGTGAATATTTCAAGCACGTCCCAAGAACTCTATGTGCCCCTGCTTACAGCTTGTTTGTTTTTTCACAAAATGAAACCTTGTTTCACACTGGAGTTGAGTTAAACATTTTGGGCTTTGGTCACGTAGTATTCATTTGATGTTTTCAGTAACAGAATGATGCTATAGTTCATCATTTGCTGCTCTGACTTACTGCATGTGCTCTTATACACCATCTGATGCTTTTAGTTAAATAAGAAAAAAACACACTATGACATTTGGAAAGATTGTATTAGTGTCTGAACAAAAAGCCCTTCTCCTTGTTTGGACAACCTTAACAAATTACTGTCAATCTGTGAAATATAGACCTACTTTTCCATCACTGTGCTGAACTTCATCATACAAATCATAATCGCCCTTGTCTATTACAGGATCTATCCACCCCTGGTCTAGCAAACTTTCTACCTACTTTTCCATCACTGTGCTGAACTTCATCATATGAGTCATGATCTCCCTTGTCTATGACAGATCTATCCACCCCGGGTCTAGCAAACTTCCTTGGCAGATTCTGAGGCGTTATAAAACTGTCAGCTCCACCATCTGCTTCTGAGAAGATGCTTACACTGTAAATAACAAAAGCATTATCAGTGTAATAATTAAAAGGTTTCATTCTTTGAGAAATATCAAAATAAAAACCAGTCACACACTCGAGCTGGGGCTAGGCAGCATGGGCAGCAATATGCATTTCCATTACTGCCCATGAATACTCTCAATCAAGCCTGCATTATTTTTTCAATTTGTCATTATCAGTAGCTTTCAAAGTTCCATGTTCATCTACTTAACATTTTTCTCCTTAGAATATGGCGGATATCCATGGATTGAACAGTGTAAATCCAGATCAGCATGCACATCCATGCCATCTGATCAGGATCTAACTGGCGCTTATTGATTCTAAGGTAGTTTTTTACCAAGATCTCACCAATCCTTTCAAGTCCATGTCATAGATGTATTTTTCATAGAAAATAATTCCATAACTTGGAATCAAATTTGTCTTTCAACTGATACCCTATTTCAAGCTGTGAGAATAAACATGCATATGCACACTATACAGACCCAAATCAGTCTATATTCTTATCATGGTCTTCAATGCTAAAATTTTAGCCAGTTACATTTATCTTTTTGAAAGAAAGCTCTAAAGCTCTAAAAAAACAGAGCAATGCTAATTGAACGAAAGTTGATCCAATATGAAGGAAAGAAATGATAATAATTGATATACAAGTATTAAGACTTTTCTTACTTTTGGGGTTCTGCAATAGTACCCAGTTCTTTCCGGGGTAAATCCTCATTCAGTGAAATGCGTAGCACATTTTTGCTGTCACTAGAATTAGAACTTTTGCCAGAGGCCACACTATTATTGCCTTTGCCTGATCCTTTATGTCCTGCCTTACTCCCTTGGCCATGTCCATGCATAGAATGACCCGGTTTTGCATTATTGGACACATTTTTCTTAGACGGGTTCACTTTTGCACTAGACTGTGTCACATTTGATTTTGCAGACTGGTTAACATTTAATACTTTGTTTTGAGCAGACTGTGTATGATTACTAGTAGACTGTGTGAGGGAATTACTAGAAGCTGATGGCTTAGTTGGAGGAGGGAATGATGAGCGAATGTTCACTTTCGGTTGTTGCTGAGATGGTTTAAGACTGGTATTTGATCTTGTTGATGATGATAGATCTGAAATAATTCAAAATAATAATTTGTAAATTGTTTCTTCAGACAGGTCTTCTGGTGCCATTAACCCTTAGAATATTGTTTAAGTAGACAGTTCTTCTAGTGCTATTAAAACTTTGACAGAATAACAAAAATCTTAGTTGAACAAGAAGTGTTACAGGACATGACAAATGCCCCTGAAGATACATTTTGCATGAAACAATGTTGAAGCAGGCCAAACAACCGTCATGAAAAAAAAAAACGCTGAAAAATTGTTAAGAATTTGTTCATATATGTACACAGTGTTACTTCTTACAACTACCTGTTACATAATTATGTGTATGTTCATGTTTTTATCTGTTGAAGAGGTAAGTTTGAAAAACAGCTCAATTTCTATATCAAAAGCTGAAGAATTTTTATGGCACAGATTCATGGTCACTCAAACTTGATCGTGACGGATATATGGCCAAAAATAAAAAAAAAGACTAAAAATCTAAGTATAAACAAACTGAAGCTATGGTGGTCTCTTTAAAAAAGGTCAGTTTTACTGTATGTCATTATGCTTCATATTTCTACTGAGTAGTTTTAAAATTGTACAAGGGGTTAGGCAAAATATAACAAAAATTCGGTACATGTACATATCTCCACACTGGATTACTTTCAGGTTAAAAACCAAAATAACTAGAACTGCTTTTGGGAAAAGCACATGTCTCCCACAAAGGCATCATCTTTGATGATGCACAGGATAAAACTGGTGAAGTGAATATAAAGATGGCAATTTATTAAAAGGGCATACGGAAGTTCTGTGCAATATTAGTCATAAACAATGTCACAAATTTTTGGAGGATCAGGAAAAACATAAGTTTCAATTTCTGATGGGCCATAATCCTGAAGTGCCAGGGTCAATGTGGCTGGTTGTCAAACTTGTTGTCATTAACATTTTGATATATCAGTGAAGATGCACTGAAAAAAGACCATGAGAGTGAGTGTACAAGGCTATCAAGGCCAATTGTAAATAAATAAATGGGCCATAAGTCTTATGTGCCGTGGTCAAAGCGGCTGTTTTTTTATTACACAGATAATTATAGCATTTGGTGAACATCATATAATAAAAATAGCAGAAAATGAGAGAAGAACCAAATCATGAGATGAACCAGGTTAGTGACATGTTTAAAAGGCTAATTTCGGATAAATCAAAGGGCCATAAATCTGATATGCCTGGTGCAAAGTGGCTGGTTTTCGAACTTGGCCAAGATATTAAGGCCACACACATTATCATAATGTTTATTGAAAATCAGTTGATGAATATTTCAGTTATTTAGCAGACAAGGCTTAAACAGCCAATTTTGGATAATTCAAGGGCCATAAATCCGACATGACTGGGGCAATACGGCTGGTTATCGAACTTGGCCGAGATATTATGGCCACAAACATTTTCATAAAGTATGGTGAAGATCAGATGATAACTGTTCAAGTTACAGAGTGGACAAGCCTCAAACAACTTATTTTTGATAATTCAAGGGCCATAATTCTGAGATTCCTTGGGCAATATGGCTGGTTATCGAACTTGATCGAGATATTATGGCCACTAACATTTTGATGAAGTTTGGTGATGATCCAATGAAAACTGTTTGACTTAGAGAGCGGACAAGTGTGACAGACAGACGGACAGACAGACGGACAGACAGGAGCAAATCAAAATGTCTCCCACACCACTACGTGGTGGGAGACCTTTGGTGAAGATACAATGAAAACTATCTGTTTTTGAGAGATGAACCAGGTTAGTGACATGTTTAAAAGGCTAATTTCGGATAAATCAAAGGGCCATAAATCTGATATGCCTGGTGCAAAGTGGCTGGTTTTCGAACTTGGCCAAGATATTAAGGCCACACACATTATCATAATGTTTATTGAAAATCAGTTGATGAATATTTCAGTTACATAGCAGACAAGGCTTAAACAGCCAATTTTGGATAATTCAAGGGCCATAAATCCGACATGACTGGGGCAATACGGCTGGTTATCGAACTTGGCCGAGATATTATGGCCACAAACATTTTCATAAAGTATGGTGAAGATCAGATGATAACTGTTCAAGTTACAGAGTGGACAAGCCTCAAACAACTTATTTTTGATAATTCAAGGGCCATAATTCTGAGATTCCTTGGGCAATATGGCTGGTTATCGAACTTGATCGAGATATTATGGCCACTAACATTTTGATGAAGTTTGGTGATGATCCGATGAAAACTGTTTGACTTAGAGAGCGGACAAGTGTGACAGACAGACGGACAGACAGGAGAAAATCAAAATGTCTCCCACACCACTACGTGGTGGGAGACATAATTTATTTGTCCTTCCTGCAGTATAAATCATAAACAGTGTTTAATTACATCATTTTTGGCTGAAAAGCTATGCTGAAAGCCAGTGTTGACATTTACACTGAAAACTGTGTCAAGATTAATATATCAGTACCATTATAGGCCAGTTCAGCATGTCCATTGGTGAGCTGATCAAGTTCTTCTGTTGGAGTACTACTTCTATGTAATGTCTCCCCATTACTCCTTGGCTTGCTCTGAAAACAATACCATATATTAGTGAGTTAACCCACTCCATATATACATGTATGCCTTTCATAACATGGGAAAACTGTGTAGATCATTAGCTCATTTGTGTCATCTGATCAGGATCTACTTTTTGGTCAGAAATAACCAAACAAATCAAAATGGGAACAGTGCAGTTTTTGATCAGATGGCACAAATGTGCTAGCTTGTCTGGATCTGCACTGTTCACCCATGCCATAAAGGTGCATATATGGAGTAATTATAGGTTATTAGATGTTTTACTGTACAATACGGGAATATATTTGGATGAGTACACAGCTTGAAAAGTCATATTGGACGAGCCGTTAGGCGAGTCCAATATGACTTTTCAAGCTGTGTACGAGTCCAAATATATCACATATTGTACAGTAAAACGTCTAATAACCTTTTTATTCTACATCTAATAAATGAAGCATGACTTTTCAAGCGTTTAAAGACTATTCCATATATATTCCATATTGTACGGTCCAATATTTTATTAAGTTTTTCATTCGGATCATTTTTACGGTCAACGACTTTTATCGTTGTAAAACAATGGTAAAGTGCATTTGCACTTAATCATCCAATATGAAAAAAATACAGACTTTTTTGGATCCAATACGGGAAAATATTGGACGGTCACGTGGTACAATTAAAGGACGCTAATTGGATGAATTTATTAGATGTAGAATAAAAGTTAATAATAAGTGTCAGAGTAGATAATGCAAGGTTGAATAGTACCACAAACAATTCAACTCTAGTTTCATAGCTTTGACTTTTAAGATTCAACAAAGCTTCTCTGGATATTTTATGAGACCATTGCTTACTCCTCCCCTCTTAACCACATGTTTTAAAAGCAGACTTCCACAGTTACACCATCCACAATGTTCAATGTAATTAAATATATATCCAATGTCTATCAAATTCAATCACTTTTCAATGAAATAAATACAGGCTCTGATCAAAAGTGACCAAGAACTATCATTCTAGATTTTTTTATTTTTAATATTTATCAATTTTTTAAAACTTACATTTACAAGGGACTTTTACTGTTGCAGATCCTAATAGTTTACAGAAATAAATTTTAATAGTGGTTCTTTTTAAATAACAAAACCCAATAAACAAACATAAAACGAAACATGAGAAAAATGGACTTCATAAAAAAACTAAACCAAGTGTTGACACCTGCCGTCCACCCACTCAAAGACTCACCTCAATCAAATAATCGGGGTTTTCAAAAAAAAAAAACTAGTAAAAAATCTGTTCTAACCTTTTGGTCTCTCTGCATCCATTCCAGGCGCTTCTTCTCGAGTATTTTTACTTCCTCCTTGAGCTCTTCATTTTCCTGTTCCAGCTGATCAATTCTGTCTCGGAGACGAGTGTTGTTTGCCGTCCAGCGGCTTTCCTTACGTTTCATCTCCTCTTGCAAGTCACTCAACTGTGAAACATAAAAGTGTTGCAAAGTTTCTTATTTACTGTTCTAACTTTTCTTAATGAATGTAAAATAAAGATACATTAATAAAATTTATTTTTGCAAAGTTTTATTGAACTGCATTTTGCCGTTAGAGAGATTAAAATGTTTTCTTTTTTAATCAATGACAGTGCAATGACGAAAGGTGCAATACCTTTACAATTCATGTACTGGTTCAAATACATAGAAAAGTAAAACAATTACAATGATTTAGTGCATTATTCAGTGCATAAAAGGTTAATAGAGACTTCAGAGTCTGCTCCGAGCGAACTTCAAAAACTCAAATACAACCATTTAAAAAAGGTAAACTTCATACCAAGCCATACATGATAGTTAAGGATTAGTAAAAAAGGAATAACATTCAATTGAAACACAGAACCTCCATTTTTTTACAACTGTTGTATGTTTCCTGACAAATACCATTATGAGTCTGACCTGGGTTGAAGGTTATAAAACTGAGCATGGAAACCAGTCTCAAATCTCAAGGATCTGATAAGCTGAAATGGCTACTGGTCGCCATTTCAGCCAATCAGATCCTTGAGATTTGAGACTGGTTTCCATGCTCAGTTTTATAACCTTGGGCCCTGTTATTGATAACTTTCCTACATTTGTTCAACAAAGAGCTAAGATGTGTGCAAATAAGCATCGAATCTTTGAATCAATGAGTGAATGAAGAGCAACTAGAGCATTGTTACCTGTGTTTTGAGGGTTTCTATTTCCTCTCTCTCCTTCTTGTCAGGGCCAGCCCGAGCAGCTTTCTGGTACTTCTCAAACATCTTCTTCTCATGCCTGCAATACATGGGCACAAAATAGAATAGAACAGGAATGGAATATAAATGTATTAGAATAGAACAATATTAAACAGTATTGAATAAAATGTAATGTGATGTAACAGAACAGAATAAGTATGTGATAACAACAGCAAGTTTTAAAAGCAAAACATCAACCAAGTAAATGTATTTCAATCTAAATTGAGACACTGCTTATGTAGATCCCACAAAAGCCTTTGAGGATTAGACTTGGAGTAGACGTATGCACTATATGAAACAGTGACAGTATCTGAAAATCAAATCAACTACACATATAATATTATAGAGTAAGGCAATTAGAAAATAACAGAAACATAAGAAAGAAATAGAAAGGACAGTATAACAGACTAGAACAGAATAGAAAATCTTATTTATTTATTTTTAATCAACAATCAAAGACAATATGTGTTCATTGAACATAAAATTCATTTAAACTCTGTCAAATGAAGATGACTTCACAGGCATGTAAAAATGCTACAAAAGGGCCGTAATGGGGAAAGAAGAAACCTAATGTAAACTAGAGCTATCACTGAAGGTGATTAATACCCCCGCAATACTGCTTTGTCAGAGTATACAGAAATGATGTTTGCATCTTTCATGGGTGAAAGTTGAAAAATAATTGAAATCCTGAAAATTTGTTGCAAAAGTTGTGTTTAAAAATAGCGACTTGGGTTTTCACCGGATGTAAACAAAACTGTAAAAGTAGTTGACGTCACAAGGTTTTGTTGAATTGTGCTCCCCTTCTAAAAAATAATGGACTGATCCAAATGAAAAAAAAATATGTCATGCAAATCTAATCACGAATGTATGTTAAAAGTTTGAAAACTGGAGAAGTAGTTTGTGTCATAAGATTTTGTTAAATAATGCTCCCCTCCAACCAAAAATGGACTGATCCATAAAAAATATGTCACTAACATGCGCACTTCATGCAGAACATATGATTTCAGTTTCAAGTCGATATCTTGAAAACTGTAGAAGTTTGCAAAACACAATTTTGTTAAATCATGTCCCCTGCAAAAAAGAATGGAATGCACATGTACACTTCAGGCCGAACATATGTTTAAAGTTTCAAGTCAATATCTTAAAAACTGTAGAAGTAGTTCGTGTCACAAGATTTTGTTGAATCATACTCCCCTGCTAAAAAATAATGGACTGATCCACATGAAACAAAGTATGTCATGGAAATCTACTCACAAACTTATGTTTAAAGTTTGAAAACTGGAGAAGTAGTTTGCATAATAAGATTTTAAATAAAAGATCTTGTTAAATAATGCTCACCTGCAAAAAATAATGGACTGATCCACACAAAAATATGTTGCTGACATACACACTTCATGCAGAACATACAATTTTGGTTTCAAGTCGATATCTTAAAAACTGTAGAAGTTTGCATAACACGATTTTGTTAAATCATGTCTCCTGCAAAAAATAATGGACTGATCCACACAAAAAATATGTTACGCACATCTAAACTTCAGGCCGAACATATGTTTAAAGTTTCAAGTCAATATCTTAAAAACTGTAGAATTAGTTCGTGTCACAAGATTTTGTTGAATCAAACTCCCCTGCTTAAAAAATAATGGACTGATCCACATGAAACACAGTATGTCATGGAAATCTACTCACAAACGTATGTTTAAAGTTTGAAAACTGGAGAGTAGTTTGCGTCATAAGATTTTAAATAAAAGATTTTGTTTAATAATGCTCCCCTCCAAAAAATAATGGACTGATCCACAAAAAATATGTCGCTTACATGAGCACTTCATGCAGAACATACAATTTTAGTTTAAAGTCTTATATCTTGAAAACTGTAGAAGTTTGCATCACACAATTTTGTTAAATCATGTCCCCTGCAATAAATAATGGACTGATCCACACGAAAAATATGTCATGCACATCTACACTTCATGCCGAACACATGTATAAAGTTTCAAGGCAATATCTTAAAAACTGTAGAAGTAGTTCACGTCACAAGATTTTGTTGAATCATGCTCCCTTCCGATAAATAATGGACTGATCCAAATGAGAAAAAAAAATTTGCCCAAATGTACTCACAAACATATGTTTACAGTTTCAAGTCAATATCTTGAAAACTGTTGACGTAGTAAGTGTAGAAGTTTGCATAACATGATTTTGTTAAATCATGTCCCCTGCAAAAAATAATGGACTGATCCACACGAAAAATATGTCACGCACATCTACACTTCATGCCGAACATATGTATCAAGTTTCAAGTCAATATCTTAAAAACTGTAGAAGTAGTTCATGTTACAAGATTTTGTTGAATCATGCTCCCTTCCGAAAAATAATGGACTGATCCACATGAGAAAAAAAAATTGCGCAAATGTAATCACGAACATATGTTTAAAGTTTCAAGTCGATATCTTGAAAACTGCTGACGTAGTAAGTGTAGAAGTTTGCATAACACTATTTTGTTAAATCATGTCCCCTGCAAAAAATATATGTCACGCACATCTACACTTCATGCCGAACATGTGTATCAAGTTTCAAGTCAATATCTTAAAAACTGTAGAAGTAGTTCGCGTCACAAGATTTTGTTAAATCATGCTCCCCTCCGAAAAATAATGGACTGATCCACATGAGACAAAAAAAAAATTTGCGCAAATGTACTCGCGAACATATGTTTAAAGTTTCAAATCGATATCTTGAAAACTGTTGACGTAGTAAGTGTAGAAGTTTGCATAACACGATTTTGTTAAATCATGTCCCTGCAAAAAATAATGGACTGATCCACACGAAAAATATGTCACACACATCTACACTTTATGCCGAACAAATGTATCAAGTTTCAAGTCAATATCTTAAAAACTGTAGAAGTAGTTCGTGTCATAAGGTTTTGTTGAATCATACTCCCCTGCTAAAAAATAATGGACTGATCCACATGAAATAAAGTATGTCATGGAAATCTACTCACAAACGTATGTTTAAAGTTTGAAAACTGAAGAAGTAGTTTGCGTCATAAGATTAAAAATAAAAGATGTTGTTAAATAATGCTCCCCTCCCAAAAAAAATGGACTGATCCACAAACAAATATGTCGCTTTCATGCGCACTTCATGCAGAACATACAATTTTAGTTTCAAGTCTTATATCTTAAAAACTGTAGAATTTTGCATAACACGATTTTGTTAAATCATGTCCCCTGCAAAAAATAATGGACTGATCCACGCAAAAAATATGTCACGCACATCTACACTTCATGCTGAACATATGTATCAAGTTTCAAGTCAATATCTTAAAAACTGTAGAAGTAGTTCGCGTCACAAGATTTTGTTAAATCATGCTCCCTCCGAAAAATAATGGACTGATCCACATGGGAAAAAAACATTTGCGCAAATGTACTCACGAACATATGTTTAAAGTTTCAAGTCGTTATCTTGAAAACTGTTGACGTAGTAAGTGTAGAAGTTTGCATAACATGATTTTGTTAAATCATGTCCCCTGCAAAAATAATGGACTGATCCACACGAAAAATATGTCATGCACATCTACACTTCATGCCAAACATGTGTACCAAGTTTCAAGTCAATATCTTAAAAACTGTAGAAGTAGTTCGCGTCACAAGATTTTATTAAATTGTGCTCCCCTCCGAAAAATAATGGACTTATCCAGATGAGAAAAAAAAAAAATTGCGCAAATGTACTCACGAACATATGTTTAAAGTATCAAGTCGATATCTTGAAAACTGTTGACGTAGTAAGTGTAGAAGTTTGCATAACACTATTTTGTTAAATCACGTCCCTGCAAAAATAATGGACTGATCCACACAAAAAATATGTCACGCACATCTACACTTCATGCCGAGCATATATTTCAAGTTTCAAGTCAATACCTTAAAAACTAAAGAAGTAGTTTGCATCACAAGATTTAGAAGTTTGCATAACACGATTTTGTTTAATCATGACCCCTGCAAAAAATAATGGACTAATCCACACGAAAAATATGTCGACTAATCCACACGAAAAATATGTCAGGCACATCTAGACTTCATGCCGAACATGTGTATCAAGTTTCAAGTCAATATCTTAAAAACTGTAGAAGAAGTACGCGTCACAAGATTTTGTTAAATCGTGCTCCCCTCCGAAAAATAATGGACTGATCCGCATGAGAAAAAAAATAGTTCGCGCAAATGTACTCACAACATATGTTTAAAGTTTCAAGTCGATATCTTGAAAACTGTTGACGCTGTAAGTGCCACAGACAGACCGGGTCAACGAACCAACGAACCAACCGGATGATGACTCCTATATACCCCCTATACTTCGTATGCGGGGGTATAAAAATATTCTGGGGGAAAACTGCAGTATTTTAAAGAATGTTTTAGAGAGGAAAGTGCCACTTAACAGCCCCGCCTGATAAACAATTAAAAGGACCTTCTTTTATGCTGAATTTTTTTTTTCCAATAAATTCCTTTTTTGTAATTATTTTGTTTATTTATAACAATACACACATTGTGAAAGAATGGCTATCATAATATAGTTGTTTTCTTTTGGTATAACACATAAAGGCAACAGAAGAGTAAAGCTTACTTGAGTTTTTTCATCTCCTCGTTCCTGAAGTCCTCTATTCTCTTCAGCTCCTCTGCTTTCTCTTTCTCAAACTCTCCTATCTCCTTCTTCAACATGGCCAGGCCCTTAATATGTACAAACACATTTCATGTTAACCCTTTCCTCCATATATACGCATTTTTACGCATGTAAGACCAGTGTAAATCCAGATCAGCCGGCACATCCATGCTGTCTGATCAGGATCTGCACTGGTCCCATTTTGGTCAGAAATAACATATAAACAAATAAAAAAGCGAACAGTTTAGAACTGTTTAGATCCTGATTAGACGGCACGGATGTGCAAAATTCTTGCGGAACAAATGTGAGATTGTACATGTAGATCAATCTGTATTACATATTTCAGATGATGGGGAACTTATTTAACCCTTACTCTATATAACATGTGCAAATGGTGTAGATCTAGATCAGCTGGCACATCCATGCATCTTTATCAGAAATAACCTAATGAATCAAAAAAGCCATCAGTAGATCCTGATCAGATGGCAGAGATATGCCAGATGATCTATATTAACACTATTCGCCTACTGAAAAACAGCCATATGCCAAGGAGTAAATGCTTAAAGATGAATATAGAAATTAATATCAACCAATAAAAAAGATAAATATACATTCTTTGTTCACTTTCAAGCTGAGCACAGGTAGAAAAATGTGCTTAATTTTAGGTCCGAGTGCAGACTGCAGTTAAATCCAGTGCCCAAGGTTATAAAGCTGAGCATGGAAACCAGTCTCAAATCTCAAGCATCTAATTGGTTTCCAATCTCAGCTTTATAACCTTCAGCCCAGGACATACTCTAAGCCATAACTTAGCCAAAAGAAAGAAAAATAAGACAATAATTAGACATTTGTATAGCTTTCAATTTTAAAAGAAAAAAAAAAGATGAACATCTTTTCAGAAACATACCTGTTCCCTCTCTGTGCGTAGATTTGCCAGATGCTTGTTCTCGTTTCGAAACTTCTCAATCTCTCTCTCCAGCTCCATCAATTTGTCACGCAGAATCTTAGACTGTACTCCATCACCGGAGCTAGAGGCTGTTTGGATTTTCTCCAAATTCTAATAATATCAAATGAGTGGGATCCAGTATTTTTTCTGAATAACTTTGTAAATTTTACAGGATAATTTATTCATAAATTCAAAAAACAAACCCACTTATCATTGAGGTGAACCCAATTGTATTGAAGACCACTTTTGGGAACCCTCTAAAATGCCACATTCAGAAAATACAGCCAATCATGGAGTTCTTCACCCAGGTTTGAACCAGGGGCCAAGTTCACCATCTTAACAGTCTTTAATTTATAAAATATGTTTTTATTGATGTGGATAACTACACTATAGCATACCTGTTCTTCCATTTTCTTTTGAGGAGGTTTAAGAGACGGAAACAGCTTAGAGACAAGCTTGGATGTGGGTGGGGTATCCTCTCCCTCTTTTTCAGAAACTATTGATTTGATAGGAGCTAAAACAAAAAAATATAAGTCTAATTAAGACATTAACATTTAGCTTTTACAATGCCTATTACCTTACAGACACAAGTAAATTGTTTTGTTTCAAATCATATAACACCCTATTCATCTTTAAATTGCAATGTGAAAGCAAATAATCCAGCCTTCAGATTAGATAATGATTTTTAATCAATTGTTTTTTATGTGTTCAATTCAATTTTGTTTTTATTATAAGTATAAATCTGAAATAACCATTTATCATTTCAATTTATTACTCATTAAAAATGAGCATTATGTAAAAAACAACAACAAAAAGTGTTATAAATCTGTATTATATCTGCACAATATTTAATAGAATTTACATTCAATAAAAAAAAAAGAGGGAAATTAAATATTAACCAACCAGTTAGAGGATTTTCTGTCTCATTTTCCTCTACCAGTGTTTTATCATGCTCTCCTTCAGACTCTTTCCGCCGTCTTGCCTTCAAAATCTTTGGAGTTAACTCTCCCCACTCATCATCATCATCAAACTGCAACGCCTTCTTTTCTCCGAAACTTTTCCGAGTATTTGAATGCCCTTTATTAGAGTCTGAATCATCGCCATCACTAAAACTGTTATTTTTATTTCCTGCGGAATCAGAATCTGAATGATAAGAAAACTTCACGTCTTCCTTCTTGAGAATTTCATGTCTGAGATTTGATTCCATTAAGACTTTTTCTTTTGAAATGACTATGGGGGATTTTCCCTTTGGTGCAAATGCACTTACATTTAAACTAGTGTGTATTAATTCTGAATCAGTTGGCAGGCTCTGAAATGGGAACTTGTTGCTATCATCTCGTTTAGCAACTTTACGAGTCAAAGGTTTTGAGGGAGATATTTTTTCAGAATTGTCTTTCCCTGCTGAAAAATCATATTCATCATCATCATCATCATCATCATCATCATCATCATCATCATCATCATCATCATTGTCATCACTTTTATTTCTGTCATCTTCATCCGAGTCAATATCACGTTCTGACTCGGATGTTTGACTACTTGTTTCAGTAAATCCAGTATAACTCAATGCTCTTTCTAACTTTTTGTCGGTTGAACACACTGAAGAGTTTTTTAAATGACTATGGTTATAACCTTCATCTGGCAAGGAACTTCCCTCACTATGGCCACTGTTTGAAAATTTATTGGTCATCAGACCTTTATCTTTATTATGGTGTTTATCATCACCATCATCACTGTCATCCTCCTCCTCATCATCATCACTGCTAGAATCATCACTACTATCACTCACAGATTCATATTCATCATCATCGTCATCTTCATGACTAACAATTTTCCTACTTTTTTTACGCACTATTTTTTGTTGTGATGCAGTTTTTTCCTCACTACTTTGAGAAACACTTTTCTGTTCAGAAACTTTCCCAGAATCACTGGATTTCAGTTTGATCGGCTCAGTTGCATGAGAAGGAGCTATTTTTCTGACATTTGCCTGTTGTTCAAGCTGCTCCCTGTGCTTTGCTTGTTTCTCCAGCTCTAGTTTCTTGATGAGAGCTGCACGTGGACTTGTCGGCCTGCCCATTTCTTGACTCTGAAAAATGTTGAAAAGAAAATTAATGATATCCAATTACTTACATGTTTATTTTACATGTACCATATAAAAAATTGAAATAAACAATATAATGTGGATATTAACTAGTAGCATGTTCACAATTGGTAATTTCTTAATAAGAATAGCTGTCTTCCTTGCGCATATAGAAAACTCATTGTATGTTTAAGATTACATATAACTTTTGTAGAAACTTGAGATTTTAATGTGGGTATGTACCAGCTCTGTATGGCACTGAAACTAACAAATTTTATTTTTTAATGCATTTTTGTTGAACAAATCTGTAAAGTTGAAAAGAGAGGTAATAAGTTTTCAAAAAGTAGTACAGTACAACATAAACAGTTTCTTAACAGTAACAAGAAACAACAAGTGACAGGAAATTGTCACAAAACCAGGTTTTCATTTTGCAGACTGATGGCCAAGCGCAAATGTGTTTTTAAAGTGAGCAGATATACATAATGTGAAAAAAAAAAACAAAGTTTTATAATAACAGAGTATTCTCCCTTTTATATAAACTTAAATAAGGAGACACAAAATTGCTAACGAACAGATGGACGGACAACCAGGGGCATAACATTATACACTGACATGAGGGCCAATTGGCCCTGAATCGCTCACCTGATTCTAAAAGACATGAAATGTTAGGTAGAACAGAACATATTGAAGTACAGTAAAGTACAGTACCAATATTCCAAGTTTGGAGTCAATAAGCAAAAGCAAACTCAAGTTATTAAGCTGAAACTGAATTTCTATTTTTAGCAACAGTGACCTTGACCTTGATCACAGACACCTGGGTAGCAATCCCAAGCTGCCTCTTGATATAAGCTTATTATACACCAAGTGTGGATTCAATAGGCCAATGCAAACTCAAGTAATTTATTGGAAACTGAATTTTTATTTTTAGCAACAGTGACATTGACCTTGATCACAGACACCTAGAAAGCAATCCCAAGCTGCATCTTGATATAAGCTACACATACACCAAGTTTGGAGTCAATAGGCAAAAGCAAACTCAATTAAGCAGAAACTGAATTTGTTTTTTAGCAACAGTGACCTTGACCTTGATCACAGGCACATGGGTAGCAATATTTAGCTGCCTCTTGATATAAGCTACTCATACACCAAGTTTAGAGTCAACAGGCCAAAGCAAACTCAAGTAATTAAGTGGAAAATGAATTTCTATTTTTTGCAACAGTGACCTTGACCTTGATCACAGACACCTGGGTAGCAATCCCAAGCTGCCTTTTGATATAAGCTACTCATACACCAAGTTTGGAGTCAATAGGCCAAAGCAAACTCGAGTTACTAAGCAGAAACTGAATTTCTATTTTTAGCAACAGTGACCTTGACACTGTGGTCAAACCCCGACAATATGCGCAAGGACACTTCATGATGATACTTCTGTGAAAGTTTGGTTGAAATCCATTGAGAAATGTAGGAGGAGTTGCGCACAGAAACATTTTTTTACGCACGCCCTCCCGCCCACCCGCCACCGACGTACCCCAATCTAATAACCAGGATTTTTTCTTCGGAAAACCTGGTTAAAAATACCAATTTTATTTCAGAGAAAACTCTGCATTTCACTGAAAATCATTAAATAAATACAGATTTGCCACAAGATAACATGTAGTATTAAACAATAAAAACAAGAGCTGTCAGAGGAGACAGCATGCTCGACTATTCGAATCATTTGAAACAAATGCAATTTGAAGATTAAAACAATAACAACTATGGCCATACATTCATGTGCAATCAGGAAAAATATTTACAAGTGAATGGTACGGGAGAAATTCTTTTCAAATAACAGAAATAATTCCTTAATGTACCATAAATATTAAACTGAATAGGGGAATAACTATGAAATATTTCTGAATTTGTTAGAAAACTTGTTAGTAATTTTTTATTAGAGACATTTACTTTTAGTCAAATATCAATCACTTCAGTAATGTTACAGAAAAAGAACTGAAATGAAAATATAATGGTAGTTTGAAGTTGATACCTTAAGTATTTGCAAAGTTATCGATGAAGTGCACTTAAGTGAAAATATAAGTGAAACTAGAAATGTGTCCATATGACACGGATGCCCCGCTATGCATCATTTTCAGACACTCAAGTGCAATGATGGGAATAATACGCGATACACTGCCCTTTCATGGTGAACATTTGTGTCAAGTTTTTTTGAAATCCCTCCATTATAATGAAGTTACAGCCTGGACAAGAAAATTCTATTTTTGGTAACAGTGACCTTGACCTTGGACCTTCAGGCTTGGGTATTGTGCGGACACACTGCCTTTTCATGAACATTTGTGCAAAGTTATTTTAAAATCCCTCCATTTATAACAAAGTAACAGCCAGGACAAGATAATTCTATTTTTAGTAACAGTGACCTTGACCTTTGACCTACAGGCATGGGCATGGTACGTGACACACCGCCCTGTCATGGTGAACATTTGTGTCAAATTATTTTGAAATCCTTCCATTCATAACAAAGTTACAGCCTGGACAAGAAAATTCTATTTTTAGTAACAGTGACCTTGACCTTGGATCTACAGGCATGGGTATTGTGCGGACACACCGCCTTGTCATGGTGAACATTTGTGCCAAGATATTTTGAAATCCCTCCATTCATAACAAAGTAACAGCCTAGACAAGAAAATTCTATTTTTAGCAACAGTGACCTTGACCATTGACATACAGGCTTGGGCATGTACGTGACACACCGTCTTGATATGGTGAACAATTATACCAAGTTATTTAAAAACCCAATAAGAAATAACAAAGTTACAGAGCGGACACGATTTTGCAAGAAAATTCTATTTTTAGTAACAGTGACCTTGACTTTGGACCTACAGGCATGGGTATTGTACGCGACACACCGCCTTGTCATGGTGAACATTTGTGCCAAGTTATTTTGAAATCCCTCCATTCATAACGAAGTTAAGGGCCGACTGTATATTTTGCTTAACACAAAATGTAAGCGAAAAAGGGGCATAATTTGAAAAATATTGGAAGAAGGGTTATGGGTCTTGTTGGTTATGATGTAGATTTTGATGGTGAAAATATATTTCAAGTTTCAAGGCAATATCTCAATTAGTTTTAAAGTTAGAGGCAAAATGCATATTTTGCTTGACACAAAATATAATAAAAAAAGGGGCATAACTTGAAATATATTGACAGCAGAGTTATGGGTCTTGTTGGTAATGATGTAGAATTTGATGGTGAATATATATTCCAAGTTTCAAGTTGATATCTCAAGTAGTTTATAAGTTATGGACCAAAGTGCATATTTTCCTTAACGCAAAATTTAAGTGAAAAAGGGGCATAACTTGAAAAATATTGGAAGCAGAGTTATGGGTCTTGTTGGTAATGATGTAGAATTTGATGGTGAATATATATTCCAAGTTTCGAGTTGATACCATAAGTAGTTTTCAAGTAATGGACCAAAGTGCATTTTTTGTTTAACGGACGCCGACGCCGACACCGGGGCGAGTAGGATAGCTCCCCTATTCTTCGAATAGTCGAGCTAAAAACCATGTATTTCTTCGCACTCAGTTTTTTTTAAGATTAAGATTCTGTTGTGTTTTATTATAATCTGTTGTTTTCTTAAGTTGTCAATGTGATGTCACCGTTACCTTGGGTAAGGCACCACTAAGGATCCTGTCATTTTGTAGTCCTCTCAGACCTTTAGTTACAATGGACGAGTTACTACAGAATGACATGTTGTCTGCAAACTGTTCCAGTATCTCAAATTCATCTAAATCTTCCATATCCCTCTAAAATATAAAACACAAATGCATTCAGTACTTGTCTTCTTCTTCAGGCATATTCAATGTTTAATGGCATCTTTTAACATTTTTAATTATTGTACAGAATGAAAATAAATGTCTAAAACTGTCAGAATATATACCCATCAGAGAGCTTTAATTTGGCTAATCAAAGGGCGACACATAAATTAGGCTTATAATAAAAATGGTTCAGCTATATTGGTATCCATGTGCAAACAGTGTAGATCCAGATAAGCTGGCAAATTTGTGCAATTTGATCAGGATCATTACTGTTTTCTGTTAGATTCCTGGAATTATTTCTGACCAAGAACTGACCAGTGTAGATCCAGCTTCACATATTTTGTTCACAGATATCAAGTCAATAATCATTTCTCATCTTTAAGCGATGATTCCCATTGTATGTGATTAATTAACACTGCAACCATCATACCTCTGATTCTTTCTGTCTCTCTTTTAGGTTGGCAACAAAAGAGGCATCATCAGGGAAAGAATCTGCCCGGGTCACTTTAGGCTTAGAATCGGCTAGCTGTGCAGTCTTCTGAGATATCATTGTGTTGGGTGGTTTCTCTACCTCTTTTGAAGATGTTTTCTTATTCTGGAAATAAGAAATGAATCAATGGCATACTAAACAATACTGGACTGATTTCTCCCACTCCAGTATTTAACTAAATGACAGAAATGAACAAGTCTTTGCTTGAATTTATATTGTTAAAGCTCTTCTGGAATCTACAAACTAAATGGCAAACATTTCTGACACTGACAGGCCAACGTGTTCTGCCTTAATGTGTTATGGCTGCAAATATGTGCTGTTTATTAGATTTATAGAACAGCAAGTAAGGTGCTATTCTAGTGGACAATAACCAAGCATACTGCTATTGGTAAAATTGCAAGCCAGCATACGCCTATGGGTAGAACCCTAGATAGCATTCTACGAGCACCCAAACAAATAGCTGCCAGTGGCTTCGGATGGCAAAATACCATTGTTACCTCAAATTGATATTATCCTCCGACACTAATTATTATGGAGAACTGTACATGTAACCCTTTACTCCATACATACGGGTTTTATCACACAAAGTAGACCCAGATTAGCCAGCACATCCATGCTGTTCGTTCATGATCTACACAATTAGTTTCTTGGTCAAAAACAACATCCAAAAGTGAGCAGATGTACCGGCTGATCTGGATCAACACTGGTTGCCCATTGTGATAAAAGTCATGTATATGGATTAAAGAGTTAACTTTTCTGTGCCAGTTGACAATGACAACTTGTTTTGTGAACACTGGGAACACTTCACCAAAGATGATTTCTATCCATCTACCATATCATATCAGTCAGTTGAGAACATCTGTTATTTTTATGACCTGCTTTTTTATACTTTCATCTTATAGAAATAAACAATATAGCAAACCTTTTGGTTCTGCTTTTGTTGTTTCCCAGCCTGGTTTGGTGGTTTCTGACTAGTCTGTTTGCTGGCTTTACCTTGAGCAGGTGGTTTGGATGACACCTTACTACCTGTTACAAACATTACATATTCAAATATAAAATAATCATAAGCCAGATTTCTGGTCTCCAACCTCAGTCAAAATTTAATGGTGATTATTTCCTCACAATACTGTCTATATGACCTGGCTATTTTAGTGAAACAGCTGCTATTTTGTTTTAGCCAAGAATCCAAATTAAGTTTCATTAACCCCACATGTTTTAGAACTTGCTTCAATAGTTCTTTAATATATCTTGACATACTACAAATAACACACTGTTGATGGTACTCTAATAACTGCACATTCTGGTGTACAAGTAGAAAATGTATTGTGCGAGCAAAACATCAATCAAGACTGTTAAATGGTGTAGTGTTTTAAGTCCCAGACATTCAAGGCACTTAATGTATTACGGGTCAACATTCGGGGGGAATTTCCTATCATAATTAGGAAATAACCATGTTTCTTAATCCTTTAAGATCTTGTACAGTGCCAAAGGTTATAAAACTGAGCATAGAAACCAGTCTCAATTCTCAAGCATCTGATTGACTGGTCGCCATTTCAGCCAATCAGATGCTTAAGATTTGAGACTGGTTTCCATCCTCAGTAACCTTGGGACCAGATGTAGCCAGTAGGTGGTCTCTTTAAGAATGTAAGTTCAGTAAAACATTACTGTACCCTGTTTAGCTTGGCTGTCACTGCCTCCTTGAGGTTTCTGTGGTGCTGATTTACCAGATCCCTGGTTTTGTGTGATCCCTGAGGTCTTAGACTTCTTGTTTCTTGTTGGTTTCTGGCCTGGTTTGGAATGGAACCTGGAAATCCCCTCGCCTTTCTTGAGAAAGCTACGCTTAGGCTGACTAGGTGAGTCTTGGTTGGCCTCTGCCTGCTTCAGCTGACAATTTAAACATAAATAAAATGAAATGTTACGTATTTAAAGGCAAATTATGTCAGAAAATTAAGCAGGCTTACGCAGTATTAAGCAGTATTTACTGCTAAGTGTTTTACCAATGTCATTTATATTTAAAGCAGGTAATTATTATTGAACGTTTTCGATGCTCAACAAAAAATAAACATGAGACTGTATACTTGACCTATATGCCCAGAGTTGGATTGCCAAGCTTTGTTAATAGTGGTTCAAAATGAAAATTGAATGTATTTTGCACTTGTCTGTGCATTTTGATATTTCTTTTGCAAGAAACAATGTTTAAGCCATCGTATTTTATGGGAGGATGTGAAATGTATATTTTCTATATGTACCTCAGAGTTATTAAAAGTTTAAAAGTTTAGTTTCTTTTTTTTGCTATTATGTATTATGTAATTCATGAAAATAAATTTTTAATCAGACAAACTTTCAAATACATTATGTACATTAAAGTATTGACTTTTTTAAATAAGGGTACTGAAATAATGATATGTCTTCATGCTTCATGGCCATTTTGCTCAAAACTAGCTCCACTGATGAATAACAAGTATAAATGTTTAGGCAAACATAAACTGAATTTAAAGCAAACAAAATACTTAACAAGAAGTAGTCACTGTATTGGATGAGTTCATGAAGTTTGAGGAAAAAATTTGGAAACAATTGAAATAATGATCTCATGGCTGGGCTTATATATTATTAACCCTTTCCTCCATAAATACGCATTTTTACGCATGTGCGATCAGTGCAGATCCAGATCAGCTGGCACATCCATGCCATCTGATCAGGATCTGCACTGGTTGCATTTTGGTAAGAAATAACCTAATGAATCAAAAAGCGAACAGTTTAGATCCTTATCAGATGGCATGGATGTGCTGGATGATCTGGATCTAAACTGTTCGACCTTGCTATAAAGGTGTATGTATCTATGGAGGAAAGGGTTAACATTATGGTTGACTTACTCTTTCTTCCTCGGCCTTCAGCTGTTCCTCTAGTAGTTGTTCAAACGTCTTCCCACCTTCAATACCTGGTTTTATAGGAATCTCATCAATGTTTACATCCTCTCTTACCTACAATACATACCAGAATGTTGTTAACTATGTATACAGAACTCTTAATGATACCAAGCTTTTTGTGGCGAAATGGTGGTTGTGATACAAACACTGTATCTGCAGAAAAAGGTGCAGATTTGGTTTGTTTTCCGCATTAATCAAAATATTGAGAAATGCATCATGGCAAAAAAAAAAAACAATGCAAAACAAACAACACTTAAAAATTATCTAATAAATCAAAAAGCAAACAGTGTTGATCCTGATCAGAAAGGAATATATTTTGCGGAAAGGGTTAATACCTCAATCTGAGTTTCTTCCTGATTTTCATCACTATCCGTCACCTCTTCATCCTCCTCATCTTCATCAACATCATCATCTTCATCATCATCACTGTCATGGTGTTCCTCCTCACTATCATCTTCTGAATGTTCATTTTCTTCATGTATTTTTACTGTCCTGAAATCAAATTATAATTTTCAAACTATTTCACTTGATGTGTTCAAACTATATTAGTAGTATATGTTAATAAGTAAGTGATTTGATATTGGCCCTGTTATTTGTCCGAGGGCAGTCAGTTATAAACCCCTTACTCCATTTATATGAGTTTTATTGAGTGTGACCAGTGTACGTATAGATCCAGATCAGCCAGCACACCAGTGCCACATGATATGGATCTACACAGGCCTGAAGGTTATAAAGCTGAGCATGGAAACCTGTCTCAAATCTCAAGCATCTGATTGGCTGAAATGGCGACTGGTCGCCATTTCAGCCAATCAGATGCTTGAGATTTGAGACTGGTTTCCATGCTCAGTTTTATAACCTTGGGCACTGGTCACCTCTTGGACAGAAATGGTCCTATTTATCTTAAAGCAAACAGTGTAAATCCTGAACAGACAGCACAGATGTCTCCTGCCAAATCTGGATCTACACTGTTCAACCATGGAAATCAACCATATCCCATGGAAGAAAAGGGTTCATAAATTTTATAACATCATCTTTCAGCAAACATCTTTTGTTACAGACTGTTGACTGAACAGCTAAATTCTACTTTGACTCACGTCAACATGTCATGAAGGGATTCTTTTATTTAATCTGCCCTGATACATGTAAAATGTTTACATAAGTGATGTTGTAATAGCTTCTGAAATGAGAACTTAACTCTGGTTTTTGTTCTGAAATTCAGAAAGGAACAGTAATTGAGAAATACATATATGTGTTTAATATGCAGAAGTTCAACTTGTTTTTCAAACCATAAAATCAACTGTTGCAAATATTCATTTCTAACTGCAATAGAATACTTTTTTGAAAAAGTGAAGAGTACAGTGTCAAGTTATTTAAAATGCTCCAACTTCACTTGTTATGTCTCTCAAACCCAATTCTCTTAAAGTCAACCTTACCTAGATTCAGCATGTTTTGCGTGTTGCATTTCTAGCATAGTAGGTGACTGAGCTGACAAATTCATGAACTCTGTGTCCGCTTCTAGCTCTGCAAAGGACCTGTGTAACTTCTTTGGAGCCTGTGTAATGTAACATTTAAGTCATTTTTCATTAACCTTTTAATCAATATTTACAAGTTTTATTTTATTGAGATAAGTGTAGATCCAGATCAGCTAGCACATCTGTGCCATCTGATCAGCCTGCCCCATCAGGATTTACATTGTTCGCTTATTGGTCAGAACTAACATAACGAATCAAAAAGCAAACAGTGTAAATGGCAGAAATGTGCCAACTGATCAGGATCTACAATGTTCACTCATGGACTAATAGCCATATCCCATGAAGTAAAGGGATAAACAACAGTTCTTTTGCTTTTAGATAAATAATTGTAAGTAAAAAATGGAGTTATCATTTTCTGTACTTTCTGCTGTAAAAGTTGAATTTGTTTTCCAGTATTGTTATGGTATAGTAACATAATAAATTTGTAAAGGGATTCTAATTATACATGTACATGAACATATTCAATCAACAGTACTAAATACAATATAAAATGTATGCCAATCCAGATAACTAGTTTGACTAGAATTTAATTCAAACAATATACATATACCAGCAAATTATTACATGATATTAAAAACAAATAATTTGTGTAATTTTATTTTAATCAAGAAGTGTGGGGGACCATCATGTTTTTTTATAATTTTTTTTCTTAGTTGATAAAGGAGAATAACTGTAAGGAGTGTGCAAATTATAAAATTTGCAATTAGAAGTTACTAATTTAAAATAAACATCTGTCACATAATTATATAATTACTCTATAACCCAGCTACTAGTATTTAAGTGAACAAGCTGCTATTTTGTTTTGAGCAGAAAATCACTCTGCTATTGTCAGTGAAGCTTCTTATACTTAAATAATGAGATCACTGAAAATATGGATCTATCTGAGTATACTTACATCCTGTTCATGAGGGTTGAACCGCTGTTTGAGTTGAGACATACTCTTCAGCTGTCCCTGTCTCATCTGGTGTGCCCCAACATCTACACTTGCCTCTGACGCAGAGTCTGGAATCGGGAACATGCCATCCTCAACAGTTGCCTGGCTGCCTCGGTTAGAATTGGTGTCACTGAATAAGTCCGGGTTGGTTTTTATTTCATCATCGTCTTCTTTTGGTTGTACGTACATCACTGGCTTGGGAAGGGAGCTTTTACTCTGAAGATAACGCTGTTGGTTATTAAAGAATAAAAGTCTAACCTTATTTCTTCTATACTGATTAGTGCACAAGTACTTAAAAGTTTATATTTGTTACACTATTGGGTTACACTACAATCATCATGAATGTTATCCGTCGAAACAATTATTCACTACAGTATATAGCCACAGGCTGTGGAAAATCTTTTAAGAATTAGGAAATATAAGAGGCATATCAGGATTGGAGGCACATCTGATCAGGATCTGCACTATTTGCATTTAGATTTATTAGGTTATTTCTGACAACAATGCAACCAGTGCAGATCCACATCAGACAGCACAGATGTGCTGGCTAATCTGGATCTACACTGGTCGTACTCTCGTTCAAATGAGTAACGGTAAATATCCAACCATTAATCACTTTCCTCTATTTACAAACAAAATCTGAAAAGCCTTTATAAAAACAATAAATTAGGAATATCTTTCAATTAAGTAATTATTGTTGTTGTTTAGACAATAAACAAGAAATGAATTGGTGTACTTATCGTTGACTGTTTATTTACTGGGAGGTTGTAAACAAGAGGCCCCAGAACATAATAGTAAATGTGCATTACATTAATAATGTAATAATCATGTAACTTAACATGTCAATTATAAAACCTAACAACACCAGGTTTGAAAATTTGTGGTTTCCAATATTTGAAAATTACTTATATGTATAAATATGTATCTACATTTGTGTGCACGGGGAGGTTAAAATTTGTGGTTTGTCCTGCATATAAAAATCCAAGAAATTAGTACCCCGTGAATATATATTGATATTTATGTTTTCACAGCATGTAGCCACATCTACTTACTTCATTAGCTGTAGAGGAAGACAGAAACTGAGACATATCCAACCCAGCTGAGACCTGTCTTCTTGGTGGTGTCTCTGTGTCAGCATACAGACTCGGCTGACCTCCTGAAAAATATAAACATGTTGCTTCATGTTTTGCTTTATTTTTTAGTAGCTGAAATGTATGAAACATTTCACTGAAGTCATATGTTTATGCAGATGTAGGTTTAGAATCCCTTCACAGAGTAGTAAGTTAAGAGTTGTTAATTCAAGAGACATGAAAATTGTGTCAAAATTACCTTCACTTTGATGCCGTTTATGTCTTCAAATTTTTCAATATAAAGATAAATAGTTTATACCCGACAGTAAGTTACTGAGTAACATGCTGTAAAATTTCCACTTAACATACATTTTAAATCATTCTGTTGATCCCATTGATGTTTTTTTAAGAACATTTTTTACTGATAGATGTAGCTTTACATCACCTTTTCTCATAGATCTGGATCAGCTGACACATCTCAGGGATTGACTTAGGTTGGCAGAACAAGAAGAAGTTTTTCCAATTTCTTGGAAAAGATAACCATAATTTTGGCTTTCTGAATGAAATAGTATAGGAAAAAACTTCTCCCTTAGCTCAGCAGTGGAAGGAGTTTTGGAAATTTAGGGAGACTATTTCCCCCAAGTCTCCCTCTTAGTCATTCCCTGCATCTGTGCATTCTGATCCGTATTTACATTGTTGGCTTTTATACTGGGTTATTTCTGGCTAAGAGGAGATCACTGTAGATATCTCCAGATCAGATGGAACAGAATGGCTGGTTATTCTGTAACTACAGTTGCACTGGTCGCACATGTGATAAAACCTGAATATATGAAGTAGATATTTAGATGACTTCCCCCCATGTCTTTCTCCATGTCACTGATTCCCAGTATTACAACCAGCTATATCAGAGAGTACAAATCATATATGTATACTTGTTTGCTCTTAATCTTATTGCTATATTCCTCTGAAATAGGTATCTTGAAATAAAAGATAAATCAGTTACCTCCCCACTGGTTATCCCTCTGCTTAGCTATCATGCCTTGCATTCTTTCTTGCTCTTTTCTCAACAAACCAAGCTGTTGTTGTTGTTGTGACATGAGCATCTCCTGTTGTTGTTGTTGCCATTGTCTTAGTTCTTTAAATCTTTGTAACAATCTTGCCTGCTCCATTGCTTGTTGCTGCTCAATCAAATCTCTGCCTGCCTCTAAAATATTTTCAAAATGGTGCAAAATTAAAACTATTTAACTTTCTCCTATGTCCCATTTGACTTTTTTGTGGCCTATTTGACTTGTGGCTTATATGACTTGTGGCCTATTTGATTTGATACCCTTTTATATTAGTGTATAAGTAACATCAATTTTGGGGTACAAGTCACATACAGAGGACATGACTAAAAGCACTGTCAATTGGGAGTTTTCATTCTTGTTGTCAAATATACCTTTCAGAATGTGATAATTAATAAATTCCAAGTATTCTGCCAATCAGACAAGTACTTTCAAATATGTTAGATACATTAAGTTTCAGATTTAACTTTAAGCCATTTAAATGAGAATAACTAAAATAGCCAATCAAGAGTTATTAATACAAGTAAATCTGTGAGCTTATGCTCACTAGTGATACCCCCGCTGTGAGAAATATGACTTTCAAAATGTAATTTGCATTTTTCAATAAAGATGCCCTTTGGTTTATGCAATGCACCTTTATAGTGATAAAGATACCCTTTGGATTGTGTAGCACACCTGTATAGTAACAAAATCTCAAAATAGTCTGTAAACAGGAAGTAGATGAGCTAGGAGCATAAAATCACTTTTTACCATATGGGACTATAGAATAAAGCATTATGTAAAATATCAGGCTGCTACATGTTGTAGTTGCTTGGAAAACTGCGACAGAAATTGTGAAGTATGTCAATTATGTGTAAAAATGTAAGTATTCGGTTAACAGGAAGTAGATGAGCAAGGAGCATAAAATCACATTACACCATATGGGACTATAGGATAAAGCAATATGCAAAATGTCAGGTTGGTGCATGTTATAGTTGCATAGAAAACTGCGACGGAAATTGTGCATGTTTGTCATCTATGTGTAAAAATCTAAGTATTCAGAAAACAGGAAGTAGATGAGCAAGGAGCATTAAATCGCTTTACACCATATGGGACTATAGGATAAAGCATCATGCAAAATATCAGGCTGCTGCATGTTGCAGTTGCTTAGCAGTTGCTTAGAAAACTGGGACGGAAATTGTGCATGTTTGTCATCTATGAGTAAAAATCTAAGTATTCAGTAAACAGGAAGTAGTTGATCAAGGAGCATAAAATCGCTTTACACCATATGGGACTATAGAATAAAGCATTATGTAAAATATCAGGCTGCTAAATGTTGTAGTTGCTTGGAAAACTGCGACGGAAATTGTGAAGTATGTCAATTATGTGTAAAAATGTAAGTATTCAGTTAACAGGAAGTAGATGAGCAAGGAGCATAAAATCGCATTACACCATATGGGACTATAGGATAAAGCAATATGCAAAATGTCAGGCTGCTGAATGTTATAGTTTCTTAGAAAACTGCGACGGAAAATAAAAATGCCCTTTGGTTGATGAAATGCACCTATATAGTAACAAAATCTAAAAATATGCATCAAACAGGAAGTAGTTGAACATGGAGCATAAAATTGCTTTACACCACATGGGACTATAGGATGAAGCAATATACAAAGTATCAGGCTGCTGCATGTTATAGTTGCTGAGAAAACTGTGACGTTAATTTTGTTAAGGACGCACGGACAAGGGTAAAACAGTATACCCCCCTCTTCTTCGAAGCGGGGGTATAAATATTGTCAGAAACAGCTTTGATGATGCAAATGGTATATTTAATGTATTGTGCCAATCGGGCAAGTACTTTCAAGGACATACCCACCATTAAATTTAAGGTTTAAGTAATTTAAAAGCGATATAACTGAAAAATAACCAATCAAAGGTTAATCATTATTGTGCTCAGAATAAGCTTTCTTCATGCAGAGGGTATATATTTGAGCATTATGTCAACAGCACACATAATTTCAAGGAAATAACAACATCAGATTACAAGTTGTGCAACTACTTGATGCTGATAATGGCAAATATGTGTTTACCTGCTATCGCTGACAACCAAACAATGAATACATGTAAAAATTCAAACAACTCATATACTCTAGGATGTTTTGATATCTTCACACAATTTATTTTTATAATTCTTTTAAAATAAAGTAATCTGCTGACCTGATCTACTTGTCACATCTTCTGTTCTCATGCTAGAGGCTAGACTGACACTTGTTTTCATGTCTCCCATTCCATGCTGTTGCATCATTCGCTCAAAATTCAAAGTCTGCATAAACATCTGACTGGGCACATCCATATCCCACATGGGATAGGGGCCACCCATTGAACTTGGTGTTGAGATCGGTGGTCGAAATCCCCCAAAACCATTCATCTCTGAAAGTGGCGTCCCTCTTGTTTGAAGCAATGAGTCAGGAATATATCTTGGATTCGGTCCAGGCTGCAAATTACCTGAATATGCTTGAGGTGGCATGCCATTGGCCATTCCTGGCCAAGATGGTCTTGAGCCAAATGAATTATCCATTCTCAAACGATCAAACGTGTTTTACCCCATCAGTATTACAAGAAATTACTGTCAGCAAATTTACAACTTGATTTCAAGAGTAAAAAATTGGATAGCGTTTACAACTAGTCTATATGATGAACATGTCATACAAAAACAGTGAAATTCCCGACGGTATTTGTTTTATTCACCGCCTTGTTTTCAACATGTCCCTTCCTGAGAATTAACTGAGCCGACTTTCCAAACACTTCCGCTAGAAAATATGTTTGGTTTAAATTTTATGACTACTGGAAGAAGTCATATGTGAATCCTCGTTATTTAACAAAGATGTCTATATAAAATGAACACTAACTGCTAAGGAAATTAAGAAAGAATTCCGTAACAACAAAAATGTTTACACTGTCCGCCATTTTCAATTCAGTTTCGTAATATTTTCTAATCGTGAGTAGTGCAAAATAAAATCTAGATATCCGGTACTGTTCCGGATAATCATTCTACAATATGTGAGAGCATGTAGTTTAGAGAAATTTCACAAGTCTTAATGAATTTGGTCTGTTATTACATGGTCTTAACATAAACAGTTTTTGAATAGTTGACTTTTTGGAGTAATTTGTAGGAAGCATTTTTAATTATCTTTACGTGGCCTTTTCTTACCTTTTACAGGAACTTCAACCGGTCTGCCTCTCTATGTAGCGGGAAAAGATTCAACTCGGCTGTTATGTCAGTATCACAGCCTTCTCAGGGTTGGAGGCAAGGTTTTCTTTGGTGCAATCTTAGGTTAGTTTAAAATAAAATATCGCTACCACACTAGGGGTTCAAGCTACCCTACTGAACCCCTTGGATCCGCTCTGCTTCTAGAAGTTGACTTGTAGGTACTTGTGATGAATACTGATCAATGCTCATGAAAATGCTAGGGAAAAATAGGTGATCCTTTGCCTAACACAAACATACAGACAGCATTCATGACAGACCTCCAATGAACACAGGCTAAATTATTCCATAAATCCATTAAAAGGCCATACACTAACCCCACCCACAGTTTTCCAATATGAATTAACAACTGTATTTACAACTGCATTGACAATGCCAATTTAAGTGACTTGACTATATTATTTTGCATATATAAGCCATCTGATCTGGATCTATACTGTTTGGTTCTTGGTCAGAAATAACCTAATGAATCAAAAAGTGTGTCACTAGTACACTTTTTATATTAGTTATAGCAACATCAATTTTCGGGTAAAAGTCATTAAAAAGGGACATGACTAAATACACAGTCAAAGAGGAGTTTCCATTCTTGTGAAGATGATGCAGAAGATTGATTCTAAAAATTCTTTATCCTTTAAGTTATGCTGGCAGGGATAAAATTTTTAACCCTTTCCTCCATAGATACACCTTCATTGCATGGGTTAACAGTTTAGATCCAGATCAGCGGGCACCACATTGCCATCTGATCAGGATCTAAACTGTTCGCTTTTTCATTCGTTAGGATATTTCTGACTAAAATGTGACCAGTGCAGATCCTAATCAGACAGCATGGATGTGCTGGCTGATCTGGTTCTACACTGGTCGCACATGTGTAAAAATATGTATATATGGAGGAAAGGGTTAAACAATACGGGTAACTCTTTATTAGAAACTTTGGCCAATTTGCCTTCTTCAGTTGTTAGTATTAGGACAATTCTACATTTTCTTTCATAACTTGCAAACAGGAAATAATCTGTTTTAAAAATTATTTATCTTTTAATAACTATTTCCTGTTTGCATATTATGAAAGAAAAAAATGAAGAATTGTTGCAACATTAACAATTGAAGAAGGCCAAATTCTAATAAAGCATTATTGTTCGAAAGTATTCTGGTACAATGTATTCTGCCAGACAAGAACTTTCAAATATATAATAAAACTTAATTTTTAGAATAAAGTCATTACTGACAACTAAAACAGTAAAACAATATAGGTGTATCTACAGTGTATAGAGTGAAGGTTTAATATTCAACCCTTTCTCTTTTTTGTGAGAAACAAAGATTTCTTCTCCCAACCATCACAGTCTTGACTAAAACTTGATACTGCTGATTATTTTCGAGATTCTAGTTCTGAATGACACTGCTACCATAAATGATACTGTAGTGAACAAAATTTTTTCATTTTCTTATTAACCCTTTAATCAATATGTGCTTCATCACATGTGTAAACAGTATAGATCTAGATCAGCCACCACACCCATACTGTCTGATCAGGATCTACACTGTTAGCTGTTTGGTCTGAAATAACATAATGTATCAAAAGGTGAACATGGTAGATTCTGATCAGATTGCACAGATGTGGCAGATGATCTGGATATACACTGTTTGCCCATCAACAACACCCATATCCCATGGAGTAATGGGTGAAATAAAACAATTAGTGTTACCTTATAGTCTTATAGATTAAATATGCTGTCGGAGATTTACAAAACACATGGTGCTTATACATAGCATTCTGCATAAAACATAGCACTCTACAATAAAAAATTTGAAATTTTTATTACAAAATTAACAAAAACATTCAATAAACAGATCCACAATGAAATTTGAAAACTTCTGGTGACTAGGCTGAAAACCAATCATTCCACTGCCAGTCTTCTGCACAATACAACCTCCAAATATAGAAACAGTTCAAAACAACAACTTGAAACATACGTCCTACCAGCAGGTCATCCGGTATCACTTTGTCAATACCGTAGTCTAGCCATTTTGGAAACACAGTCTGACCACTAAACTGGTAATACAGTCTGGTTGTAAATTGTGTGATCATGAAAATTATTGAACACTTTACAATAAATGGTGATTTCCAAGTAGAACCTTCTTGTTCGAACTGCTCCAGATAGGATTCCTCTGTCTGCAAGAAAAATACATCAATATTATTTGTCATCAAAAAATAAACACTCACATGTGCCATCTGATCTAATTCTACCCTGGTAGCCTCTTGGTCAGAACAAAAACCCAATGAATCAAACACCAAATAGTGTAGATCCTGATCTAATGGCATGGATGTGCCAGCTGATGTAGATCTACTTTGAAATCATTGTTTTATTTTATTTCAATCTAATAACTACTTATATAAAACATTAGTTAGGAAAAAATACTGTGCAAGACAGATATAAAATTCTTAATTTGACAATGCTCCATTTAGTTCCATATTTTAATAGCAAAACAAACTAAAGGTGGTAGATTTTAGACCATCTTGAAAATCACTTCCCTCTAATCTCATCAGCTACCTGCTGTTGTACTTTGAATATAATAGGTTGTCTGGTGAAGGAAAATTTTTGAAATTTTCTTTAAGTGAAACTCATTTCAATATGGAAAGCATGTGAGTTATTATTTTTCTCACTGTTTTGATGTAAGGTATGCTTATCACAATACTTCATGGGCTATTCAACAATATAGAAAAACAAGAGTACTGGTTAAAAATAATAATAAATGTGTGCAAAATGACAATTTATTATTCCAGTTGAATGTGAAATCAGCTGAAGCTCTATAGCACAGCATAATTTCTTCATTCTGACTTGGCCAATTACAGATAAAACAACATTACATTAATGAATGTTCAACTATTTGTTAGTTTTCATTTTTTAACTAAATCAAGTTTTTTTTTCTGTCAAAGATTTCAACTATTTTTTTTTAAATCTAGTTTTCTTTTCAATAACAAGAAATTACAGAATTTTATGACAAAGATTATAAACCAGAGAATGGTGACCAGTCTTAAATCACAAGCATCTAATTGGCTGAAAGTCTCCATTAAAGTCAATCAGATGCTTGAGATCTGAGACTGGTCTCCAATCTCAGTTTTATAATCTTGGGCCTATACCTCTAGTTGAAAGTTTTTGATGACTCTGTGTATCAAGAAGAGTATACTGTAAAGCCTGGTTCCCAGTAAGAACAGGTACAAGGGGCTGATAAATCTCTTCAGGTATAATATGGCTGCATGTGCATTTTCTGAAAATTATATAAAGTCTGTTTTTAGGGCATTAAAATATTTCCTCGATTCATATACACATTTTGGTCGAAATAACATTTTTTATACAATACAAAAAAGCTTAATTCAGGAACATACAGGAAGTTGTGCTATAACTTTCACCAGTTTAACAACATATTTAACCCTTTCCTGTATAGATACGCATTTTTACGCATGTGCAACTAATGTAGATCCTGATCAGCCGGCACATCCGTGCCGTCTGATCAGGATCTGCAATGGTCACATTTTGGTCAGAAATAATGTAATGAATAAAAAAGTGAACAGTTTAGATCCTGATCAGACGGCACGGATGTGCCGGTTGATCTGGATCTAAACTGTTCGCCCTAGCGATAAAGGTGTATCTATACAGGAAAGGGTTAAATAGATAAAATGGAACTTTAAAGGTCAACAAACACAACAAATATGAAATTATTGCAGGTTCTGTTTAATTTATTGAAACAGTGTAGATCCTGATCAGATGTCACTAAAGTGCTGGTTGATGTGGATCTAAAATGTTCCCACATGAATAATGTCTACATTCCATGAAGTAAACGACTAATAGTATATTAATTCCTGCAACTTTCAAGCCAGTACATTCAACTTACTGATACTCAGTCATCTGCTAAACTTTATTACAATAGTTCAAGAAAACAACTTCATTTTCAAGAGACAAATTTTTTCATGATTCAGTTCATGTTGTGTTAATTTAGACAAAAACTATGCAAGTCCAATACAGTTCTATGAAAATAACATTTTTTACTTAGCAGACAATGTATTACACTGTACCAGAATAGCAAGATTTTGACAATTCAAAAACATGCATCAGATTGTCTTCAAATGGCAAGAAATCTGACAACCAGAAAAATAAAAATAACAACATGGAATGAAAATGTATATGAACAATGTTACAGATTGTATAAACTTACCTACAGATGTATGAACAATTTTGTATGTTTCATGAAATATTGTTCCTCTGCCATAACTGAAATGGTAAACAAGAAATGTCACTTAAAGCAACACAAACCCCACAGCAGGATTTCACATAAAAGCCTGATTACATTTAAAACAATAATTTTGACACAAGAAAATGTCCAATGACAACCAGTGAAGACCCATATAACCATGTGAGATTGATTATGGGATACAATGTTCACTATTCAGTTAATGAATTTCTAAATAACACCTATGAACAATGAATTGATAAAACAATTTAAAAGATAGATGATTTCATTACATTATTTCAGTTGGTAAAATAGAGCGCCAGATAATCTAAGTATCCACGCTTTAAAATTTGAAGAACACGCAATGAAATTTAAAGCAAAGTGTAGAGATATGCACTCGCAATATTGGGTACACAGTTTCATTCAATTATTGTGTGTATTGTTTGATTAAATAGCCTATAACAAATCAAGCCAAATAAAAGCCTATTGCATTGGCTCTAAATCTCAAAAGAAACAAATTCCATCAGACAGCAGTATCTTAAACTATATGTTATGAAGAATGAAACAAAAGACCCAACCTGAATTGTTAAAGTGTTTTTAAGTGACTTAATCATAAATATTGCCTATTATGCAGAAAAAAGCAAAAACAAAACATCATCTGACAGAGGGATTTTTCAGTAATTGTTTATTACTATGGTTAGAAATTGGTAAAATACCTTCTAAAATTCTTGAATACCTTCTATGGAAAAATGTCAAGGGGTAAAATATCCTTTGGAAAAAATTAGGGACCTGAGTAATTTCCCTTTACCCTTAAAAGTTATCTGGAGCTCTGGGTAAAAGTTTAAAATTGATATTTACGTGAACCAGGTTGAAGGTTTCGGTAGAGGTGTATGTTGTAAGAAAACTTCTTCCTTCATTGTGTACAGAATAACCATGGACCCAAGAGTGACGAAGGCAACATCACTTATAATACCTTTAAAAAGATCATTTTCCAATATTATATCTATAATATCAGTGAAATATTACCAGATGTTTCCACTGCTTTAACCTTTGAAACCATGGATATGGCTTAGTTTTGATCAAGAAGCAGACACTCTTGACCCATATCAGTCTACAATAGTTACATGATATAAGCATATGGATCCATTGAGTAAAGGCTTAAGTGCAAATCTCACTGTTTATATCTCTTGTAATATTAATTCTGAGGACTAAAAACCATATTTTGTTCTGGAAGGAACTGGTCTTATGGCAGAGCATCTGACTCTAGGTCCCAATATAATAAAAACTGAGCATGATAACCAGTCCCAAATCTCAAGGATATGATTGGCTGAAATGGAAACTGGTCTCCATTTCATTCAGCCAATCAGATGCCTGAGATCTGAGACTGGTCTCCATCTCAACTTTATACTCTTGGGCCCTGATCAGGAGATTGCAGGTTTGAATCCCACCATGAATGAGATTCTTCTGCATTTATCCCAATCCACATTTAGCATAAGTTCTTTGTTCAAACCATCATGCTTGATTAATAGAAGTTGAATTAACATGAATTAAATTTAAAAACAATGTTTAATACAACAGGCAATTAAAAGCATGTTACACACATTAAAAAACACAAAGACTTGTTGTTTTAACAAGATGCAAACTATAAACTACTTAACCCTTTAATCTATGGGATATGGCTATCATCCTATGGGACAGGCTATCATCCTATGGGATATGGCTATCATCCTATGGGATATGGCTGTTTCTATTGGATATGGCTATCATCCTATGGGACAGGCTATCATCCTATGGGATATGGCTATCATCCTATGGGATATGGCTATCATCCTATGGGATATGGCTATCATCCTATGGGATATGGCTATCATCCTATGGGATATGGCTATCATCCTATGGCAAACATTGAAGATTCAGTGGTGTCTGATCAGGATGTACACAATTTGCTTTTAGATTCATTAGGTTATTTTTGACTAAGAAGCAACCAGTGTAGATCTTGTTCAGATGGCTTGGATGCGCCAGCTGAACTGGATCTACACTTGTTGTTCGTGTGATAAAACCTGAATATATGGAGTGGCTCCAACATTTACACATTTTTGTAAACGTTTACACTGACATGAAAAATGAAACGATGCCATTTAAATGTTGTTTATATCACTGAACCTTGCAAGTTGCAAATAATGCAACTCCATTATAACATGATGTAAAGAGTCCATATACACAAATAGCTATCCGATTGGTTTGCTTAACATCAAGGGGAAATGTGAAATTCTAAATCTGTCAATTCACTACATTCACCGACATGATGAAGACATCGCGGAACCCATAATAATGCGAGCGTTTTCTTACCTTGACTGTGCATATGACCAATTCCAAGGTTCAATGCATGTATTAAGTGCATTGAAGTGCGAAAACTGTGGACTTATTGATGAAAATAAAATTAATATTTACTTCCAAGTGTTTTGTTTGATTAGTATCCTTTACAGTAGCAGATAGAAAGTATAAATGTTATAAATATTTACACAAGACCAACTAACCTTTACTGTTTGATAGATGGTGTTAAATCATTCTGAATTGCCACTAGTTATGATTAAGAAAGGCAGACAAAAAAGTATGCAATACCAAAAGAAATTTAATGACCACAGCCTGGAAATATTTTGCACACTTGTTATTACGTTGCCAACTTTTAGTAAATATTTTTCCTTCTTCATAATGATGTGACCTTTCGTTTAAACAGGTTTAACCCTTTCCTGTATAGATACACCTTTATTGCTAGGGCGAACAGTTTTTTATTGCTAGGGCGAACAGTTTTGATCCAGATCAGTCGGCACATCCGTGCCGTCTGATCAGGATCTAAACTGTTCACTTTTTTATTCATTAGGTTATTTCTGACCAAGATACAACCAGTTCAGATACAGATCAGATGGCATGGATGTGCTGGCTGATCTGGATCTACACTGGTCGCACATGCGTAAAATGAATATATCAAGGGAAGGGTTAAACATTGGAGCCTTAGAGTAAAGAGTTCAGTTACCTTCATGAGACATCCACATCATGTTATGTGCAGCTAACATAAAACTAAAGCACATCACCAATATCACTATCCTGAAATAAATCAAATAACATGGGAACGAAAAACATTCACTTTCCTACATATTATGCCTTTATAGCATGAGCAAACAGTGTAAGTCCAGATCAGCTTATACATCCCTGCCATCTGATAAGGATATACACTTTTATTTTTTTGATTTATTTGGTTATTTCTGACTTAAAACTTAACAACGCAGATCCTGATCAGATGGCACTGATGTTCTGGCTGATTAAGATCTACACATCTACACTGTTTGCACATGCAAAAAATAAATGGTCAATAAATATGTAAAATTACTATGAGCAATCACCATAAAACTGAAGGTACATGTATACCTTCTTTTAAATATATTGAATGTTTTGACCTAAAATGTTGTGGTTTTATTTGGTTTATCTATTTTTATTTCATGGTTCATACAGAAATTTCATCTAAAAATTGAAGGACTTTTCCAGGAATTTCAAAGAAAAATATTGTTTTTCAAGGACTCATTTGGTATGAAATATAAGCTGTAAGACCGGAAAACATTTTAAATGAACAAATGCGTATAAATTAGTAAAAAACACATTTTAATATTCATTTATTATAAGAAAACTTAATCCTTTACACCAAAATATTTCAATAAAACAAATTCTTTTTGTCAAAAGTGCACTATTAGAGCTTTATAACACTACAATTACTTTTGGCATGCAAGGTCAATGCACTTTCCCCCACCGATGTTAAATTGATTTCTTTCATACAAAAACGGCACAAAGCTTTGTGTAGGTCCCTTGTCGATTTTATCACATTGTTCTTTGTAAGCTAACATTGCTGAAACAAGCATTTCTTACCCATTTTACCCATTTTAAAGCATGATCACAAAAAAATATGGATTCCATACAGCCACAGCAATTGTTAGTGACATCACTAAAAGTTTAATAGTCGGATAACGGTGTCTGATAAAAAAATTTATCTCGGGGTGTGGAGGCCTGCAGACAATTGCAATTGTACAAAACAAAAGTTAAATATTGTCAATAACATTTTTAAACAAGAGGGCCATGATGGCCCTGTATCGCTCACCTGAGTACAAAAGTACTTTCAGCTTTACCCCAGGGCCAACATTTAAATAATGCTGGTAAAGGGTCTCTTTACAATACTCGACACGAAATATCTAAGGTCTAGTCGCATTAGTTTCAGAGAACAAGGGGTGTAGTTTGACACTAGCAAACATTCTACATGTCTTCAGTTCTTACTATTTAGCTCTATGTACAAATTGATAAGGCCCTGGGTGGGGCCAATTCAAGCCTGGGGTCATGATATGTATAAACGTGGTAAAGGTCCACAAAGTGATGTTACATGTAAAAATTCTAAGCTCTATGTGTTATGGTTCTAGAGAAGAAGACTTTTACAAGATTTTTCCTATATAATTCTATGTAAAATGGGCGACCCCTGTGGCGGGGCCAATTTTGACCCAAGGGCCATAATTTGAACAACTTTGTTAGAGGTCCATTAGACAATGTTTCATGCCAAATATCTAACCTCTAGCCATTGCGGTTTTGGAGAAGAAGATTTTTTAAGTTTTTGCTATATATTGATATAAGGAAAACCCGTGACCTCTGGGGCGGGCCAAATTTTGACCCCAGGGCCATAATTTGAACAACTTTGTTAGAGGTCTATTAGACAATGTTTCATGCCAAATATCTAACCTCTGGCCATTGGGGTTTCGGAGAAGAAGATTTTTTAAGTTTTTGCTATATATTGATATAAGGAAAACCCATGACCTCTGTGGCGGGCGAATTTTGACCCCAGGGCCATAATTTGAACAACTTTGTTAGAGGTCCATTAGACAATGTTTCTTGCCAAATATCTAACCTCTGGCCATTGCGGTTCTGGAGAAGAAGATTTTTTAAGTTTTTGCAATATATTGATATAAGGAAAACCCATGACCTCTTGGGCGGGGCAAATTTTGACCCCAGGGCCATAATTTGAACAACTTTGTTAGAGGTCTACTAGACAATGTTTCATGCCAAATATCTAACCTCTGGTCATTGCGGTTTCGGAAAAGAAGATGTTTAAAGTTTTTGCTATATACTGATATAAGGAAAACCCATGACCTCTGGGGCGGGGCAAATTTTGACCCCAGGGCATTTGAACAACTTTGACCCCAGGGCATTTGAACAACTTTGTTAGAGGTCCATTAGGCAATGTTTCATGCCAAATATCAAACCAAGTTTTTGCTATATACTGATATAAGGAAAACCCATGACCTCTGGGGCGGGGCAAATTTTGACCTCAGGGCATTTGAACAACTTTGACCCCAGGGCATTTGAACAACTTTGTTAGAGGTCCATTAGGCAATGTTTCATGCCAAATATCAAACCTCTGGCCATTGCGGTTTCGGAGAAGAAGATTTTTTAAGTTTTTGCTATATATTGATATAAGGAAAACCCATGACCTCTGGGGCGGGGCAAATTTTGAACCCAGGGCTATAATTTTAACAATCTTAGTAGAGGACCACTAGGTGATGCTACACACCAAATATCAAAGTTCTAGGCCTTACAGTTTCAGAGAAGAAGATTTTTTAAGTTTTTGCTATATATTGATATAAGGAAAACCCATGACCTCTGGGGCGGGGCAAATTTTGACCCCAGGGCCATAATTTGAACAATTTTGTTAGAGGTCTGTTAGACAATGTTTCATGCCAAATATCGGTTTTGGAGAAGAAGATTTTTTAAGCTTTTGCTATATATTTATAAGGAAAACACATGACCCCACCCGGGCGGGGCCAATTTTGACCCCAGGGCTATAATTTGAACAATCTTGGTAGAGGACCACTAGGTGATGCTACACACCAAATATCAAAGTTCTAGGCCTTACGGTTTCAGAGGAGAAGATTTTTAAAAATTTCATGTTCAAAATCTATTTTCATCCTCTGTGACCTAGATAGGCAATGGACTGGAACCATTTGAACAATTTTGGTAAAGCTTCATGCAAGTAACATTCCTGCCAAGTTTCAGCAAGATTGGCCCAGGAGTTCAGGAGAAGAAGTCGTTTGAAGAAAAAGTTGACGACGCATGGACGGACGACGGACATCAGGCGATCACAAAAGCTCGCCATGAGCACTTCGTGCTCAGGTGAGCTAAAAATGTATTATTTATATTTTTAGAATGTTTTGTATTTTCAAGGATATATTTGCAGAATTCCAGGAAAAAATGCTAAATTCAAGTACCTTTTTGCGTGTTTTTCAAGGAAACATTGAATTTAAGTACTTCAAGGAAGGAATCAAATTCAAGGACTTTTCAAGTCTATGTTACTTGCCATTAACCAAGAATGGGAAAAAATTAAATAATGTCTGAAGGCTTTTCATATGTGTACGGCTAACCAATAGTAACAAAAATGATGAGGATTATAATAGTTGTGTAAAAACAAGCAAGATGCTTTTTGTTATAGTTACAAACATCTGTTAATTATTGTTAAACTGACTAATTATGTTATATTATCCAATAGTTGTTTATACTGAGGTATATGAATGATTATTGATTAACTGCAACCTGTGCCCAAGGTTATAATACTGAGCATAGAAACCAGTCTCAAATCTCAAGCATCTGATTGGCTGAAATGGCGACCAGTTGCCATTTCAGCCAATCAGATGCTTGAGATTTGAGACTGGTTTCTATGCTCAGCTTTATAACCTTCAGCCCTGCTAAGGTGACAGTGACACCAACAAGAGTTTGGCAATAATAGTCGTCCTCATTATTCTATTTGTTAAACTGAATGAAGAGAAACATGTATAAATTGAGTTTAAAATTTTATAGAATATTGAACTCCTCTTACCAAAACTGTATGTTTGATCCTTCCTTGTATACAAGAGAAGCTAACACAGCCAAAATGGCATAGCAAGCAGCAGAGAATATTGTCAGTAAAACCTGAAACATAACAAGCAGCAGAGAATATTGTCATTCATACCTGAAACATAACAAGCAGCAGAGAATATTGTCAGTAATACCTGAAACATAGCAAGCAGCAGAGAATATTGTCAGTAAAACCTGAAACATAACAAGCAGCAGAGAATATTGTCAGTAATACCTGAAACATGGCAAGCAGCAGAGAATATTGTCAGTCATACCTGAAACATAGCAAGCAGCAGAGAATATTGTCAGTAATACCTGAACCATAACAAGCAGCAGAGAATATTGTCAGTCATACCTGAAACATAACAAGCAGCAGAGAATATTGTCAGTAAAACCTGAAACATAGCAAGCAGCAGAGAATATTGTCAGTAATACCTGAAACATAATGAACAACAGAGAATATTGTCAGTAATACCTGAAACATAGCAAGCAGCAGAGAATATTGTCAGTAATACCTGAAACATAACAAGCAGCAGAGAATATTGTCAGTTATATCTGAAACATAACAAGCAGCTGAAAATATTGTCAGTAATGCTTGAAACATAACAAGCAGCAGAGAGTATTGTCAGTAAAACATAACATAACAAGCAGCTGAGAATATTGTCAGTTATACCTGAAACATAACAAGCAGCAGAGAATATTGTCAGAGATACCTGAAACATAACAAGCAGCAGAGAGTATTTTCAGTAAAACCTGAAACATAACAAGCAGCAGATAATATTGTCAGTAATACCTGAAACATAACAAGCAGCAGAGAATATTGTCTGAAATACCTGAAATATAACAAGCAGCAGAGAGTATTGTCAGTAATACCTGAAACATAACAAGCAGCAGAGAATATTGTCAGAAATACCTGAAACAGAACAAGCAGCAGAAAATATTGTCAGTAATACCTGAAACATAACAAGCAGCAGATAATATTGTCATTCATACCAGAAACATAACAAGCAGCAGAAAGTATTGTCAGTAATACCTGGAACATAACAAGCAGCAGAGAATATTGTCAGTAAAACATAACATAACAAGCAGCAGAGAATATTGTCAGTAAAACAAAACATAACAAGCAGCTGAGAATATTGTCAGTTATACCTGAAACATAACAAGCAGCAGAGAATATTGTCAGTAATACTCGAAACATAACAAGCAGCAGAGAATATTGTCAGTAATACTCGAAACATAACAAGCAGCTGAGAATATTGTCAGTAATACCTAAAACATAACAAGCAGCATAGATATTGTCAGTAAAACCTGAAACATAACAAGCAGCAGAGAATATTGACAGTCATACCTGAAACATAAAAAGCAGCAGAGAATATTGTCAGTAATACCTGAAACAAAACAAGCAACAGAGAATATTATCAGTCATACCTGAAACATAACAAGCAGCGGAGAGTATTGTCAGTCATACCTGAAACATAACAAGCAGCAGAGAGTATTGTCAGTAAAACATAACATAACAAGCAGCTGAGAATATTGTCAGTATAACCTGAAACATAACAAGCGGCAGATAATATTGTCAGTAAAACCTGAAACATAACAAGCAGCAGTAAATATTGTCAGTAAAACATCAAACATAACAGGCAGCAGAGAAATTGTCATTAATACCTGAAACATAACAAGCAGCTGAGAATATTGTCAGTCAAACCTGAAACGTAACAAGCAGCAGAGAATATTGTCAGTAAAACATAACATAACAAACAGCAGAGAATATTGTCAGTAAAACATAACATAACAAGCAGCAGAGAATATTCTCAGTCAAACCTGAAACATAACCAGCAGCAGGAAACATTTTCAGTTATACCTAAAACATAACAAGCAGCAGAGAATATTGTCAGTAAATCCTGAAACATAACAAGCAGCAGAGAATATTGTCAGTTATACCTGAAACATAACAAGCAGCAGAGAATATTGTCAGTAATATCTTAAAATAACAAACAGCCAAGAGTGTTGTCAGTAATACATGAAACATAACCAGCAGCCTAGCATATTGTCAGTTATACCTATAACATAACCAGAATCAAAGAATATTGTCATTCATACCTGAAACAAAACCAGCAGCCAAGAATATTGTAAGTAATACCTGCAACATAACCAGCAGCAGAAAATATTGTCAGTAAAAGCTGAAACATAACCAGCAACCATTTGTAAACATTAACTTGTCTCTGGTGTACCAAATTGTAGCATAATAAACCAAACCAGTCCTGTGAATTTTTTGATGACCAAGCATATGGCCTTCTAGAAGTAAAAATACTTAATTTTATGTAAAATCTTACTTGTGAATTCACAGATATAAACTGCATTATTAATCCTTTATTTCATCATTATTGCAACAAGGTATTTCACAGCCAGTTTTTTTTATGGAAATTTAATTTATAAACTATGGAAAATAAAAGGCATTATAAATTTCTCCCGGTTTTTTGTAAAAACCATCTGTAAGTTCGAAAAGAAAGGTTACCAACATGATATTCTACAGTGCTCACCATGCCTCGTGATTAACCCATCTACAGCTGATCACTATGCTTACCTCTTTGGTAGCATGACAATCGCAGGGGTTTGAGAGTTTATGAAGGTTTATGGGGAAATCTTTTCTTGAAAGAACCTAGAAGCTCGATTTGTTTCTTTTATCCCCATCAGCGTGTTCTTGCTAATTTGACTCCAGGGGCTCTGGTCTCAGTAAGATCATTGAGTACTCACCCCTTTGGCTTTGTAATGCTATTATCTTCTTATGTTTTATATGTTTGTGTGTGTTTGCATGCAACATTGTTAAGCTGATGGGAGAGTTGGAGTTATTCACCAAGACAACTTGTACTTGTTTGTTGATATGAAAAAGTGTTTGGGAAAGTGTGAGGTTGGTGCACCCTAGAACCTGGTTTAAACCCCCAGTGGAAAATTATTTTGCCAATGACCATTCCAAGGCGGTAACCCCATGGGGTTCTAATTTTTGTTAATTGTTTGTGGTGTCTTGTTTGAATTCTACATACTTATAAACACATGCTCTCTTTTTCTCCCTTCTTTTTGCTGCATGGAGAGGCTGTGTTTTGTAAGTGTGGCGATTCCAGATATGCACATTTCACTTTCATATAAACACATTTTAAGGCATGTGCAACCAGTGTAGATCCAGTTAAGCTGGAATCAGCCATTTAATCAGGATCATGCACTGTTCGCTTTTTTTGAATAAAAATATCCTTATAAATCCAACAAGGCAGTCAGAACGACAGCAATATTCCCCACTGCAGATGTGAATGTGGCAAAGGTTATGGATGGTTAAGAGCAAATTAAACAATAGCTCTGGGCAGGCGGGTGGAAGCCAATTCAAGTGCAAGGGTATGTCGTGTTCAGATAAGTTTCAGAGTATTGGCCTGCTCAAACACCACAAGCAGCCTTGATCTTGAGCCAGCCAGGTTGGAACATGGGTTCTGCACATCAGGTTCATGAACTGAACATTTCACTTAAGTTTCATGATATTCATTCCAGGGTTTCAGAAGATATGAATTGGACATGAAATGCATGGTTCAAATATTCAAACACCACTGCTGACCTTGACATTGAGCCGGCCATGTTGGAACATGGGTTCTGTTCATCGTCTTGATGGGGAGAACATTTGACTAAAGTTTCATGAAATGCGTTCTATGGATTAAAAAGTTATAGACTGGACACAAAGCATGCAACTTTCATGAAATTCCTTCTAGGCTTTTCAAATAAAAAACACCGGTGACCTTGACATTGAGGTGGCCATGTTGGAACATAAGTTCTGCATGTCGTCTTCATGGGGAGAACGTTTGACTAAAGTTTCATGAAATTCCTTCTAATGGTTGAAAAGTTATGGACAGACACGAAATATGCTCAAACACCACAGGCGGCCAGAAGATATGAACTGGACACAAAATGCATGGTTCAAATCTTCAAACACCTCTGGTGACCCTTGACATTGAGCCGGCCATGTTGGAACATGGGTTCTGCACGTCGTCTTGATGGGAAGAACATTTGACTCAAATCTCATGAAATTCCTTCTAGGGGTTGAAAAGTTATGGACCCGACACGAAATGTGCGCGCACAGAAGGACGGACGGACGAAGACCATTCCTATATCCCCCAGCCGCTATGCGGTGGGGGATAAAAAGCAAACAGTGCAGATCCTGATCAGATGGCATGGATGTGCCAGTTGATCTGGATCTACACTGTTCTCCCATGCCATAAAGCTGTATATATTGAGGAAAGGATTAAATAATATGACTTAACTTTCTGCTAACTAGCGACAACACACAGAAAATTAAAAATAAAAGAAAATAACTGCATTATCACTTTACTCCATAAATACACCTTTATTACCTGGGCAAGCAATGTAGATCAAGATAAGGTGGCCATCTGATCAGGATATACACAGTTTACTTTAAGATTAATTAGGTTATTTCTGACCAAGATGAAACCAGTGAAGATCAAGATCAGACGGCATGAATGTGCCAGCTGTTCTGGATCTACACTTAATGCGCATTTGTTAGAAGGTATATAAATAAAGGATTATTTAAAATGGTTTACAGAAACCATACTTTCCACTTCCAAGCTTCTTCTTCATCTTCCTCAATGTTCTCTGCACATCTTCGGCTACAGTGCATCACAAAGTTCAGAGCCAACACAACCTCCACGACTAACAACAGCGGCTCCGACATCCACAGGATCTTGTCATACAGCCATATGATAGGGTAAGGTATCAAACCAAGTGGTAGGTAGTAACCCATCAAAGTTAGCAAACCAAGATTCAGGTATGGTATGACGTAGAACTGAAAATAAGGTGTACATGAAACAGGGTTTTCAAACAATATTAACTCTTATCTCCATATATACACATTTATTTGCATGTGCTTCTAGTGTAGATCCAGATCAGCTGGCATCCATGCGGTCTGATCAGGATCTGCACTGGTCATATTTTGGTCAGAAATAACCTAATGAATCAAAATTTGCTCATGCAATAAAGGTGTATCTAAGAAGGAAAGGGTTAATGAACATGCAATTTGATGAATTTCACATTACTGGCCTAAATGTGGCAATATTTCATTTATATTACTCATATTCTTGTTTTAGACACAGAGTCTTTACATTATCCAGTTAAAGACTGTGATAACCCATTTTAATTGTCTTTGTTTATACAGCTCTCAGCCATGTAGACATTGCTCGATTTTGATTGGCTGATGCAAATCATGCAACTGCCACATGTTATACAATACCAATTAAAATAGAATTTTCTATAATATAAATCATACTGCCACATACAATCAAACGGAAATATGCCATAGTACTTTTTGTTAAAGTAAGTCCAAAGACCTATATATATAAATTATGGATGTGCATCATCGCATTTTCTCGCCTATGCACCCGGCCTGCGTTCTCTCGAATCACATCATCACCATCTTTGATACCGAAAGCTTTCATTAATTTTGTCTATCATTAAAACTTTTTTTAATGAATGGTAAAAAAATTTGACTTGCATTAATTTAAAGAAAGATGCACATTCTTCATCATGAAACTAAGGTTTACTATTTATTTATTGATATAACAATCAAAATCACCGAAATTGCACGATACCGTTCAAAGTGCATTGGCCAGCAGAAAGCAAACATACCATGCAGGGTTGGGCGTTAAATACCACTCCTGGTATTTACCGGTGGTATTTACCGGTATTTACCGTCCTGGAAAATACTACCAAAAGTGGCAAATACTGGAAAATACTGGCAAATACTAATCAGATGAGTTTTCTTGCCTTAAAATTCTGCAGAAATCTTAACTTAGTTGACTGTTATTAATGAATAATCATAATAGTAATTAAATTGCTCAGATATTTTAATTAAATTTCATATCAAGTGACTTTAAGCACTTACAGTAAAAATAAATCTTAAAGAACTGTCTATTTTTACTTAGAACATAGAAATACAGCAGGTGAGAAATTAATGCTGATCCACCTGTTCACATGGCTGTGACACTTAACAAGCAAGGCCATAAGGTCTAGACTATTAAAACAACATGTTTCATTCATGGAGCTGTAATAGCCAGGGGCAACAAAGGCAACAGTAGAGTTTCATAAATAACCTAAAGGATTCTTCTTGGTGCAAGTAAATGGTTGTGTATTGGTATAACTGCAGAAAGCTGCCAAACTGGTGTTCTGTATTACGATGTGAAATGACGATCATATCATATCTTACAATGGCCTTAAAAAGATGTGATAATTTAATTGATGTGTTCAAGAAGTATATCAAAATAACATAATAACATGAAGATCGATTAAAAGTGATTAAAACATGATTAAAATCCAGTCAACACATAATTATCGCCTATCAAATTGGCTACAAGATGGCAGATTATAAAAGTGAAAATAACGCTTCGTCACGTGACGAGATTCTTGTCTAGTCCACGTATCAAAACGAGAATTACTATATCAGTTATAGAGAGATGCGAATCTGTGTTATATATAGGTCTTTGGTAAGTCATAATGATAATGTTTCATTTTTTAACATAATCTGTCTTAAGATGCAGTGATCACGCTGTCAGTCGACATTGTCGCCATCTGCGATAATTTTAAGTTTTTGTCAATTATTTCAAAGAATTGGCGGTAAAATTTGGCGATTAAAATATTGTCAAAAACGCAAGATATTGTTAGCTTATTTGCATTCGCTTTGCCCTGAGCGGTCGCCACATTCCTGATAATTGTGGGTCGTTAAACCCCTAATTGAACAAAGTGTCACTTAAGATAATCACCTTGGCGTCCCTGCCTAGAGGTTAATGATTGATGATTGTAATCGGTAAACTTTGGGCATTTCCATTACGTCATGACAAGGGAATTCTAAGGTTGATGCTATTTATAGCTATTATGGATTCCCCTATCATATGTTTGACAAAGCAGACAAATATTTTAAGAATAAGAATAAATGTTGTGTTCTTTTTTTTTTAATCTAATATTAAATACTGGCCAAATTCTAAATCCATTCTCAAAACAAAAACTTAGCCGGATACTGTACCTCAAGTGATAAATAGGACGAAAATTCGCGGTACGAATTGCCGATTTTTTAACCACGTTAACAGAGAAAATACTTCCTATTTGCTCAAAAAAATGTGTTTAATCAGCTGCTTTGGTTATTTTTTGCTTTGGAAAAGTTATTTCAAATTGCAATTTTCTACTGGTTTATTAGTAATTACGTTTGTCATCCATTTTCACGACGTCTATTTTGACATACCATTAATCTAATACCGAATCGTATTTGCCACTACCCATTAGCATATAAACTCATTCTAAGCAGAAAATTGATGTGAATTAAATTATTTTGCCCAAAACTTTAATGCAATATTTTACAATTTTGTTTGGTTAAGACTGCTTTGAAGGTTAGACCTTTTTGGTATGTTTACATAGCAGTGAATTCAATTGATTTTGTCTGCAATAGTGAAGTGATGAATGCCTTATTATTAAAAATCATCAGTAATTTTACATAAAGCCAATTATTTTCATTGACTAAGTTAAATTAATAAAGTAATAATTAAAAGTTAATCTTCATAACATAGATGTTATGTTAGATAAATCATGTTAATTAAAAAACAAAACAAATAATTATAATGCTATTTCCCACGTATGGGGAAACAACGCGTAAAACTTTGGCTATTAATTTATTTTTCAACAAATTTTGTGGCTATTATTTTAAAACAGCCAGCATGTGCACTGAGATGATTCCTCCAAAAATACTATCCAGCAGAAATAGAAATTAAGATAAAAACGTAAGTACCAGAGATTTTGGTATAAATTCACTGACGGCTGTGTATAACACAATCAGGATAGACAGTCTCAAAATTAATTCGATCCCTCCGAACGACCCGAAGAATGGAAGAGTTACTAGGCATATATATGGCAAAAATTCAACAAAACAGCCGAAGAATGGTAAACACATTTTGTTTGTTTATATTTGCCCCACAATCACTTCCGTGTTGACAGGTAGAATGCCATGTAGTCAGTCCATTTTTTGAGACGATGTATAATATATGGGAGGTAACTCAATGATACTACTGGTTTACACTAATAACCGCATATACGATACTAATCTTTAGTTCTGCCAAACTAGATGGTAATCCCATTGATATCAACTCAATAAACAATGTACTAGCAAATGAGATCCGAAAAGTACTGAATGAAAGCAATCCAAGTAGCTATTCATCGGATTTGGTTTCACAATCACAAACAGATGAAAACATCAAATGCATTAAATGTTCAAAGAATTGCAGAACAAGAAGCATATTGTGTTCTTACTGCGATAGATGGGCGCACTACCGTTGCATCAAAATGACTGAAAAAGACATCACTGAATATGAAGATAACAAAGCACTTAAATATAAATGTGATAGTTGTCCAAACTTGAAAGTACAATATAGGAGTGATAAACATACTGAACAGACGATACCTAAGAAGACTGTAAAATCAATTGAACCACCTACAAAAACTGTTGTTAATCCAAAGCATATTGACGTGTTGTCCAATAATGCACTCGTTATTCCAAAATGTCATCCGATGTCAGTGCACTCGAATGCAAAAGAAATCCTCACTGAAGAATGTGAAATACTGGCGTGCGGTGTATGTGACCGAGCCATTAGCCAGGATGATGAGACAGTATGTGACAGATGTAACAACCTGTGTCACCAGACTTGCTTGACCAATGAAGAAGAAGACACACTGTGCGTAGCTTGTATAGGGATAGAAGATCAAATTGATATCTCCAGTCAGGGAAAAGACAGGATTGCAGAGAAGATAAAAAGAGATCTGCATAAATGTATTCAGACAGATATCAGCATCGAAAACCTGAATGAAATGACTCTTAAAAACTTGAAACAAAAAGAATCTCAATTAAGAAAACTTGAAAATGAATTAAAATTAAAAGAAAAGGAGATGAAAGATAGTATTCAACACTCCACGAAACAGGAAATCTATATCAAACAACTAGAAGCCAAGAACGAAGAACTTGAAAGAACCATGAAAACCTATCTGAAAAAGATCGAGCTTTTGGAACACAAAATTAAGGGTAAAGACACAAACAATGACTTGCAAAGTGAGAACCAATCATATCAGCCAAAAAACGATCATGGTGAGCTTTTATCTGCAATACACAGCAAGGTCACCAATTATATTCTTAAACAAATTGATAAACAATTAGATAAAATGGATAATCTTGATGTAGATGATAAATATGAAACTCAGAAAAACCCAGTTAAAGTTAAAGATACACATACTCAAAGAAATGATCAAACCATTAATCATAACGTTGAAAGTACTAACTCAAGTACCACGGATATGAAATACAATGAAACTAAGATTACTCAGAATGAAAGAATTTCAGTACCACATCCTGTACTTGGAAATATTGAAGTACCGTTGAATAATCTCCATCTTGCGTTATCAGGACCTAACATTTACTTCAAAAACCCAGAAGAACCCTTACAGAATGCAGCTGTCAATGGAAAATCCCAAAAACCTACAAGTAACAACTTGAACGGAAGACAGAATCAAAGCAGGGATACTGCAAACATTAATCCTAAAGTTAAACTGGATAAACGGGGTAGGCAACATGACCAAAGCAGATGTCCTTTTTTAGGGGTGAATCAGACAAATCGGAACCAAACCTAGACTACATGAAAAACGTGGATACAGATAAACTGAAAATAGTGTCATTCAACTGTAAAAATATTAAAACCAATATTGAAACTATATGTGAACTATTGAAAGATAATAATATCGTTTTATTACAAGAAACTTGGTTATTTCAATGTGAACAACATCTATTAGGACAAATTACAGAAAATATTAAATTTATTGGTAAAGGTGCAGACTACTTGGATCCAATTACTCCAATACAGATGCCCCGTGGATATGGAGGTGTAGCAATACTATGGCAGAATGAAATTGATCATCTTATTAAAAAGCTGACTGATGGTAACGAAAGAATCCAGTGCATACAGTTTGATTCCGATACATATAAATGTATTATCTCGTCAGTATACATGCCTTCCAGAGGAAGTAAACAGTCTGATGATGAATTTGATGATACTATAGAACAGTTACACAATATTTGTGAAAAATATAAAAACACTCACGAAATGTTATTCGGTGGTGACTTAAATGTTGACTTGTCAAAAATTGAAACCAGTGGCGACAAAAGAAGTAGACACGTGAAGCACTTTATTGAAAATCACTCACTCTCCTTTGATATTAGTGGGAAGACTTTTGTGAAACCTAATGGTGATGAATGCTCAGAAATTGACTATTTTTTAAAACCAGTAACAAATAGAAGTTATAGCAATAAAATTGTTCTTAAAGATATCGCATCTAATCTATCTGACCATTATCCAATAGTTATACATATCCAATGTACATTACAATTAAGTAAAAAGAAACCAGTAGAAAGAACTATAAAACCAAAAATTAACTGGGAAAGAATTGACAAGGATGAGTATGTTAACACTCTCAATGAAAATATTAAGACTCTAAAAACAATTGATTACATAAGTATGGAAGATGTGTCCAAACATATATTTCAGTTAATTGAAGTCATTACAAAAACTGTTGAATCATATAGGAAAAAACCTCGTAAACTGAAATCCAAACCAAAACTTAAAGTATGGAACAGAGAAATTGCAAATGAACTACAGAAATTAAGAACTGTGTATAAACAATGGTTTGAAGCTGGGAAACCTAGGGAATTAGGACATCCATTGTACTGTGAACTTAAACAGATCAAAAAACAGTTTCGTAACAAATGTCGGGTGGAAACAGCATTAAGAAATCGACAAGAACGCGAAAAGATCATAGAATCAAGAATTAGAGACAAAAAACTGTTTTATAAGTTAGTCAATAAACAGAAATCACATAATATAGAAGAAATGCAGTATATTACAGTGAATGAAAAAACCTACCAAGGGAAAGACGGTATTATTGCTGGTTTCCGTACACATTTCGAATCATTGGCAACCTGTACTCAAAGCGACACCTTTGATGAAAATTACCATCAAGACACTATTTTAGAGTTAAAACATATTGAAGATATTGTGTCTCAAATAGAAGTTAACCAAGTAACTAAACTTGAATTGGACTTAGCTATAAATGCAATTAATTGTGGTAAAGCAGCTGATACATACGGACTAACTATTGAAAGTATAAAATATGGAGGGAATAACATCAAAAATGAGATTCTTAAGATTGTAAACTTTATATTTGAACTTGGTGAAGTTCCAGATATACTTAAAGTAGGTCTTTTAACACCAGTATTCAAGAACAAGGGCAGTAATAGAGACGTCACAAACTACAGAGGAATCACTGTGCTTCCTGTATTTGAAAAAATTATAGAATCGATTATTAGAAACAGAATTTCTGAAAAGATTAGGAACCAACAGAATTCATACCAAAGAGGATTTACCAAAAATGTGTCGCCATTACATGCAGCACTCATTCTTGAGGAGATTACAAGAGAGTGTAAAGATCAGAAAGAAGCTGTTGATATTGTCTTCCTCGATGCCAAGGCAGCCTTTGATGTCGTCGATCATAACCACCTCTTAAGGCGAATATATCACTGTGGCATAGATGACAAACATTGGTCATTAATAAAAAGCCTACATCAAGATGCAACTAGTATTATCAATTGGTCATCTGAACAATCTGAACCCTTCTCTGTACTCCAGGGAGTGCGTCAAGGTGGCATACTGAGTGCGGATTTATACAAACTTTACGTGAATCCACTTTTGGACAGATTACAATCTACCAATCGTGGATGTAAAATTGGCAATGTCCGATGTAACGCAACAGCCTGTGCTGATGACATTACAATAAATGCGCAAAAACATGAAGATTCTCAAATACTCATCAGTATGGCTGAACATTTTTCCTCACAAGAACGATACTTTCTACAACCGAAGAAAACTGAAACACTTCATGTCGAACCGACAAAATATAAGGACAAAATACTCAATAAAGGATCTTATGTCATATATGGGAATGAAATTAAAAACGTCGATTGTGCAACTCATCTAGGAATTCAGAGAGCAAATACCCTTACCTCAACGATTGATAAAAATATTGAAAATAACATTTCAAAAGCCAGACAAACAGTTTATGCTTTAATGTCAAATGGATTCCATGGACACAATGGACTTGATCCTGTCACCTCAATTCATTTGTTGCAACTTTATGTAATTCCAGTTTTAACATATGGGATAGAAATTGTTTTACCCAAGAAAACCCAATTGGACCGGTTAGAAGCATTTCAAAAGAAGTTGATCAAACAGATTTTGTCGTTGCCAAACAACACTGCTGATTGTGCTATATATATACTCTCGGGATTACTACCGATAGAAGCGCAAATCCACAAAAAAGCATTAACATTATTTAACAACATTGCATTACAAGAAGAGGATTCAGTGGAAAAATCATTAGCAAAAAGACAATTGACAATAAAAAGTGTAAAAAGCAATAGTTGGTTCATTGAAATAAAGAGACTATTTTGGTTTTATGAACTCCAAGATATAGAGACACTACTGCAAACACCATTTAAGAAATCGAAATGGAAGAAAATAGTGAATGATTGCGTTAATAAAAAATGGAAGTCTGAAATACAAACTATGTCAAAATATTATAAAAGTTTAGGGTATTTGAACGTTGAACTTTATGAGCCAGGTAAACTTCATCCATTACTGAGGATTTCAACAAGTTCATCTCAAGACATTAACCGAATTGCAACGAAATTGAAGTTATCTACAGGAACTTACACTCTACAAAGCAATAGAGCATCATTTAATCAAAACAGTGTCAATCCAACGTGTCAAAATTGTAACACTGAAAGTGAAACAGTGGAACACTTTATTTTACATTGTATAAATTTGAATAACATAAGAAAAAATATTCTAAGTGATATTGAACTTGAACACGACTTATGTCAACCTCTGAAATTATGGAAGACTCTTAGCTATGATGAACAACTAATGATCATATTAGACTGTACACATCTTCTCAATAAGAGTGACATTAAAGATGTTCAAAGATTACAGAAATTAGAATTTCACTGTAGAAGACTAGTCTATGCTCTACATTGCGAGCGTTATAAATTACTCAATGCAATAACCAGAAGACAGAGCTCCAGCATCCAAGATTTCCGCACTTGTAAATAGATTGCAGCGTAAATAGATGATTTTTAAACTGTGTCTAATTCTTAAACTGTGTCTAATTTTTAAAATAACATACGTTTGCATTTGGAATTAACCTAAACTGGTGGTGTGGACTTTATTCATTCACGTGAATTCATCACGGTTCTCCAATATTGGAGGTGAAGATAACAGAAGAAGAAGAAGAAGATGGGGTTGTTGGTAAAACCCTGACCAGACCCAGACCAAGACCTGACCCCAGAAACTAACGATTGCGTGCAAAAATCTTCGCTTCTTTCCGAAAATCGTATAAAAGAATAGCGAGTTTATGGCTATGCTTCGAATCCGGATGTTGATCGGTTCAAAAGCTCCTTTTTAGAATTAAAGAACAATTTCATAATGGCACAATAATTATGTGTTGGTTGGTCTAAGTTGATTCTATATTGGAATCGTATTTTTAAGTAGAATAATAAACATGGATGTCGGAATCACAGGGAATCGGCACAAAGCTTTTTTTCTAATCCTTCCAATCTATGTTATAATAATAGACTATTATTATAACATAGATTGGAAGGATTAGAAAAAAAAGCTATGTGCCGATTCCCTGTGGTCGGAATAGTATATTTGTGCTAAAGTTTTTCCCCAGAATTTGCATGTTGTTTCATTGTAATTGTTTTGCCGAGTAAACATGTATGCGGAATAATCCGATATCTATGAAACTTACAGGGTTCGTAGAGATAGATGGGCGACGTGTGCACATGGCCAAAATTCCAGGGCTCTAAACTTCCAGGAACCCAAGAATCTCGAGTTCGGTCACTTCGTTATATATTACGAAAAAAACAACAACAACAAACAAACAAAAACAATTTCGTAATTAGCCTCAATAGTAATATATATTTTATATATGCGAAATAATCCGATATCTTCAAAACTTCCAGGGTTCGTAGAGATGGTCGAGATGAACTCATGGCCGAGATTTCAGGGCTCTGCATTGTCTGGAACCCAAAAATAGGGAACAGCTCTGTCACTACGCTTCATAGCGAAAAAAGTTCACAAATAGTCTCAATTGTTAACATGTATGCGGAATAATCCGATATCTAGAAACTTTCATGGTTCGTAGAGATAGATGAGTTGAGCTCATGGACTCTGCACTGTCTGGAACCCGAGAATCGGGAGGTCGGTCATTACCTTACATAGCGAAAAAAACCCAACTTAGTCCACACCGCCCAGGTAGTGAACATGTTTGAAGAACAATCCGATATCTTTAAAACTTTCATGGTTCGTAGACAAAAACGAGATGAGCTCAATAACAAAATTGAAAGACTCTCAACAGTCTGGAACCCAAGAATAGGGCCCAAGATCATAAAACTTAGTTTTGAGATCAGTCTCAAATCTCAAGGATCTGATTGGCTGAAATGGCGACTAACAAACGGATAATATTATTTATGTTTTAACCTGAAATGCTTGAAATTGTGGGATTCAATATGTTGGTCAGACGGGGCGCCCTTTGAAAACACGTTTTAGTCAGCACTGTTCTAAAATAAGAAACAATAATAAAATCAATACATATTTATATAAACCGAGCCTGCAATATTTTCATATTTGTCGTGGTCGAGGGTCTTCAAAGTTCCCTTTTCATCTATTTCAATATCACAGTAGCGTTGTTTGTGCCGTGTGGCGGCTGTAAAATGTCTCCCCGTACATTCAATCAGTGCTGTTATCAGTTACGTCCTTTGAAGGTCGTCGGGCACGATATTTATGTACTATGTTAATAGTACTTCTAAATTTACTTCTTGTTTTTAATATTTCGGCCAGTTTAAAGATGGGTGGTTTCAATATCCCAGTCAATACAAATTTGGATATTGTTCAATCACCCCCAAGGATATACTTCCTGCTTTTTAAATTTTGCCTTTGGTGTAGTCTGTGATATGCAGGATTTATATTCTAAGATCCCCTCTCAAAATTCAATTCTGTTTACTTCCGCCCATTGTTTTCTCGTTTAGGGCAAACCCATTCTTTTATCTGGGGACCATACGCCGCTGAACATGGAATGGTATTAATCTGAAAATACCGAATTGAAGGTTCCATGTTCACCGCCATATGCATACCATCGTTTGGGATGGATCAAAATTGTACTGTTGGTGTAAATATTGAGTTGCGCTCAATCCGGGGCTAGGCGGCGTGGGCAGTAATAAGCATTTCCATTACTGCCCATGAACAGGCTCAATCAAACCGAGTCTGCAATATTTTCATATTTGTCGTGGTCGAGGGCCTTCAAAGTTCCCTTTTCATCTATTTTAAACAATCAGGCCACTCTTTAAAACACGTTAATATTCAACCTGTTGAAAAAAATATATTTGATAACAGTGCTACAAGAGCATTTAAAATTATAGCAAGGCTTGTTTCAGAACACCTTATCCACTTGGTTTAAATGATAATATTTATCAAGAAGGCAACAACTAAAAAATCCTGATTTTGACATTTTTGATTTGCTTCAATACGAAAACGAAAATCGAGGACACACGGGATAAGGACTAATGGTAACATCAAAAGGAAATCTCGTGTTCAATGTTCTATTTATGATCTTCAAAATATTTTAAAAAATTCTGGTAGACACGCTATGCTGTCACGTTTGGCTTCTCTTTCTATTTCAAGTTTACAGAAAGTGGATAAGGAAGCCGATGATATCGTTATAAGAACTCATCTACTTTATGAAGTTGTTAGCCTTGCTCAGTGTTGCACTCGGCATGTTCTCAAACCACACATTGACTTGGAATCTGAACACCAAGGAATCCGCAATTTAATTTCAAAAGGTTCGAAATATAGAATTCCATCGCACATCTGCTTTAATACCTGTCGCGCGGAAATTGCATAGTCTTTAAACTTTTTGCAATAAATGGTGTAAACGAGAACATGCTGATCCTAATGCTCGTTCAAACTGGAAAAAACAAATATTCAAAATAATTAACACTCGTATATCCTTCTATAAAAGAAACATAGCTTTATTACCACCTCGACCTCGTTTTAACTTTCGTCATTTGAAAAAAGGGTATTCAAGATTTTCACAACAGATTTTTTTTAACACCTGCTGATAAGGCTGCAAATAATGTAATTATAGTGAGACGTATACACTATATTAATGTTCAAACTGAAGAGCCAAATAGCACTAATGCTTATACACTGACTTCTTCATCTGAGAGTGATATTGTTAATGCACACACTCTACAAATTACAAAATTTAGAATCAGTGTTGAGCCGAAACAAGACAATGTACCTACTATGTATTGGTTGCCTAAAATGCACAAAACACCGTACAAAGTAAGATTTATTGCAAACTCTAGTTCTTGTACAACAACAAAATTATCCGTGCTCTGAACATCTTGTCTTACAGCTATAAAAGAACAATCATGTAATTAGTTATTGCGAAAAAGTTTTTGAAACCACTGGCAAAAATTTATTTTGGTCTATAAAACATTCAAATGACGTTTTGAAGAAGCTTAAATCAAATAATATTCAGGCGTTCTGTTTGTCTACTTATGATTTTTCAACTCTTTATACTTCTCACCCTCATAATTTAATAAGAGACAAGCTAACTATTCTCATTGAAAAAACTTTCACTAGAGAAAATAAAACATTTATCGCTTGTAATGAACATACTAGGTCATTCTTTACAGATGGTTCTTATGATAATTATACTTCATGGACCTGTCAAGACCTTATCCAGGCGCTCACATTTTTATTGGATAATATTTATTTGAGATTTGGTACCTCTATTTATAAACAAGTAAAAGGCATTCCAATGGGTACTAATTGTGCACCCCTTGTTGCTGATCTGTTTTTATACTGTTATGAAAGAGACTTTATGTTATCTCTTTCTACCGAACATCAAGATGATATTATTACAGCTATTAATAACACCTCGAGGTACCTTGATGATTTATTAAATATAGATAATAACCATTTTCCATCACTGGTTAATAAGATTTATCCAAAAGAACTACCGCTTTATAAAGCGAACCCTTCAGAAAAGGAAGCAAATTGGTCTAAATTTGTTGAAAATGGTTACGTCACTACAAAAATATACGATAAAAGAGATGATTTTAATTTTAATATAGTAAATTTTCCGTTTTTAGACGGCGATGTTCCTCGTGCAACATCTTACGGGGTTTATATCTCACAGCTTGTTCGCTTCAGGAGCTTGCAACGATGTGAATGATTTCAATGCACGTAATCTGTGCATTACAAAAAAACTTTTAAAACAGGGTTATCGGTATCACAAATTAAGGAAAACCTTTTGCAAGTTTTATCGCCGATACCAAGATCTAATTCATAAATAAAATCACTATTGCAACAAGGTATTTCGCGGCCGGTTTTTATGGAGATTTAATTTACAAACTTAAGAAGATAAAAGGCAATGATAATATTTCCCGGTTATTCGTAAAAACCATCTCTAAATTTAAAAAGAAAGGTTACCAACATGATATTTTACAGCGCTCTGCAGGCCTGGTGATTAACCCATCTACATTTGATCATTATGCTTGCCTCTTTGGTTGCACGACGGTGGCAGGGGTTTAAGAGTTTATGAAGGTTTATGGGGAAATCTTTGCTTAAAGAACCTAGAAGCTCGATTCGTTTCTTTTATCCCTGTCATCGTGTTCTTGCTGATTTTACTCCTGGACCAGGAGCTCTGGTCTCGGTAAGATCATTGAGTACCCGACCTTTGGCTTTGCAATGCTCTTAGCTTCTTATGTTTTATATGTTTGCGAGCTTTTGCATGCAACATTGTTGAGCCGATGGGTGGGTTGGAGTTATTTCACCAAGACAACTTGTACTTGTTTTGTGATACGAGAACCTGTTGGGGCAAGTGTGAGGTTGGTTCACCCTAGAACCTGGTTTAAACCCCCAGTGGCAATTTGTTTTGCCACTGACCGTTCCAAGGCGGTATCCCCAAAGGTTCTCTTTTTCGTTAATTGTTTGTGGCGTCCTTTTTGAATTGAAATACTCATAACAAGCATGCACTCTCGCTCTTCCTCTCTTCATTTCGCTGCGTGGGGAGGCTGTGTTTTGTGAGTGTTGCGATTCCTGATATGCATATATTTCTTTTTTACATATAATTCACATAAACAGACGTGAATGCAGGTCGGGATGATAAGCACTGGTCCATCTGTATAGCCTTACATATAATTCAAATATACATATATCAGTATATGCTGGTCTAAAATGTTTAGTGCAAATTCGTCAAAATAATGTTAGGGTTTTCAAGAAATTCAAGGAAAACTTACTTCCTGGTTCAAACCGAAAGTAGATTTGAATCAGGAAGTAGATTTTTCTTGAAAACCCTATCATTGTTTTGAAGAATTGGCACTAAACATTGTAGACCAGCATATACTTATTTCATGCATGAGTTGCTTTGGTATATTGTCCATGAATTTCAGAGTTCTCATGCAAACGGTTTTTCTTTTGTTTTAGTATGCGCTTGGTAATTAGAACATGAATAAGACTAAATTGACCTTGCAAACATTAACTAAATCCTTATCTAAATACATTTCTTTACTAAAATCTAGGTGGCAATAAGTATTTCCCTCAAAATTCATTTTTGAAATTTTAGCCTGTTTTTGCCATTTGCAATGTTTGCGATACCTTAACTCGCTAACAGTAAGACCAACTAAAATCAACCAATCCAGCGCAAAGCGGCACTATCTTTCAAGCCAAGAGGCTAGTCTTCCACAAAAACAATTTCTTTCCAACACAGCGCCAATAGGCAGTAAGCGCCAAGTGAGACTTCAATTTATCGCCACGTGGCGAGTTCTCGGTCAAATCGTTACCCTGATAATCTAACCCAACACAAACAATGCAGCGCCAAGAGGCACTCACATTCGAGCCAAATGGCTAGTCTTCCACGATCACAGCGCCAATCGGCACTACATTTTTCCATCACAGCGCCAAGTGGCATCTACTTTTAGTCCAATCGGCTACACAGCGCCAAGTGGTACCTCAATCTCATTCAAAGCGGCTATTTTCTGTGAAAATCAAATAAAAAGAAAAAAATTGCATCAATCATTCAAACTGTTTTTAAACAAAAAGTGCTAAAACCCAGCAATATAAAAACTCATTCTTAATAAACACAATCCAAGGCGGGAACGCCATAGAAGACAACACCGCATGTGCCAGGACAGTTGAGAGCTTCAAGTCAGCTCTCACTGATCGCGACTGACCACACAGCACTCCCCCGACGCACTACGCCAGAAGTGGTTACAGCGTCGTAACAATACAGATACAGATACAGAAATAATTTGCATATCCGCTATGCGATGGTAAATTCTTAGCTAAAGCCCGAGATCATAAAACTAAGTTTTGAGATCAGTCTCAAATCTCAAGCATCTGATTGGCTGAAATGGCGACTGGTCGCCATTTCAGCCAATCAGATGCTTGAGATTTGAGACTGATCTCCAGATTTAGTTTTATGATCTTGGGCATAAGACGCTTTATGCATCCTAATCGTTTTAATCGTAGAAAATATATCCAATTCAATTCCGTGTAAATCGTGTCAAATCATTCTGCCAATAACCTTAAGCCAATGCAATAAAGTATACTAAAAGTTTTAGCCAAGTTGCTGTTCTTCTTTCGAACAAATGCTATACTTAGCCAAGTGGCACTTTAATTTTACACTAAGTGACGATTTTGAAATTTAGTATTCACCATGATAATCAAACCAAACACATTAATGCCAATATAGCGCCAAGTGACACTCAATATTAAACTTTTTTTTCCTCAAAACTAACTTGATGTAAATAATTGTAAATGAACGCCAATTGGTAAACAATTTTACGCCAGTCGCGAGATTTAGGACATATTAGCCACTAATTAAAACAAAACACATCCTGTTCAACACAAAGTTATGTTGTACTTTTTGTTTATTAAATTGGTTAGTTTTTGTCTTAATACTTAAATAGACGTCAATTAACTTCAACGCACACTTTAGCCGAGTGGCGATTGATCAGAATTGAAGCAAATATACCCGCATACAAAATAACAAAACGCAAAACTATCTAACTTTCAGCCAAATCCGATTAGTGTTCGATATTCATATCATTGATAAAAATACATTCCAATTGCGACATAGAATCATTTGAATTTTGTCTTTTCAGAACGGTGGGTGGGAAAGGAATTTTTGAAATATTTTATAAATATTTGTAAAATAGCAATGCAACGACTTGAATGAATTTAAGACAAGATTCAAGACACAACAGTCATATATAACGACACTGCACGAGGATAACGTGAATCCATACAACCAATATCATTGGAGTATACGTGTAATGAATTACATTAATCCAGGAATAAATACATTTTCCGAGGGGCCATTGACAGCAGACCCTTTGCGTAGTTGCTGTCTTATGGTAACTCTTCAGTAGCTGAGACCTATTAGTTTTATTTTTATCACAACAATTTTTGAGTTGCATTGAGTAAATGCTGTCTAAAGATATTATTTATAATCGAAAATGGCTTTGTTGCCGCGCATGAACAGAAATATTGGAACAAATACCATAAGAAACATTCTCATGGGTATCGTTGGCTTGCCAAAACAAACGAATGGATTTTTGGCTTTTTAGTTTAAGAAATCTCTACAGGCTAGTTTTTAGTTTAAAAATAAATTCACACTAAATAGTAGACAGAACTACCATAATGGCGGATAAAGTGTAATATTATACCTCATTTGCATAAGCCCTTCTGTATTTAATATGACGTCATCCAGTCCATAAATCGCATATTGACCGGCTATCCGGTCCATAATTCTTATATTGACCGTTTTTGATCACTTCAGAATCTAATATAAGAATAATTATCTTATAAAGTGCGGGTCTGTTGCCTAGTAATATTTAATTTGATTAACAAAAATGGAATAGTAAAAGGCGTGCTTTATATGCCTGATGGCTTGTAAATAATAAAAAATCTGTATGGGATTTTTTACACACTGAACAAATCAAATTATTATTTAAAAGCAAATTATAGTAAAAATGACAGCAACAAAAGATATGAAAGAATTTAGATTCGGTATAATATAACAAATAAAACATGGCATTGAGGGCAATATGCAAGTTTACGGACTGGTTGGTCAGACCTCGGAAGGTATATGGCCCTCAGCTGCGCTTCGGGCCATATACCTTCCTCAGTCTGACCAACCAGTCCGTAAACTTGCATATTGCCCTCAATGCCATGTTTTATTTGTTAAATATTGTCCATGTTCAATTGTAGCCGTGCAAAGGCAATGAAACAAAGAGAACCTGCATTGGATATGTCATCTGCTTTAAGAGTTTAATAAATGCACCAAGACTAAATTGAAAACACTACAGTACAACGTTAAAACAATTTTTTCGTACATGTTACTTAATAAAGTTTATGAGAAACATGCTTGGAGCAAATGCCTTATAAACAAAATTTATTCAAATGCAAACAATTTCATCTAAAATTGTTTCGCCGTTTGTAACTAGATAATTTAACCCTTTGACTTATTCAACCTCATTTGGGTAAGTAAATCTATTCCGTGTCACTTAAATCCTTGAACATGTAATTATTGCGTAATCAAGTTCATCTTAAATGGTTTTTGGTTGAAGCATTTTTTCAATCTTGATTAAAAATAAATACCACACTTAATTCAAATAAGAAAAAACCTCGTTCTTTTAGCAAATAGGAAATAAAATAAATTCTTACGAAACCGAGGAATGGCATCACATTTAGATTATTAACGACTAAATGACCTAAATCAGAGTCTGAAATTCATCTGTATTCGTTTAAGCATTGGTTGCGCGAACACTTATTATAAATAACAATGAAACTATGCACAAAGTACATATATCTAATATTATTCTGAGTATGTGTTTGAAATGGATGCATGCGTATATAAAAGAGGTTATTATATGTAAACATTGTTTTGGTTATGAGAATATAATTTAATTGCAAAATGTACGAGGCTTAACATGTAAATAAAATGTCGATTCAAATGATCGCATGCAACCCGGAAAATATGGGTTTTTTTTAAATAATTTTAATATGTTACTTTTAAATAGCGCACCGCTCTAAATGGCGAGACTTTTTCGCGCCTTTGATCGAACTTTGATGACTACCAGTAAAAGTGTGTTTGAATCAAGGTGTGTCAAAACAATGAAACGTAGCTATTGGGGGACCTGATTGGTGTTCGACTGCTTCAGTTATGGGTAGGATGCAACATGAAGATGTAACATACACTGAACATTCTAGTCTTTTAGTGTTTGAATGAAATATCATTAAAAGGAAATATCCAGTCCTGTTGAAACTTTAAATTTTATGCAGAAATCCAGAATATCAAGACACGCCATTTATTGTATAACAAATGGGGCGCGTCACGGGAAAAGGTACCTTCGGACATTTGACTTCAAGCCTTGAAATGACGTCATAAAGTTGAGCAGACGATATTAATTATTATGCAATGCGCGGTAAAAATAACATTTTAATGAAATTTGAACGTTCTTTCTAAGAGTTTTAGTCTGAACTTGATTTTCACATCAAGTGTTCAAATCAATGTACATGGTATAAGATAAACAAAACTATGTTCACCCTGGTGGTATTTTAGACAGACAGACATAATTTTATTCCCGTTAGGCTTAAAAGCCCATGAGGATAACATTAGCATTGTACAAATAGTAAACTATCAGGAATCGCCACACACTAAACACAGCCTCCCCACACACCAAGAGAGAGAGAGAGAGAGAGAGAGAGAGAGAGAGAGAGAGAGAGAGAGAGAGAGAGAGAGAGAGAGAGAGAGAGAGAGAGAGAGAGAGAGTCATGCTCAAGAAAAAAAAGTGGTACTGGTAGGAACCAAACCAACGACCGTCAAGTCGACAGATTACAGGTAAGCAGCTATAACCACTCCGACACTCACACTTTCATACGATCGACAATTATTTTTACGGTATTATACAAAATGAAGGTTATAAACGTTATGTCCATGTACTTCCGGAATTAGAAATTGGTTTAGTATCTCGGTTTTGAGTCCGGTTATAAGTCCGAGGGGCTTATAACCGTGCGTACCATAGTTGATTTTCAACTACGGGAATACACGGGAATAAACGGTCTTTGAATTCATTTGTATAATATTGTTTTAATAAACACGTTTTCACGAAGAGTCGTTGGCCGAGTGGTTAGAGTCGCGGACCAGCGGAACAGACGAACTGACTAGCGTTGGTTCGAATCCTACATAGAAAACTTTTTAGTTACTTTTGATGCAATGCTCTTTCGCTCGCATTCCTTTTTATTTTATATTTGAAAACAATAGACGATCATAAAAATATCATATATCAAACAGGTAACGATTTTTTTATAACCCTAAATAATTTATTTCGAAAAAAGTTTCGATTTTGATTTGGATGATTTTCCTGAAGAAATACTAATTTTTTTATCACTTACTGGCAGTTTGAGATTAAAAAGAGTTAAATACAACTACAACGAATCCCCTCTCCAACTCTTTTCATTTTCTTTGCAAACAGTCGTCAAGTTCCAACTTGAGAAGGTACATGCACAGTGAAGTAGTCAACGTGTTGTTTAACGATAACAGAATTTCAGTGTACAACTTGAAAATGGAACTTTTCCAAGTTCTGTGTTAACAAATTAGACCTCCTTCATAAAATCGCGAAATAAGTACACAAGAGAATAACCAAATATGTTCACACAATCTACATAATATATGTATTCAAATGTCAAAAATTAACAATAGAGAGGAGTCATGCTCAAGAAAAAAAAGTGGTCCTGGTAGGAACCGAACCAACGACCGTCAAGTCGACAGCTTATAGGTCAGCAGCTATAACCACTAGGCCACTCACACTTTCATTTATTTCGAAAAAAGTTTCGATTTGGATTTGGATGATTTTTCCTGAAGAAATACTAATTACTCACTCTGTTAGAGTGAGTAAATCAATTATTCTCTAATGTTCTATACATCACATAATCAACAACAACACCATATTTAGGAATAAGGTTTCGTATTTGCCAGTTCTTATAGTTCAATAAAATTAAAGCCGCTTTTTCTGGAAATGTGCTTTGTTGCTGTATATCTGGTTCTGTCATCTTAAGGCTGTAAGTCTATTCTGTAAAGAGACGAAAACAGAATTGAATAAAATATTATTAATTATGTTACAATGAAACATCTTCAATAAATGTGTTTAACCACATCAAGGATTAAATAAGGATTGACATAAAACTGCCATGGCTTGGTTTAGACTACAATTTAATAAATAGCATTATACGCAAACTTCAGTTAGAATTATTGAATATGAATTGACGCTATTTATTACCCGTTTACGAGCGCAAAAATTTTATGACATTAGACAATCATATAAAATACTACAATTAAAAAAAAATCAAGTTACATAGGTAATGCGCCAACGAGTTACGTCCCTTTAAGAAGAATGTAATCCACAAAGCTGGGAGTTCGCCAACGAGTTACCTCCCTTTGAAAAGTCTATTGTAAAAAATGTTAGAAATTCACAAACGAGTAACTTCCTTTTAAAACGTATATTGTCACCAATGATGGGAGTTCGCCAACGAGTTACCTCCCTTTATACCCAATGTTCAAACTTCGTCTGTATCGTCGCCAGTTATAGATGTATTAAGACAGTCAAAATTACTAATAATATTACAACAATTTAAAACATGTTAAAATGAAGCATCCATAATAAACATGCATACTATTTTTAACAAATTTTATCATTTTAAAATGAAGCATCGTTAATAAATTGTTTAGTATTCTAAACACTAACATTTCAAAATGCACGTTGTTTTAACATTTCTTATTTTAAAGTTTAAAAACGTAGACACTTTAACAATAGCAGACCGGACGGATGCGTGGGTGGGTCATTCCCACTTATCTCGTGTGTTTTCTCCAATATGTTGTAATCGTCTTCACTCATGGCTTGCAAATATGAAAACCTCGAGTGGAGATAGAGTAACATTATTGCCTTATATATCCTTTACACATCGAAATTCTCGTGTATTCTCCCGCCAAGTCACTAAGCATAACATTACCGTAATAAACATAAAACCGTATTTACTTCACTAAACACCAGCACAAATATGTATATCCCAAACGAGAATAATTTTATTTACTCACTCTGTTAGAGTGAGTAAATCAATTATTCTCTGATGTTCTATACATCACACAATCAACAACAACACCATATTTAGGAATAAGGTTTCGTATTTGCCAGTACATCGAAACAAAGAGAGAACTTCCCTATTTTACCTTCAACAAAATGATTCGTCGACAATAAGCATCTGCCTCTGTCGCATTCATGATAACGAAGATGTCGTACCAGTTCATCAACAAGTAGAAGACCATATAGCTAATCTGAAATAGCCTACAGCTTTTGCCAAAAATCAAAATTTTATACTGAAATGTATAAAGCTACAGTCAAAAACAATTAATGGCAAAAACTGTACTATGACCTGACCGTCAGTTTAATACGAAAATCCGACTGCTAGGTCACACACCCTCAAAAGGGCAAACAACGACCCATCGCAGGTTAAACACCCTCAATAGGGCAAAAAAAGACCCATCGCAGGTCAAACACCATCAATAGGGCTAAAAACAGACCCATCGCAGGTCAAACACCCTCAATAGGGCAAAAAACAGACCCGTCGCAGGTCAAACACCCTCAATAGGGCAAACAACGATCCATCGTGGATCAAACACCCTCAATAGGGCACACACAGACCCATCGTGGGCCACACACCATCAATAGGGCTAACACACCATTCGCCAAGTGACGTATCTGTAATAGAGTAAACAGACAATCAGTCTAAAAGTCACATGATAAAAACAAACAACCCAGCCAACCGGGTTTTTACACGTGATTACAGCTAAACAAGACCACGAAAACTAAATGTAAATCATTTAAGTCCGACTTGTAAAAATATTCAAACGATATTCGGTCTGAGATCAATCTTTTAGAAATTGAGAATATCATTTGCTTTGTTGTAAGTAAATACCAAGGCAAATTGAAGTAGAATCTCCATGAAATTGTTAACACAACTTAGGCTATAAATAGTATTCCTCAACAATTACCAAAAAATTCTAAGTGTCAAATAAGTTTTGAACTTTATCATAAACATGAAGTTCAAGCTTATGTTAAGATCAAACTTTCATATGGAAAACATCACAATGCATAATAAACAAGAAATATCTTTAAAAAAGATAAACGGCGTTGATGGAAAAGATTTTTATATATAAGAAAGAAATAAATAAAGACCGTGCAAAAATTTCGTCTGGTGATAATACGTCGATTAAAGAACAATGTCTAACATTAACTGTACATTCAGTTTCAATAAAATACCTCTTGTAGAGTTAGCACTAATGATGAATAAATGTTATTAAAATACAATAAATGAAAATAATAACAACTTCTTACAAGAGCGAAATCGACCAACTTTTACGTAAATTAACTTTAAAAGAAAGTGTCCCTCGCGAGTATTGAACCCGGGGCCTCCGCTTGAGAGGCGAGTGTGCTAACCACTACACCAATGCGTTTTGAATTTCTGGACTTGAAATTAACAATCAATATCAAAGGAACGAGAAAGGAACCAGTAAGAACCAGAAATATCTGCACTTCTCTGTCGTTTTACACTGTGTATTGTACTCGAGTGTTTACCTGACACCTATGAATATTCCATATAAAATCGTATTTAAGCCATCAATTGACTTAACTGGTTATTTATACCGTAAATATCTTTTTCTCCAATACAATTAACGCTTTTTAAAACGAAAATGCCCGAACATATAAGCGCCAGGTAAATACTTACACACAATAATAAAATCGTTACGGTAATCATTAACAAAACCCACTAATAACCAATCAAAATAATCTATTTGATTTTCCCGCTGCATAATAAATTTTATTTACAATATTTCATTGGTCGAAAAACTAGGTCAAAAGAGAGCTTAGACAGCTAACGCCGAAAAAAATATTCGATGTAAAATATAAATATTAAACAGTAAATGCCTATAATCCTAGGGTCAAAGACACCGATAATTTGTATCGAAGAGTATCTTTAACGTAACCATCTTGGCTATGTCACTTTCCAACGCACAAGACTTTCATAATTTTATAACATTTATTTTCTAATTCTCTGCAACCGAACGAATATAAATTATTTATACCGTATTCTAGTTATTCATAGATTAAGTTATGACACCCAAGTTCAATAGGAATATTCGTATAGCATTGCTATATCATACCCGAAAAAATAACAACAGCAACAACAAAATGTTGAAACATCCATACTAAACGGTAACGGTTGAATAATGGTATCTCAAGACTGTAAAACTTTCTAAAAATTCACTGATAGTGCGAAAGTTTAATGCTGACCATATCAATATTCCAACTCAGGAAAACCTTTAACAACACACAAAATTCAAGCCGACATGTAATATAGTGTAATATAATTCTACAGGTTATTGTAAATTTATGTTAAGAAACTAATCATAAATATATATACATTTCTGGCACCAGCAAATGAAATGTATGCAATTCGGAAATGAGTAATGCTACAAGTTATTTTCCCGTTAAATCTACAGACTGCTGTAATATTGGATGTAAAAATTAGCCAGTATAACATACATGTATTTATTAAATGAACGAGATTTGATCGAAAGGAGAAATTACTCTTATCAGTTTTTCAACATCACAAATAAAAGTTCAAAATTATATATCGTTTCCGTCGTTTGAAAGTAAAATTAAATAAATGCTTAATCCTAAAATAAATTTATAAGCAGAAGTAAACAGGACCAAATTTCATTTTGTGACGTACATGTAAACGCTGGATATAGGTACAACAGCTTTCTTGAAATAATGTCTCAACCCATCCAAGGAACTTTCCTAATCCACGTTCAGTCTTACGCGAAGTTATAGTTACAGAAATGAATGTGAGCTACTGATCTTAAACACAACGAATATAGCTATTATAATATTTGAACGGATCGAGTCAGTTTTACCTCGTCACTATAACAGATGCTAGCGCTATCACTATTTCCAAGGTTTCACTGAACGTTTTGAAGACAAGAAATCTGCAATTACTTTACGCTCGATATACGTAGAAAGAAAAACCCCTATGTATTTACGACACGAATTAAACGATTGAATATCATAAGAAAACATTCAGTATCTGTTATCTACCTTGAATGATCAATGACATTTATTATTAATTTATTTTATAGCATTAAATCTACTAATAAAGCTGGTACCGTGCTTTCCTCGAATCTATAAGTAAAGGACAAAGACCAATATGTCAGTTTTCGCTTTCGGCAGAAGAGAAAGTTACAAAAGTGCTTTTATTGTCTTGCAATTACTCACACAATTCTTTAATAAAACGTATTTCCATAATAAATTTCAATTGCTCAAAGTCTCAAAATTTACACAAAAAGACATATTTTCACAAAAAGGATATTAAAGTGCTTTCTTGGGTCGAAATACATGAACGCATTAATAGTCCAGCTGTAGACGGGCGGTTTTGCCTAAAGTAACAACGTCCGGTGCCGCTGTTAACCGGTGTTACCCTTCAAAGTTCAATCAGGATGACCGACAATTAAGTATACAAATAACAAGATTATCTATATTAATGACTTTTCCGGTAAACGTCTTCTCTATATATCAAGCACTCAAACATCAGCCTCTACACTATATCCTTTTGCATGCGTCTTAGGAACAGGTGGCATAGTCTTAATTATCCGTTCTTGAACGTGAGTCACTGTTAACCGGTGTTCAGGCTAAAGAGCTCAAGTTTGGTCGATTACAATATTTCGGTCATCAGGATGACCGACAATAAAAATATAAAATAATAAAATAACAAAACACAAATAAAAGAAATAACACACTTTTGTTTTTTAAGAATCTTTATTAATATTTGGTATATGGTATAATTACAGAGTAGGTTGAAGCTGATATTACACGAACGGAACTATCTCTATTAAAATCGGAAATCGTTCGAGTACTCGAGTACTAGATCGTAAGATCATCCGAGTACTCGAGTATCAATTTTACTTCTCGTTGCCATCCTTAATATTTCTTTATCACACTTTCAGTTTTTTTAATCGGACAAGGGCGACACACTTATTAACCTGTACACGCGCAAGGAGCACCAAAACATACAAATATTTTATCTGAATCCTTCATGATTATGTTATTAACCCCGGCAAAAAATGACAAAATCTCCATGGAATAGCCACAACTATGGCATTAAACATCTGAATGTTTAGCCCTACCCGCTCTATCAGTCTGTATTTTTGCAGTCCTTCTGACTTTTTCGTAATATACACGTTTTAGAAATTAAGCGTGCAGCGATTTTAGGGAACCTATTTCAAAGTGGTTTAAAATCTTATCGTTCATCAAAGTAGATCAGGTTTTTCTGATTTATTTTTCGGAATGTTATTTGAAAATCAATATATTTAACAATTGATTTTAGAATAAAAAATGAGAATACCCGCAGCATTCGTAGTTTTCTATTGTTTGATAGATGTAATAGGTGCTAGTGATTTTATTTTTGGAACCTTCCCTCGCGATTTTAGATGGGGAATTACGATATCGACGTATGCTACAGTTTTTCCAAATACAGAAAATTGCAGCAGTAAGTAAATATACCAGTTAATCTCCTATATTTCGGTTGCAGGAAACAATGAAGGATTTGCAAGCGATTTTCTTATGCACCATTTTTAGTATATTAGATACTATTTTTACACAATTTTATGCTCGGAAATATATGGACTTGAAATAATCAAAGAGTTATATTTTCCTATCCGAATAGAAATTTTATGAAATTCAACTTATTTGACTGTTAAAAGTGTCAGTCTATAGAGAGTCAGTTTAATTACGAAATGTTGCGCCAAACATGAATATTATATAAGATCTCATTAGACATTGATCTAAACGAAAGTCAAAGATAGGCAACGAATTTTTCGACTTGGATGTAAGTTTCCTTGTCTTTTATCCCTTAGCCAATTAAATTTTTGTGTTGTTTTTATAAATCAACATAACTATATTCTAAGTCTTATTAAGGACTAATACGGTCAAAATTTACCGGCAGCGGTTGTGCGGCTGTACGTTGTGCAATACACATGTATTTTTGTCAATTAAACAGCATGACGATCAATCATAAACTCCCAAAATGTTGATAAGTAGTAAGAGGTTTTATAAAATGACAGAAATGTCATGGTTTTAATTTTTAAATTATATTAATTTACACGCAACATTGAATATCGAGGCCTTATAACTGTTGCCACCAATCATTGACAAACTTGAAGTATGTTTCAGAAAATGACTTGCACCGGTAAAGTAACAAGCTCGACTTATCTGAATATTTAATATTCAGGAAATGGCAGAACTGTAAGGCGGTGACATTGCACGCGTCAATTTCAATTTTGTTACGTTATCTACCGCTTTACTTAAAAATTCAAAGGCGGAATATTCTAATTTCGGAACGAACCCATTGATTCTTATGAAAAAAAAATCACAAGAAATATTAAATTTTTCAATGGCTTGTATCAATTTATCATAAGTAAGTGTATTTAAATGAGATACATTCAATTGCAACTCGGGTTAAAATTGTTATCTTTTATCAACATTAATGCAACAACTGAAGATCTCTACACTTTATGTTTTATAAAAATGTGAATCATGTGACCTCGGCGTGAGCGAGATAAATATATTTGCTCAATGACATATTTCAGTACAAGGTAGACTGCAGGATGATATCAAGGGACTGACAGCTCTTGGGGTAATTGTTTACACGTTTTGACCTTTTCACAAAAAAACATACTTACAGATAACGAGAAAATAATTAGCCTTGATATTTCGTAGCTTGATAAATTGCTTCGTATTTTGGTTTGAAAATAAGAAAAAGCTTAATTACTTAACCACACGGTGGAATCTATAATGATAACAATTGACGAAGATATATACGTGGTATTTTCTACAAGTATTAGTGCTGGTATAAAAATATTAAAGAAATCACATGTTTTGTATAGGTGTCAACGTTTAAGTTCTCACTGAGCTGGGACACCCTTCCACGTGACTCTGTGAGCACGCAGCTTAACGAAACAGAGCTACAATTCTATACTTCTGTGGTCAACGAGTTGAAAAGAAATGGAATTGAATCCCACGTTACTTTATTCGAAGACACAATTCCCGAAAAGATCAAGGTAATGCAATGTGAACCCATCAAAGACGTCACTTCAAGACGTTATTTCCTTTTTTAGCAATATCCGTCTAAGTTACATACATATATTTGATAGATGTGAAGAAAAATGCGATGCATATACATTATGTAAAAGACGAGCGACATCTCTATATCTGCATTTGTAAAGTTTTTGCAGTTTTATGGGTCTTTTATCATAGCTTGTATTCAGAAAAGCCATGTTGGCAAACAATGATTCGTACATACTGGCTCATTTCTATACAAATAAATACTAATGTTGAGGTCGATATGTAGTTTTGCGGACCTGGGTAGTGTGATATCGACCGAGGACGAAGTCCGAGGTCGATATCACACTACCCAGGTCCGCAAAACTACATATCGACCTCAACATTAGTATTTACCTGTTATATCATATACCCTATGAATTTACAGCATTCTGACGACGACGACGACGACGACGATGATAGCAAAGGTAGTTATTAATTCCCGGGTAGTTATCACTTTTTTCGGACTCGCGAGTACGGAGCTCTCGACCAATCAGAATGCTTTAAATTCATAGGGTATATGATATAATTGTATATTTTTCCTCTGCAGGCAAACCAGGGATGGGCCGGTGAGTCCAGCTGGACCGACGCATGCGAATTCGTCCGAAAAGTGTTTAAAGCCATGCAAAATGAGGTGAAAGAAGTTTTGCTTATTTTCAGCATTTAAGCAAATACTTCGTCTACTGTTTGCGTAATCACTGAATAGCAAAACTCCAGCGATTTTAAATAAATGTTGATAGCCTTGGTTCATTCGGTCTTTTCCCTTTTCATCAATAACTAATTCGTCTCCAAAATGTCTTGGTTTGCTTTTATTTAAACATCTAGAGACTTTCACGCAACCATTTCGATGTTTAACCTCATGAAAATTATGAAGTAAAACCAGGACTCTTATTAACTAACACTGCAATAACTTTAAATAAAAGTGGTGAAAGCGTTGGAAGACTGGCGCGCTGGCGCGGAGTAATCAACATGTTTTGAACGGCGAAATGCACGTTAAGGAAGTGGAAAGATTGCTGTTGATGGTCTTAAATTGGCTGTCATAGGGGAGCAACGAATAACAAGAAGAAGTTTTTAATATAAGAATTTAATTTAATAACACTTTGAAAAAAAATTGAAGATTAACAAACGAGAGGTGGAGAAGAACAAAAGAATCGAACTTTTCTTACACAGATATCATTACTTTAAACATATGAAACTATGTGTATGTTTGTAAGTGACAGTTCCTATCAACAACATCAGCAAATAATTCAATATATTAATTCAGGGATTTCAATAGATGCAGGTAATTGCATTTTGATGCAAGGAAATGTGAGGTTTTCTACTTTTGATCTCACCTAAATCTTAAGTTGGGGGTCTTTTTGATGCAGGAGCGTAGGATTAGTGGTTAAATTTTGCTAGAATAACGATGATCAGGCTCCGCCACAACTGAGTAGTGTCAACAATGAAATGCACAAGGCCCACATAACTTAAGAGACTGAAACAGTTAAAATCTTAATTTTAACGTCGATCGCAACAATGCATTAACGAAAATATTCGCCAACTTACTTACGGTCCTTGAAAGCTGAGCAAAATCTCGATCCACAGCTACTCCAATCGGGACACCTGCAGTTGACCGGTAAAACTTTGTTGTTGTGGCCAAAACCCCTCTGGCTTTTTAATTAATTTAATAATTAAACAGTTAGTTATGAAATAATGGTTAATGGGGCTGCCGTCCCCACACCCCCGCTTGCATTCAATTATTAATATATTACGCAAGCTCTATGTAAACATCCGCACCGGTAAACTGCATTATGCCAAAATTTGTTGTTGTCGCCCCTTCAGCCCGCTGGTATTTTAATTCATTTAGTCATTGAACAGTTAGTTCTGAATATAGTGGTTAATGGGGGCTGCTGCCCCCACGCCCCCGCTTGCATGAAATTATTAATACATAATTATTTCGCGAGCTCTATGTGAACATCCGTACCGGTAAACTGCATTCTAGCCCTCCAACCTAACCAAAATGGCGACCCACGCTATCTCCCGCTTGTCACGTGGCTGATTTGTTTTTAATCGTTCTTTTAATATCCTTTCATATTTGTTCAAACAACAACATTAAATTGTTTTCTTGATTTTATTTGTAGCATTTTCTTACAAAGTTCGCATTCCTTCTCGTAACATTTGTGTTTTCTTAAAATGCACTACTTTTATGCCGCACAACTACGAAATGTTACATGCGTTACTAAACTTCCGTGTAAAACATTCCTGGTTACCCCTTCCTATACTTAGCCAAATAAGCGGTAGCGGGAAATAACAATGACAACTTAATATATACAAGAACTTTCAAGTGATTACGTTGTATTTTGTCGATGATGATGAAAGGGGGTCTGATAAAAGTAGAACAAAAGTTCCGCCTCAAAAAGTGCCTGTGTTTTGGAATCCGTGTACCGATGCATTCGCCTTTATTTGAGCAATATGATTTTTTACGACTTGTTAACTGAAGCACACAGCCAAAAGATAGATCAAAAGAAGCAGTCATTAAATGTATGCTTAAAATGCACCTTTACTGACATTTATATATAGGTGAAGTACTGGAGCACATTCTCGGATCCCGTGATGATAGCACGTGACTCTTACGGAGGAGACAAAGCGAGTGTTTACCGAGCCGTGCACAACATGCTCCTTGCTCACCAGTGTATATTCCATGCGTATAAAGATGCCGGTTATCTAGGTGAAACATTCTATGTTTTGTCATCTTTTCATATTGATATATTTATGTTTGTTTAGGAAAACCATTGTAAAACTCATAATACAACTTCAAGAAATCAAATGTTATTGAATTTGTATTTTTAAAGTTCGAAATATGTTGGATGAGAGAAAAGAACATGCCAAAAAGTTTATTTTAATAAAATAAATAAGGAAAATAAGCATAAGTCATACAGATCAAGTCAGTTATGATGCTTATCAATCAAATCCGAATCAACGTGTTTGTTACATACTCATAGATGAGGAAAACTAATCAAAAATCGTACAAAATCCAGGGAATCTGGACATTCAAGTATAGGGTATTGTACAACTATTCTTATAAGGTTAAAAAGTCCAAGTATCCAGTGAATACAGTATTCTTTGTATGGTTAAATACAGGTCAGATAGGTCTGGATTTACGCGGTGTGTGGTTCGAGCCTGCAAAGTCCTCGGAGCCTGGTATTTACGACACATTAGAACAGGCTTTTCAGTTCGAAATGGGTTGGCTGACGGAACCGATTCTTTCATCCGGAGACTACTCCACAGTTCTAAAGCAAATTGCTGGGAACAAACTTCCCAAATTTTCCACAAATCAAACTTGCGTGTTAAACGGTAATAATTTTTGTAATAAAATGTTCATTTACAAAATTGTTTGAAGTTATGTATAGATTGTATCCCGATTACACAATAACTGTTTTACGACTTCGATTATTGACTGCTACATTTATGGGCTCTTTTCTTCTCTACTTTTTGGCTGTGTAGTTTGTGTCTGTTGGATGTGGCCATTCCTGATATGCATAATTCTCTTTTGTACAATATGAGTTTTTGAAAATTTAGTGTCATTCTGGGAATTTTTCATACAAACACCAAAATGTTAATTTTTGCACGCAGGCAAAACATGGCGGATTTAGACTCGGAGGTGAACTCGACGCGCGCCAAAACTGTCCTAGTATTTTTAATGTACCGGAGAAGAAATAACGAATGTAATAAACCAGAATGCAATAAAAAAAGCTTTGTGCTGATTTGAGAACAACCTCAAAAGTTCATTAACTATTTGAAAAGTTGTACTTTTTCGTTTGTGTTTCCCGGGGATGGGGCAAAAATTCCAGGCGCCTATAAAGTGGAGGCTCTCTAAAATCAGATCCAGGATCTGTTACTGACTTCAGTTTTGAACATTTTACATAGACAACAAACTTCGCGAACATTTAAAAAGTTATATACATGCATTTGAAACTGAGTTAACTAGTTTTTACTCTGTCATATTAAACTTTTTTCATTTTTTATTGCAAAGGTTCGGCTGATTTTCTGGGTGTAAAATATTACGATGCTTTCCTGGTGACTAAGGACACTTCTGCAGACAACGATATGGGAGCCATTTTTACAACGAATCCCGAGTGGAAACGGTAATATACCAATTATATCATCGACGTATGTGAACGGAAACAGTTCAAATGTTCGAGGAAATATATAAGGGGTTGCAAACAGGCTCTTTTGCACAAACTTTGAAGGAGGTTTTCTTGGAAATTTGCGTTATTTTCAAATTAAAAAATAAACCGTATTTATACAAACACTATTCTGGAAGGTGTAAATAGTTCCACGTTGTTTTGCAGTGGTTTTTTTTTCTGTATAAATGATTCAGGATATTGTTAACAAGTAAACATTCATGCTCAAAATAGTTACAAGTATATTAGCAGCTTCATATTTTGGACAATTTAACAAATGTAACATACCTCTTTCCATAAGACGAGAGCAACCACCGACATACATGTATCCCGAGGGACTGCGGAAGTTACTGACACAGCTAAGTAGCAGGTACCCGCACGTTCCTCTCTACGTCACTGACACCGGACTGAATGGACTGGAGGACGGAGTTAGGGACAAACTGAGGGTGGAGTGGATCAGAGAACACGTGGACGAGGTCCTTAAAGGTATATTCGATCATTTTGGTGTTATTTGAAATTTGAAGGAATTCGGAAACAAGAATTTATTATTTAAGTAATGATAAATATATAAATGTTATGTACCGATTTGAAAATTTAACTTATGACGACATTTCGCGTTTTGCTTATGTGAGGAAAGGTCACATAAATTGTGTGAAATTTTCCAAAATGAACTTGAATTAAAAACTTGTACTAACCCACATGTTTTCAAAAGTTCTCAATATAAAAGATTTGGATCATTTTAATAGTTTAAACAAATGACATTTACTGTGATCATGACCGTTATAATGTATTGTTTGAAGAAAAAAATAACTTATCGGATTATTTGCAGTAATCTTTTATATATTCTTGACAATTCAATTGTTTTCAAGTGTGTAGTTTGAAATACTGTTTATAATGTAATTGACAATAGTTTGTGTTTCATTTGAGAAACGTATTTCTACTTGTGATTGATTTGACTTACAACCATGTTTGTTACTAAATATTAGCGGTGACACTGGATGGGGTATCAGCTGTAAAAGGGTTCCACGTCCGAAATCTTGTAGATGGCCAGTCAGCTCCCATAGGTTCTCAGTCGCCCGGGGGACTGTATGTTCTAGAACCTGACACCATGCGGAGGACAAAGAAAGCATCTGCAGTGCTCTTTACTCAGGTACTTTTCCGAGCCATATTATAAAAATATTTGATGTTAATTCAACACACATTGACATATTGCGTTTTTTAAACATGGTATTATCAATCAAAGTAATTAAAGGTGTTCGTATAAATAGGCCTCTACCAATACGTTCCACCTGTCATTTCAATCCTCCACCGTAATTATGGGGACCTGACCATGTCCCTTGAAAAAGTTGAAGGTTCCAAAGTGCGGTAAAATAGTAAAAATGTCCCCGCAACTACGATAAAACCAATTCGCACTGTTTTCACATCAGCTCGTGTACCGATTTCTTCGTTATTTGATTCAAGTGATAATTACTTTGGCTGCTGCGTCTCCAGATCATCAAAGACAATGGTATACAGCCAGGTTACAACGGTCCAGGAGGCTTTCCCAGTGGCCGTATCCTACACAAGCATGACATTTACTATGACGACTTCCCCGCTAACTTTGCCTGGAGTTCGGCAACATCAGCTTATCAGATCGAGGGAGGATGGGACGAAGACGGTAAATTATTTGTTGACGTCAATTCTTGTTTTGCTGTCCAAATGACACCGAACGCCAAAGACTTGTAGATTTTCTCAGTTTCAGTTGTCAATAGTTTAAACAGTATTTTTTCACAAACAAGTGCGTCGAAAGCTGGTACAATGTCAAATGTGCCCCGTGAGTCGAAAAGAACATTTTCGTATTCATAAATCTGCAACATTTATTAGCCGTATTTTGGCAGCAGATCTTATATGATATGACTTCGTATCTTCATAAAGGTATTTTTTTGACGCTACGAAAGGAAATACGAGAAAATAATTGTATAACTATTCTAAGAATAGGTTTCCCGCAACATCCTGGGATCCAGACTGTTTGGCAGTATGAGACTGATTTCCTGTATGACACATTCCCGGAAAAGTTTGCATGGAGTGTCGCTACAGCAGCCTACCAGGTGGAAGGTGGCTGGAATGAAGATGGTATGTATCCATGATAGTTGTCCTGTATTCGCTTACACACGGGGGGGGGGGGGGGGGGGGGGGGGGGGGGGGGGGATCGCGCACAACCGTTACCGCTGGTGAAGCGAGAAAATTGTTCTGCAAGTTTCCGGTGACGGTACTGCAGATGTTTATTTTGACCCGGAAAGGTAGGTGGTCAGCTTTGACTCGTTTTTGTAATAATATTAAGCAAGTCTTTAAAAAATCGGGGAACGTGATTCGATGCGTGTTGGATTTATCTGCACGCTTGTATAATATGAGACCAAAATACGCAAACATGGTTGAGTTATGACGATCATTCCGCCTCTGAAATGAGCAAAATTTAATGTGAGGTGAAGCTTTTTTCGATTTTCGAGCAATATTTAGTTGTATTTTCGTCCTGTATCACTGCAAGAACAAAGTATTTGTTACGCTTTGTATTCCCTGTGACTGGTTTAAATTTGTATGCTTTTTTGAGGAAAATGCTGGCCAAAATTTTACGGTAGCGGTTGCGCTACTGGTGTGACGGTTGTGCATAAGAACACTGACTGGGATCACACGTTTAATGCACTTTTACCGGTTCGTTCACAGCATAATTTTTAAACAAAATCGTAAAGATCGGCAAATAAGAAAGTTCAAAAAGGATGCCGAATGAATAGATGATAATACTGACTTGTTTACTTACCTTTTACATAATGTGAGCAGTATGTACTAGAAACACAACTCGACATGTGCACACAATGTGTTTAATTGTATGTTTTTTTTCTAAAACGTGTCTTTGTTATTACAGGGAAAGTATCTACACACTTGAACCATCTCTTATTTGTTTCCATTTCCCCTAATTTAGTCTTATAAGCACGATGATCGGTTGACACAGTAATGATACATGGCATAGAAGATTATTTCGAACCGTATTATGTTCCCGACAAAACCAAAGATAACGACTTTGGAGTGTTCGTCTATGACAAAACACACCTTGAAAGTAATTTATGAAAATGTTTATGTTTAGATCGAGTTGATGATGTTTCAAAAGCGGCCTGGGAAAAGGTGTCTTTAAGTTCGCCAAAAGTATTAAATCCTACTTTGTTGGAAGTTGATGAAGAAGGAAAGATAGTTGACCAAATGAAAGAACGTTTAGCAAGGTTAGTGAAGATGTTGAGATGTTAATGAGAACACAGCTTTGAAAGGGCTTAAATATTTTGCTTTCTTTGGAAATGGTGAGGCTCCAGGTGTTCTATACTTATATTTCTTTTTCTTCGATAAGAACCGCGCTTGCACAGTGACAGGCGCAACCCCTTCTTGTTTTTGAACGGCATGTCTGCAAAAAAGCAAAATATATTTAATATAATGGATGGTGAACTAATTGTGGATAGTTAACAACCGATCATCGTGCTCATAAGACTAAATTAGGGGAAATGGAAACAAATAAGAGATGGTTCAAGTGTGTAGATACTTTCCCTCCCTAGCATTCGCCCACCTGCGTCAATGTTTAGTACTTTAAGGTGTATTTTATATGACATATACATATTGAATGTAAATAACAAAGACACGTTTTAGAGAAAAAAAACATACACTTAAACACAATGTGTGCACATGTCGAGTTGTGTTTCTAGTACATACTGCTCACATTATGTAAAAGGTAAGTAAACAAGTCAGTAATATCAGCTATTCATTCGGCATCCTTTTTGAACATTCTTATTTTCCGATCTTTGCGATTTTGTTTAAAAATAATGCTGTGAACGAACCGGTAAAAGTGCATTAAACGTGTGATCCCAGTCAGTGTTCTTATGCACAACCGTCACACCAGTAGCGCAACCGCTACCGTAAAATTTTGGCCAGCATTTTCCTTAAAAAAGCATTTAAATTTAAACCAGTCACAGGGAATACAAAACACAACAAATACTTTGTTCTTGCAGTGATACAGGACGAGAATACAACTAAATATCGCTCGAAAATCGAAAAAAGCTTCACCTCACATTAAATTTTGCTCATTTCAGAGGCGGAATGATCGTCATAACTCAACCATGTTTGCGTATTTTGGTCTCATATTATACAAGCGTGCAGATAAATCCAACACGCATCGAATCACGTTTCTCGATTTTCAAAGAATTGCTTAATATTTTTTATAAAAACGAGTCAAAGCTGACCACCTACCTTTCCGGGTCAAAATAAACATCTGCAGTACCGTCACCGGAAACTTGCAGAACAATTTTCTCGCTTCACCAGCGGTAACGGTTGTGCGCGATTCCCCCCCCCCCCCCCCCCCCCCCGTGTTACAATGCTTTGGCAATTTGCAAAACATTACATATTTCTAGAATTGAATTGTTTCAATTTTATTATTAAGTTCAACACAAAGCTTGAAATTGTGATGCATAATAAGAAACGAGTATTTGTCTCTGATGTGAAAAGAATACACAAATACATAAACTTTTCTTTGGTGAACCTACCTAATCGCCAGACAATTTATTCTGGAGAGGCATGCTCGCGAAAATTAAAGTGCAAAGCACTATCGAACTAGACAATTACTTGGTGAACTGTCCAGTATCAGAGTCAGCTGAGAAAACCATGCATTTCGTTTTTAATTCCAACAGGTAAAGGAGAGAACATATGGGACAGGTTTTCTCATGATGGCAAAATTGACAATCAAGACACAGGAGATGTTGCCTGTGATACCTATCATAAATACCAAGACGATATTACACTTCTGAAGAACCTAAACGTATGTTATTGATCGATAGAAATCTTAATGCTTATGTCCTTGAGATTGAGCTTTGTGTATTTTCAATTTTAGGCGACTTATTTGTAATGTTAAATATGATGTTTGAATAGGTCGCATTTGTAGTTAGATTATTTGCACTATAAGGACAGAACATAAAATGGTAAACATGTTGTCTTTGATCATTTAATATGAACTTTTAATAAAGTGTATATTTATACTATTGAATTCCTGAGTTGAATATCATCTTTTACTCACTTTAGGTTACGCACTACCGATTCTCTGTATCATGGGCACGGGTTCTACCTGACGGTACTACCAGAAATATCAATCGTGCAGGTATATTGTGTAACTTTAACACTTCTTATTTTGTCCCATAGCGTCGTTTTACAGTTGAAAAATTATATTTAGATAATATTTTAGATCAGTAAATTGATAACAACGACTTTACGTTTGAAGATTCACGAGTGATAAAGAAAAGAAAGTAGCTTCGTCACAACAGTGAAAAAACTTAAATTAGATGTTAATACAAGCAGTTAAAATTTATAGACGTCATTAAATAAAAAAAAGGATTTTTTTTCTAATAAACACAAATGTTGTAAGAAAATACTGCAGGGTATGGGATTAACTAGTTGCAAAACGGATTTGAATATCAGCTTGTAATAGAAAAGCTTATTCGGGTTTGGGGGGGGGGGGGGGGGTGGTGGGGGAGGGGTAAAACTAAATTCTTAAAAAAAGCAAAATGTCATAGCAAACTTTAATTGTCTGTTTTAACATTTCAGGTATTGCATACTACAACAATTTAATAAACGCTCTGATGGACGCAAACATAGTTCCCATGGTAACCATGAATCACTGGGATCTTCCCCAGTCCCTCGAGGACAAAGGTGGATGGACTAATTACAACACTGTTGCTGATTTCGTTAATTACGCCAATACTTTATTTGAGCACTTCGGTGATAGGGTAAGTTGATGCTGTTTAGCCATTTTGGCCGTTATGGTGTAAGATCCATTTTCACTGACCATTGCAGTAGCAAGATATAATTTATACAAGATTTGCATATTTTCCCAGTCATTATGTGAAGTGTTTATACTTTTGCGAAGTACCATTTTGTAAAATAGTCTGTTCTGTGCGCCTACCTCATTAGTCTGAGCTCGACACAGACGTCGGGGTTTAAAAGTAGTAGAGAATCGTTATTGCTTGCAAACAGCTGTTGTGTACATATTAAAACCCGTATATATATTATTTGTTCAGATTAGCGAAAAATACATACCTATAGTGTTGATATGCACCTTTAATGTTTCGCAGGTGAAGTTTTGGATAACACACAATGAACCATGGGTGCATGCACACCATGGTTACGAGACGGGTGAGCATGCTCCAGGTCGCAAAGGTCAATGTTATGCCGCAGGTCATAATCTGTTACTTTCTCATGCGGAAGTATATCACCGATACCAGGATCGTTTCAAAACTATCCAAGGAGGTATTTAATATTAGACCTTTATACATTTATAATTGTTAAAACATCAGACCAAAATAGCTCATTGGTGTTTTCCCGTTATTTGGTTGTAAACAAGTTCATACCTGACGTATAAATTGATCTAACTTAGTAAGCTCGGGGTTGTATATTTTTTGTTTATTTTTGTCTAATTGCTTTAATTCTGTCTTAATTGATGTTCTTGCATGCTTATAAAATGAAAAATTAAAATCGAATTTTCTCGGTAAAAAATTATGAAAATACTGAGTGTCAAATAATATCAAAATAATATCATAGTTAGTTGACAAAAGATATTGAAAATGTGTAAACTCCAGACTGCCCACTATGTCTTGAAGGTATGGTTGGTATCACATTAAGTCACATGTGGGGTGAACCAAAGGACCGTGAGAGTCTAGCCGACATTGAGGCAGCCGAGAGATTTAACCAGTTTAGTCTGGGCTGGTTCGCTAACCCGGTATTCGGTAACGGTGACTACCCAGAAGTGATGAAGTGGCAGATCGGTAACAAGAGCCTCGAGCAGGGTTTAGAATCCTCCAGGCTGCCGCGTTTTACTGACTACCAGAAGAATAGGTTGCGAGGTAAAGTACATTTTCTTCACTGATATTGTTATTCACCTAACATTATAAATCTCGAAGGCACCGCATTTCACGTAGTTCTTTTTATAAATTTCGCTGTCGCAAATGTTGCATTATTTTGGCTAATGCTGTGTTTTAAGACGTATTCATACTGTGTGATGTAACGTAGTCTCCGTAAAACAAAACTGTAAAATCGGTGTTATTTCTTATTATTTTAATCTTATTCTTAATCGGCGTTATGTTTTCGAAGTATTCTATGTGTCATTTACCGTTACCATTTCGGCTATGACATCTTATTTCAGGAAGTGCGGATTTCTTGGGATATAATCTCTACACATCAGCACTGATACACGCAAGCATTAAACCATTGCATCCCATTGGTTACGATTCCGATTTGGACCTAATTGAAACAAAGGATCCTTCCTGGAAGAAGTAAGTTCGCTAAAGAATTAATACAACTGCCGGACAAATCTTGTAATGCATCTATGCCCAAGATCATAAAACTTTGGGGTTATCTTTACATTTATACTTAAGACCTGTCTCAATTCACAGGAATCCAATAAGTTAAAATGATGATCAGTCTCCATTTCAGTCAACAATGAGATTGTAGACTGGTTTCCAATCCCATTTTTATGATATTAGTCGGAGATGTGAAAGTGAGGGATGTTTAAGTTTTAAGTTTCCATCATGAATTGAACATAGAACTCCAGTGAAATCGGTAATGTGGAAGTGAATGAAAGTGAGGATGCTTCATAGTATCAGTCACAGATTAGACATGGAGCTCTAGTCAAGCCTGTGATAAGCATAGATAGGGGTGTTTTAAAATCATTCAACACTCACTGTCAGGATTTTTTTTCAGATATTTGACGTGATGTGTATGTTTTAAAAGTGATCCACTTATCAATTTTAAATAACCATAAATTTTTATTCAGAGATTGCTCGGGAAGAGGAAGGGTGTAATATTCAATTTGCGACTTTTTAACAGCTGGCATAATACATTTCATTTCAAGATCTGGAAGTGACTGGTTAAGTGTAACGCCGTGGGGTCTTAGACGAGGTTTGAATTGGATAAAATCTAAATACAACAATATTCCGGTCTATATCACAGAAAACGGGGTGTCTGATAAAACAGGGACGACACAGGACCATGACCGTGTGGACTACTATAGGCTGTATATTAATGAAGTCTTAAAGGGTAAGCGAAATAAATAGATAAAAGGAGTTGTTGTAAGCTCGACTGTTCGTTTAAGGAATATAGAGTTATAGTACACACTTGGATCTTGGCCTCAGTGTTGTCGTCTGTCTATTTTTTATACTATTTTCCTTTAGTCCATTTTCGTATTAAACAAATCAAATTAACGACCTTTAAACGATTTGTTGTCAAGATTGTAATCTTTTTTTCATGAACTAAGTTATTTGAGTGGTCGACCATTAATGCTGACTTTCCTGACAGCTGAAGTCATCTAGCATCAAAAACATGCCTGCAAATCTGACATTTCATTTCAAATTAAACAAATGTTAATTATTAACACACCAGCGAAAAATAATGGAATAATAAAAGATAATTGAATTGCCCTTTAGCCGTTAAAAGCACATAACCCAATACTATCAAAGAAAATAAAATACATTTTAACACATTCCAAACAATGAATCCGCGGTGCAGTTGCCATAAAGTTCCTTGATATAATAGCGAATATGTGAGAATGTAAATTTCTTGTTTCACGGACATATCAGAATTGCAACATTGAAATGCATTGACATTTTACGGTGGATGAAATCAAACCCAACCCTATACAGTTTCATATTTTTTTTGCTGCAACTTTTCCAAAGCACTGGTTATTTTGGAAAACCTTAGAAACTTGATATGTTAAGACTTAAAATGATTTGATTTGCTTTACAGCTATTCGTTTGGACGGCTGCGATATCCGAGGTTATACTGCTTGGTCACTGATGGATAATTTCGAATGGACGCGAGGTTATTCGGAGCACTTCGGGTTACATTTCGTGAATTTTTCTGATCCGGAAAGACCAAGAACTCCAAAATTGTCTGCTGCATATTTAAGGAGTGTCATCGAAAATAATGGATTCTTTAAAATTGCGACACAAACTACAGATAGTGGCGGGAACACACCGCCATATAATGGTGGGAAGACACCGGCAGTCAAAGAATATCCGGGCAACAAGCGGGATGTACGTTCTTACCTTTTCCTGATTCAAAAACATATTTATTATCTGTTGCTATATGTTACTTATTAATAAATAATAATGTGGTATCTCGAAAGTAAGCGTATACGCTTATTTTATGAGCTTATATTTAAGCCACCGAATAAGCGCTCATTTTTTATTTGTGTTTATAGCTTATATTGACGAAGGTACGCTTATTTTTGATACAAAATGACACTGAAAGATTTACTATCAGGCATGCATCAAACAATATTTATTTACTGACTTTAGCTGAGGAGGAAATACGTGTTTGAAATGAAATTATTTACAAATTCACAAACAATCAATCATCACTAAATTAAATATATTGTTCAAAAGTCGATGTAGACAAACAAAAAGTCGAACAGTATAAGTTCATGCGGACAAACATTATTTTACTTCGGTAAAAAAGTTTGAAATCAATTTAAGAAAGCAAGTGGTACAACATTTTCAGGTTTTAGTTTTTTTAAGAGAACTATTCTCCTATTTTCAGTATGCGCTTATTTTCGATTATGATCTTATTTTGAAATTATACATCGAGTTTTTTCTTTAACATAAAAATTATGTTTACTATGTTTACTTTAAATTGGTAAAGAATAATAGCCATTTCTCTTGTGTCTGTTTGTAATGTTTATTGTATCTTCAGTTTCAGTTCTTTATATTTTACGTTCCAAACAAGTTTACGAATGTAAAGACCTAATACTATAAGAAAATTGAGTACAACCTTTTGCTTTACAATGCAATTAACTTCTTATGTGCTTTTTCATGTAACCTCTCGTTTTTCTCACTTATAACCATGCTCTCTTCTCCTCTCTACTTTTTGGCTTTGTGTCTTGCTGGATGTGACCATTCCTGATATGCATATTTCAATTTCTTTCTAAATGAAAAGAGGTAAGTCATATACACTTAACAGTAAATTGCAAAAGTGTGAAATAGAAAAAAACACATTTCTGGAAAATCTATTTTCATCAAGGCAAGGCAACAGCAAGGCAATAATAAACACCAATATCCTTTCCGCGCCCGACCCTGTTTTCCGGACGGACGTCCGTAACGTATTTAAACGTGACAAAATTTTGACTTCCCAAAAACCCGACCCTGTTTTATTGGAGGTCGCCCAAAACGTAATTAAACGTGTGCTTTTTTCACGATTTTAAAAACCATAACGTAAATCTGCGTAAATTTGATTTTAGTGCCCGTTGAAAAGTGTATGTTTGAATATAGCATATACGCTTTTGTCCGTTACCGGTATTCTAACTTTTAAAGAAATTCGGAATTTTCAACAAGGTAAGAAACCCGTGTAAAACACGTTATCTAACGTTACGGTCTTTCTTCTGTAAAAAAGGTGGAAAAAAGCATATCAAGAATAGTGCGTTAAAATCCCGAATTTCAACGCTCTTTTACGTAATTTGTGAAAAATTCGGTTTATCGCAGGAAGACTGTAACGTAAAATTCCGTAAATTAATTAATCTAATTAACAGTAATTAATTTTTATGCCATTGCAAAAAATGTCATTTTTAAGTAATTACTAGGTAGATATAGGATTTTTTTAAATAATGAATAACTGTTTTGGAGCCACTTTTTTATTTTGACAATGAAAGATGAAGAAACAGCAACACATGTAATTAGATTTTTTTTCTTAAAATTGAACTTTTTAAAATTACTTATTTTCTTATCAGATTATCTAGGTCAAATGTATTTAATTTCTTACTAAATTATATTTTAGAGAAAATATGCGATGCATTCAAAGGACTAATAGTTTTAAAATACTGATCGATGATTCCGCGTTCTTTTAAATAGCCACCAAAGTAAGGAATTTTTTAAAAATGTAAAATAAATTGACGGGTTTCCGACGACAAAACAGGGTCGGGTTTTGAAAAGCGATTTTTTTGACACGTTTAAATACGTTTCGGGCGTCTTCCCGTAAAACAGGGCCGGGTTTTGGGAAGTCAAAATTTTGTCACGTTTAAATACGTTATGGTCGTGGAAAGGATATAACATCAATGTATAAAATTTAATTTCATTATGTATGCAAAATACAAAGATTCATTATAAATATTATATAAACACGCAGAAGCTTTACAGGAAGTGAAATAAGCATATCAGGAATAACCATAACCAGAAAACACAGCCTCCCAAACGCAGTCAAAAGGAAGAGAGGAAAAGAAAGGGTTGGCTTCATCTTTATTTTCTAAACACACAAGAAACAATAAACAAATAATGAGAACACGAGCGGTTACTGCCTAAAACAAAAGCATATCCCCAATTCAGTCACTCAGATGCTGGAGATTTGAGACTGGTCTCCAGTTTTAGGTAATGGCAACTCTTTATGTAAACATGTTTTGTTTTTCCTAGAATGTAAGTAACTGGCAATTCGAGCATGAATTTTTGTACGAAAGATTTCCCGAAAAGTTCGCATGGGGCGTGGCGACAGCAGCGTATCAAGTGGAGGGAGGCTGGAACGATGACGGTATCTTTTAAAAATTTTGCATTTAAAATAGTTTATTTCTTGTCAAAAATCATTTTAATTTATAGACTGATATACAACAATACTAAAATAATTTTGAATTACGAACACGTTTAGTAAGCGGTCAGTCTGCTAAATATTTAAAATGTTATTGTAGGTTCTAGGACTCTTTGCCTTACATACCTCTCCGTTCTTTACGTTCAAGCTTTCGGCCATTAGTTTTCTTTTAGGAATTCAACGCAGATATCAGGATGTGAAGCTTACTTCAGTCACAATGAGTTTGTAGTCCACTAAAACTTTTCAGCTTCAATATAACATAATAATGTTTCTTTCTTAAAGTTAAGATGTAAAGAGTTTTCGGAAATATTTTATTATTTACCATCAAAGTTTATTATTTTAGTCAAACTTCAACTGTTTTAGGAAAGGGAGAGAGTATATGGGATAGATTTACCCATCAAGGCAAGATAGACAATAATGATACAGGAGATATAGCGGCTGATACTTACCATAAGTACCTTGAAGATATCACACTTCTTAAGAATCTCAAGGTTTGTTAAATTATCATTTGTATTAAACATTGTTAAGCTTATACACCAATTTATTCCTTAGTTACCATAAGAAACAGCAACTAGAGAATAATACATGTAGAAGGTAAGACCATATACCAATACGGCGGTTCTATGTTGCTTATTTACACCTGCGAAACCACCATCAACAAAAACAATAACATAAAACTGGTTGAGGCGTTACATTCAGCTTCTTGGCTTTTTAATGACACGTTTGCATAAGAGCAATGAATTGATAAACAATGTATTTCCTTGTAGGTGTCGCACTATCGTTTTTCAATATCTTGGACCAGGATTTTGCCGGACGGAACAACCAAATTTATTAACCCTAAAGGTAAATGTAAATGCATGATGCCGAAAAGGCAGATTATTTCAAGAAATACGCAGTTAAGTATACAAACTATGAGAAAGCGTTTCTTGTCCATTATATTTTTTATAAATAACTGGATGTTGAGTCTTAAAAAGTAAGCTTGTACTAAACAGCTATCAGTATAACAAGAAACAAACAATAATTTTAACCAGTTAGCTGGGAAAACAGAATTGTATCCCAAACTAACTATAAAGTTGGTACTAAACGTTTAGCTTCAAACAAAACAACGATAGCAACACTTATTGCGTATATTTTCATTAATAGTTTTAAAAATTGTATTTAGGTATTGGCTACTACAACAATCTGATAAACGCTTTATTAAATGCGAGCATAGTACCTATGGTGACGATGAACCATTGGGATCTACCACAGTCCCTGGAAGACCTTGGTGGATGGACCAATGACAGTACTGTTGACATGTTCGTAGAATACGCCAGTGTTCTGTTTGACAACTTCGGAGACAGGGTAAGCTATTTTTAAAGAACTTACTGTATCTTTTCAAACACCTAGTATTGGCTTGACATTTCTTACTTTTGATTTGTAAGCTTATGTCCTTTTGCATGATGCGCTGCCGAGAAACAGTTGGGTTGTAACAGATTGTAACAGGTGGTATGCAACTTGTACTTGTTAAGCTGGTTTTTAACGAAAACCTGTTATTTAATGCTTAAGTCGGCGGACGGGCGGACAGGTGGGAAAGGAGGCGGGTGTCAACTTTTTGTTTCTGCGATAACGGTAGCACAGTTGCAGATAGAGGAGGTAGATGTTTGTCATCGACTATTGTTGTTCCATGTATCGAGGTTTAGGAAAGGAATTTAAAAAAAATAAGGACGTCTTCGAAAAATAAAATAGTTTCCCTGTTTAAGGTTAAGCTCTGGATAACGCACAACTCGCCCCATTCGATGGCATTCAAAGGGCACGAAACTGGAGATCAAGCACCAGGACGCAAAGGTCAAGGATACGTTGCTGGTCACAATTTTATCAAATCTCATGCAAAGGTGTATAGGTTGTATAAAGAGAGATACTGGCAGTCTCAAAAAGGTAAATCGCATGGCTTGAAGAACTCACTAATAATTCTTTCACATGTTCATAAGTATTCGATTTCGTGGTTTTCGTGAGTGTCTCTCATTGAAGAACCTATAAAACCCCGAACACGTTACGAATTGTGATGTTACACGTGTATGCTACGCCAATGTTTTAGACAGTAAAACGACCACTGAGTTTGGGTGCCTGGTTATTCCATAACATAATAATTAGAAAAAAATGAGGGATCTAAAAATGTGTTTCTTGGAAGCAATATAATACAAATGTATCAGATCTGACGACCTTAATGTTCCTGTTTGTTCATATAAGAACATCACGTTTATATAACCCTTAAATCTGGTTAAATCCCCAAATTCCCAGAATTGTCAATGACCGTTTTAAGGCTCTCAGGCCAGGTTATGCACAAACCTTACATTTGCCCAAACAGGTTCTCATATGAAAAAACAAAAAAGTTATTGTCTTGGTTAATTAAATCCAAACCTTCCTTTGCTCGACGATGTTGCATGCAAAAGCACACAAACATATAACACCTAATAGATGCTAATGGCATTGCCAAGAAAAAATGTAGGTACCCAATAACGTTACTGACGCTGGAGTTAAATCAGCAAGAACACGACGCAGGAATAAGGAAGCTTTTTGAAGATTACTAGAAAACCTTTATAAGGTCAAAAGCTTCCGCCACCGTCGTGCAAAGAACGAAATATGCAAAGAGATCACTTGTTAATTGATTACTCAACTAAGCATGTAATGTGCTTAAGAATATCATAGCCCTACCTTTTTGATTGTGTAGATGTTTTACCAACACTGTCTAGTAGTGGGTTTGTTAGGGATAATTAACTTTGGCAACTCGTACATGTTTGTTTATACACAAATCTGACGGGCAAGTGTGAGGCTAATGCATCCTATTTTCCGATTTAAATTTCAGTATCAACATACGTTGTTTCTGACGGTCATAAGGCTGTCGCTCCTCATCTTATCATTATTTTATCTATCTCTTTCCCTCTCTAAATATTTGTTGAGTGGAAAAGCTGATTTTTACCAGGTTTTAAATGAAAACTGGTTATTTAAGTGCTGAAGTCGCCGGCCGTCAACTTTTGGTTCAGCTCAAAAACTTGAGTTTGATTTTGCCAAACATGGTTAGTGGATAGTTTATATCAAGAGGCAGCTTGGGATTGCTACACAGGTGTCTGTGATCAAGGTCAAGTTCACTGATGCTAAAAAAAGAAATTCAGTTTCTGCTCAATAACTTGAGTTTGCGTTGGCCTATTCAGGTCAAACTTAGTACATTTATAGCCTAAATAAAGAGGCTGCTTAGGAAAGATTCCCATGGGTTTGTGTTTAAGGTCAAGGTCACTGTTTCTAAAACAGAGAATTCCCATTTCGTGTTTAACTTGAGTTTGATTTGACCTATTGACACGAAAATAGTGTGTGGTTAGCTTAGGATTTATACTCAGTGTTTTGACATTAGTCACTGTTGCTAGAAATATATTGAAATTATATTTTGTGTAGTAAATTGAGTTCGCTTTGACTTATTGAAGCAAAACTTGGTATATGGGTAGCTGATATCATGAGGCAGCTTGGAAATGCTACCCAGGTGTCTTCAATCAAGGTCAAAGTCACTGTTGCCAAAACTAGAAATTCAGTTTTCTGATCAATAACTTAAGTTTACCGTGGGCTTTTGATGCCAGACCTGTTGAATGGGTAGCGTATATAAACAGGCAGCTTGGGATTACTACCCAGGTGTTTGTGATCAAGGTCTAGGTCGCTATTGCTAAAAATAGAAATTCAATTTCTGCTCAATAACTTGTGTTTGCTATGGCCTATTCATGCAAAACTTGGTGTGTTGGCAGTTAATATAATAAAGCATCTTGGGATAGCTACCAAAGTGTCTGTGATCAAGGTCAAGGTCACTGTTTCTAAAAATAGAAATTCTCTTTTCGTGTTTAACCAAATAGTGTGTGTTAAGTTATAACAAGACGCTTCTCATGATTTATTCTCAGTGTTTTGACAAAGATTATGGTCACTGTTACTTACAATAGGAATTCAGTGTCTGCGTAATTACTTTATTTAATTGTGAGCTTATGCAACTTTATTTGTGTTTGGGTAGTTTAAATCAAGATGGAACCGTGGATTTCTACTTAGATATCTGTGATCAAGGTCATGGTCGCTTTTCCTATCAAAAGGAATTCAGTTTCTGCGTACTAATAACTTGAATTTGCTTTGACCTATTGACACAAAACTCGGTATGGGGTTACTCCTACGGATTATACTCAGGTGTCAATACTCTTTTGTTGAAAACCAGGTTTCGTCGCATTGCTGCTAATCTTATTATTAATTTGGCTAGTTTTTAAATGCATATATCCCTATTTTGCTACTTGTCGCTTAAGTAAAATAACTCTGATATTGTAAACGACATTTTAAATGAAATTGTCATGAATATTTTCCTAGTGATAAATGCTTGTATTTATCTCATGTAACAAGGTATGATTGGCATCGTAATTAGTCACAGACTGGGTGAACCACTTGACAATACCAGCGCAGCGGATATACAGGCGGCTGAGCGATTCAATCAGTTCGTTTTCGGGTGGTTTGCTAACCCGATTTATGGCAGTGGAGATTATCCGGACGTCATGAAGTGGCAGATTGGAAATAAGAGTATGGCACAAGGCTTCAAGACTTCTCGGCTTCCCGAGTTTTCTTCAAAAGAAAAGCAAATGATATTGGGTAAAAGTCTTTCGAAACATGAACGTTACTTTTACTTATTATTGGCAAAATATGTGTGCGTTATGGAGTTTGATAGAAATTGGAAAGAAAATGGTTTAGAGAAATTACTAAACATAATCGTGATAAGGATACGCGAATAACGAAACATATAATAAAGACTAATGCTATAGTTTCGTCAACTTTATCTCCCATCATTAGGGTTTAAAACATTTCCATTGAAGATAGATATTTACTGACATGTTATTAACGTATGAAATAAAATTTATTAATGGTACTAAGTCTGACACATTTAAAGCGCGGAATAAGAATACCCGGTCACACAAGAACAAATTCGTAATAAAATCGTAATAAATCACAATAAAATATACACTAATATTTATGAGATCTTTTTGAGATTTATGTGATTTATGTGAATATCTTGCTTTGCTTTTTGCACGATAAAAAACGACGATTCTAGCTATTTAACGCACTAGATGCTGAAATATTTCTGAAGAAAATAAGTAAAAAATAAAAAGGGGTTATCCCTGCAGATTTTTTGCAATTTTTGATTGAAATAAAGAAACTGACGTAAATTTTTCAGAAACATTGCTTAAAATTTCGACCCAAACATCAACGTAAAACGCGAACAACATCATGCCTCATGGCACGTTGTGAATTTTTCTTTTTATTAAAGAAGCAGTGTACCGTTGAAAGAAATCAAACACTTTTATAAACTTATATTTTATTACATAACAATGCTTTCGCTTGACAGGGGAAATAATAATTTGGCACAAAAATAACTCAGCATAATTTTTATAACGAAAATTTGCGATTTTCAATTTGACAATTCATTTTACCGTAAGTACAGCCGATACCCAACCATTCAGAAGTAAAATGACCTTTATTCCACAATACATTACAAAGTTATACAAGTTGCCGATGGAACTTTAAAGGTTGAACTTGAACGGATAAGAAAAAGAATCTCGAAGTGAAAAGAGCAGCCAGTGACAACTATTCCCTTTTCTTAGGTGAAAATCCTGCTATCTTCTCTATAATTTTTTTAAGTATCAAAAACACCGGGTTCTTTTTAATATAAAATGTTTGGAATCGGGCGCGACTTGTCATTTTCGCAAAACGACCACCGTCTCAACACACGTTCTATACCATTTCTTTCTAAAAAATATTTAAAAAAAACATCAATCATCATGATGCGTAAGACAGAATCTAACCCACTGCTATTACACTCAAAGGAAAAAGAAGCTCAACTTTTTAAAACATGTTTTGCCAAAAACACGATCAAAGCACATTGTTGTTAGAGGTTGTGTGTAATTGTAATTCTCTAGCTGCTCTATCATTTTCGCTTATTCGATTCACCCAAAACACTTTTGATAAGCAGTGATACTGTGCATGTGAACCCAAATTCAAACAAGCAGCTTATTAGATTTTTAAACAAATTACTGTAATTTATTTAAACGAAAACACTATTTAAAAACAGTAAGATCTTGAGCTATTTTAATGTTTCTGGCATGGCGATCTATAAAAAATATCGGCCATTTCAATTGCTTTCTGTTAACAATATACATATATCACGGAAAAAGGGAAACTGGTACCAGGACATCGTTACAAAACTGAGAATGAAGACCAGTCTCATATCTCATTAAGCTGACTATTTGAAACTAAACACACTATAAAGAAATTTCCACTCTCAGATTTAAAACGTGTTTACTTTACCACGCCATATCAGGAAGTCTACACTGGCAAAAAATGAAACGTATTTCGGCTGTATTGTCATGCAGAAAGATAGCTGGGAAGAAACGGGGTTCGGTGATGGTTTTGGGGCGACATTTCGGTGCATTGGCGGACAAGGCTGCACTTAATACGGTTTATTGACTTTAGCCGTCCTTACAGTGATGCTTTACATTAACCATGATGGTGGCTTTTTCTAGCATGACAAAGCTACAATAACATAGAATATCCTGTAAACCAGATATCATCTTAACCCCTAATTACATACATGTGAGCTATTACATGTATCATTACCATACATGTAGTCAATATGTTGCAAATGTATATACATATGCAGAGATTTACCTGAATGTTGTAAATTGTATGTACTCGTGTTAATGAAAAAAATCGCAGATTAACACGGTTATATGCATTGTTTCAGTATTATTAAAACATGAACTTTGAAAACATAGGGTTGAATGTGCTCAACCTATATATGTTATCAGGCTTAGGGAAAACAAACGCATACACGAGAACGAAAATGTTGCATTTTCTCTGTACTAATTATAATACATTCATGACAATATTATAATATTCTGCTATTAATAATGAAAATCAATAGCTTTATACAAAATAATGAATTATGCTTAATCGATTTGAAAAAAGAGACATCAGAAAAAAGGCTATTTAAGAAGAGTATTTGTTATCTCCCTTTTTGTTTTATTGTTACAACGGGTGTTCACTTACGGATTCAGAAGGGGATGCAAATTCTAAAAAGCCTTAGATAAGCTTATCTCAATATTAAAGAAAAATAATGAAAATTAAAATAAAGCGTGTACTATTTAAGTATTTAAAACGCTGGATGTTCTCTGGGATCGACCAAAGATATTAGCACAATTTGCGACGTCAGTTTGTTTATTGCGCCAACATTTTTTGACGCCAAAGGCCGGTATTTCATAGTTCCTTGATGCGTGATCCGTGTCCGTGTCCGCGTCCGTGTCTGCGATTTTTCACTCGCCAAAGATATTGGGTATATTCCATCTCCGTGTCCGTTCCACGTCGCAGACACGGACGCGGAGGTATGGGATATACCCAACGATATCTTTGGTGAGGCCGGTATTCCATAGTTCCGTGGTGCGTGATCCGTGTCCGTGTCTGCGATTGTTCACTCACCAAAGATATCGTTGGGTATATTCCATACCTCCGTGTCCGTTCCACGTCGCGGAAACGGACACCGGGACACGGAGATATGAAATATACCAAAAGATATCTTTGGTTTGTGAAAAATCGCGGACACGGACGCGGACACGGATCACGCATCACGGAACTATGGAATACCGGCCTAAATCTGTTTTAAATCAAAAATTGCAAAACATCCGCCGGGGTGACCCCTTTTTATTTCTCACTTATTTTCTTCAGAAATCTTTCAGCATTCCATACATTCCAAAAAATCAATATGTCACCGTCAATTTTAAAAAGTTATAGTGCGTTAAATCGCTAGAATCGTCATTATTTTATCGTGTAAAAAGCAACGTACTCATTGTCGTAAATATTACATATGAATTATTTGAACTACCTTTGGTATAAATTTCATTAAAATCTAAGACAGTCCATTTTCGCCCTCCTAGCCTCACCGTGTCCATCTACCGTAACAGATGCATTTTGTGACAATGCGAAGTCGTAAATCAGTTCATGAATAAATGAATTCGATTGCTGTTAGCTAAACGGATTTTATACATGTAAAAGAGTATGTACACTTCGTAAACTTACAGCTGAATGACAACCCAACGAATCTCTTGTACAAAAGCTACCATCTAGCGGTTATTTCATTACAAACAAGGGAAATTAATTTTCTTCTTTACTGTCGTGATCGCGCACCGGCACGGTCTTTTCGTGCACCTTTATTGTCATACAGTAGGGCGGACTGTTTACATTCTGAAAGGTATGTGTATAGATTTTACTTCTCTGAATAGATAAAAAAAACATTTACTCAGTTGTATATTCATAGCATCATTTATGAAATAATATATGTAACAAATGCACATGCTTTTGATATTGGAAACGCTTTGATTGTTTCAAAATTCCACTCTATTGACAGAATGCAAATTTGAATCGAGAGATTGAATTTGTTTTGGTCAATATTTTTATAGAACAACTGATTCGCAACAGCTTCACCTGTGATGACTTCTAAATGTATTTCTCTTCAAAGTCCATCCAACCTAATCCTTTCCGACGGTGAGAATACTGCAAACTGGCTTATTTCTGTTTTGACCATACACCGGTTTCACCGAGTCCGATCGTTCACTATAGGTCCCAGGAGGAGAACGCATGGATAGATTGGATTTTCAGGAGGGAATAGGGTACTGTGGTAAGTGAATCGTCTAGCATTTCTTTGAAAAGGCATATATTAGATAAAGATATTGCCTATGCAAAAAAATGGCAAAATCTCTCTTTAAAAGTCAATAATTCGACCATGATTAAGTATAGTCCTGGGCATTGTTTCGTCCTGTTGGTTCGATTAAAACATGTTCTGACACGCCATAAGCTACCGCTATTTCACGGCCATTATTTTGGATTAAGACTAGATGTTCGAAAATGACCGCATGGTTAGAAGATTTCATCAATTTTCAACATGAACGCATGAGCAGGAGGTATTTTTGAAACGAACGTTGTTGTTTTTTTCATTTATATCTTATACAAAGTCGACTATTTGATCGTCTCATACCATAATATAACATCTGAATGGCTAAAACATCATTTCAAATCAGTCCCCACTTACTGTCGTATCTCCCAGGAGCTATTGCTAAATAGAAATACTGTATATACTTGGTCAAATTAATTTGTAGTTATTCATCATGCAAACATCACGTCATAACTGCTTTTCTTCCCTTGACAAGTCATTTTTTTCCGTTCTAGATATATGTAAAATATTTTCAGATTATGGATAGAAAGACACCGGTTGGATCATACTTTACATTTTGTATACGGTTCAGTCCCCATTGTTTCTTCCTTAAGATACATCTATGGTACTTTATTTTTAAATATTAATGTTTATTGTCTCAAACGCAACAGCGAAATTAAAGATTGAGAGGTAAGTCAATGGTTGATTGTTATCTAACATTGTTGTCTAGGAATGAATAATTTCGGATATTACTCTACACGTATTATACAAAAAATTTCAAAGGTTTTCAAGTGATGACAATTTCCGCAATATCTGTGTCGATCCTAATGTCCTCGCCACGCCCAACGTCATGACTTGTGCATTTAAGACATACGACGATCTGTCCATTATATACACAAATGTTAGTTCAAAAGATATACAGTCACTTGATCAGTTTTCTGTTTATTTATTTTTTGTTTTCGTATTGTTAATTGAAAATATTTAACAACTCAAATGACATTTTCAATCGGTGTGATTTATTTTTGACTTGTCAAGGTTTCAATCCTCAGTGGAACACGTTATGAATGTCTCTTCTTAATAAATAATGTTTATCGCCATTTGCAAAAATATAACAATGACGTAAATAGTATTTTAATTCGGACAGTATTAATGCATTCGTTTGAAACGAATAATAAAATTAAATTAACATCTTAATGATTACAAAACATAAAAATGTTTACTTTAATTTATTTCAAAATCGCTATTAAATATATTTTCCAGAGACAGCAGCCAGCAACTTTGATATAGAAACAGTGTCCAAGGTTATAAAACTGAGCATGGAAACCAGTCTCAAATCTCAAGCATCTGATTGGCTGAAATGGCTACCGGTCGCCATTTCAGCCAATCAGATGCTTGAGATTTTAGACTGGTTTCCAAACTCAGCTTTATAACCTTGGAACCAGATCAAGAAGAAAACGCAGAAGAAAACTCGGAAAGATTACCGAACCAGACGATCAACTGAAGTGACCAACAACAAAGAGAAAATTCCATAAGTCACGAAGATAAAATTTTGCCTCATTTGCCACGAGACAGAAAATAAATTGATAAATTGTAAAAAATAAATGTGTGTAGCTAACGCCGGATTATATTTTCGATCAAATTAAAACAGAAAGGAGGACAGATTGAATTTTTACTCGAATAAACATTAATTCTTTCTACCTCACAAAACATCGCTGTAAAGTGTTGCGTTTTGCAGACAACTACACGTAACAAGATATTGTCATCAGAAGATAATTTGAATACAATAAACAACTGATAAACGTCTGCTTAATGTGTTAACGGTTCTTTAATTAATATAATTAAAATGAAAAAAAAATGTTTGATTAAAATTTCTCTTCATTACGTATTATTTGTACATGTAATGCGTTGCTTTGCAGTTGTAAGAAATATCCCCGCTTCACGTGTTTCCGACGCAATAGCGGTAAAATTTATAAACTGCTAGAAAAACAAATAAGTTTGCAAAAACTGACACAAAACAATTCCATTCAAAGTATTTCTCACTTTTAATTACCGTGAAATCATTCTAAAACTGTATGCTGATCTCAATGAAAACAAAAATGGCAGCCACCCTACAAGCACTTGCTGTCTATGATGTCACAGGTTTTCGACGCGCGCACTCTTGTACACTGCACACAAAATATAGCGTGAAAATAATTAATAGAACATTAAACACAACTGGTAAACATGTTACAACTAAACATGTTTGTGTCAAATATTGGCAGTTTTATCCACATTAATTGGCAATTAGGACAGAGGAATGAGTCTTCTCTTCCTGATTCCCTGACTATAGTGCAAAATGACAAGTGAACCCAACACTTACACTGACCACATTGTCTGCATTGCACTGTTGTCAGAAATGGCATACGGCTCTTGTCCTTTTTTGTCCGTCCATAGGGTAAAATTCCCTACACAAATACACTTGTCAGATTCGTCAATGTCATTGATTTCTGACTCGAATTCTGAGAGTCATCAGGAGCAACTGTGGGAAGCTTGCGCTTGATGGCCTTGTTCTTAACATCAGATGGCCCAGCTACTGCTTGATTTATGGATTTCTCAACTCATTTCTTTGGGGTTTGAATCCCCACATGCTGTTTTATAACCTCTTAAATGTACGGTTCTGTAATTGCCATCCCCCCTATGATTTTACTTAGAGTTATCATCACATTGACAGATTTAACTTTTTTTAGAATCTGGCCACCCCTGTTCTCAAGGAAAGTCAATGCTTGTGGTCATATGTCTTTGTTGCCACCATCAGATGATTGATAAGCTTCTGCAGGTTTTCAAAAAATAAAGAAATATTAAGAAAATTTCGTCATCAGTATAAAGTCTAATAGCAATTTCAACCTTGTTTTAAAAAATCGAGTTAGTGCATATCCCATTTTGGGACGCGATTTCTTTGGTGAGTATTATACTTTAAAACCCCGCCAAAACCACCTGACTTATAGTAGTAAAGATGTGTGTCTGTAGATGAACTGTCATCGGATTTTACCGAGTGTAAAAGTGTGAAAAATAGGGATTTTTGTTGGGGATTTTTAGGATTGGGGAAGATTAATGCAAAACTCATTGATACAAATAAAGGTAAAGCTGTACTTACGGTTCTTACCTCCATTTTTTGAAATAAGGTCAAATTTACTACGTTGTTTACTACCTGTCAAAAAGTCGTGTTACGGTATCGCGAGAGTTGCGTGTTTTGCAAATTAACCGGATATTCCCCTAGCGGCGAATTTGTATGTCGATCGGAAACAGATGATACATACCAATTTAAGGCATCGTGTATATTTGTCCCTTGTCTAGTTAAAAGCTTCACATTTGTCGTGTTTGGGGACTCTACAAAAATTTCTTTCCACTTATAATCAGAACAATTTAGATATATTTTATCAGTTACCCAGACAGTTGGTCCCAGTCGGTCATTATATTACTCGCTGATTTGATCGGTTTTCGTGCGTAGTCTTACTTCTGGTTTTCTGTGTAAACGGCCATAGGTGATGGACAAGTGTTAAATTGCTTAAACAAACAATTCATATGTTGCTGGTATGTGGTATCTGTTGTAGTCAGGTTGTCTGTAGGTGTGTGTTTTAATAAACAAGAAACAATAAAACGAATCTTTCCACAATAGCAGTTTATTGGTGGAAAACAGGTGACAAATTGTGATAACGATGTTAAATACGTTGTCATCGGTTCACTCCATAATATTGCTGAAAACTACCGATCAATCACCGGTAGAGTTGTGAAGTAGTCTAGACCGATAATTAGCTTATATGCTTTAGATACTCCACCAGAATTATTTGAAAAGGTAAAAATAGCCTGTCGGAGTAACGATTTCTTGACGGAGGAACGGATAGACGGACTTGGCAATCCCTCCTTAATCTCTTGTTCTTGCAACGGGTGATATAAAAATGAAACATATTCGATTCTAAAGTTTAATTTATTTAATAATTTTGCTAGCATTTTGATATTTGTTTCCGCAGTTTTATAAGTATTAATAATCATAGTTGAGCTATACATTAATCTTCAGGTTTGCTAATGTTTCCTATATTTCTTTTTCACTTTCATCTTGATTAGTTTTCTGTACGGAAGTTTTGATCTCTGGAAAATAAAGAAACAAGACTATTAAGTAAAAATTAGTAATTTTTTATGAACTGTTTAATCATTCAAATGTTAACTCGGGCGAATGCAAATCCATCGTTGAAAATAAAATACAATTTCCATCATTATATTATTTTAGCATATTGGGCGACAAAGATTACCTAAAAAGTAGGGAAATTTCATAAACTGAAGATTGAAACACGAACCAAATTTAAAAAAAGTAAACTCACACAGATAGAAAATACTACACCGAATAAATAAATGTTTTAAAATTACAATAATAAAAAAGATAAATACACACAGAAAACTGATCGGGTCTCTATCGAATGAGCATACGTACTTCTTGTATATTATGGGGAGATCTCAGATAATGTCGTCTTGCGTCCCGATTGCGCAATCATGATGTAGGGCACGTTGTCACTGATAAAATTTGCGGAAGATGTCATTATATTAAGGTGCTATCATTTGTCACAATATTCTGTTAAAGTGGGGGGGGGGGGGGGAGTGTGGTGACCTATTTTCATAAAATTCATGTTATTTAATAATTATAAAACTTCTTATTACTTCAGATATCAATTATAGGGCATAAACATGTTACAGGTCAATCAGGAATTATAAAAAATTAGAAATATGAAACAATTTTTCTCACTGAGTGTAGCCTTATTGCCGGGAGTCCAAACTTCCAAATTTTCCACCATAGTATTAAACTACAGTCACAGGAAGGTTGTCTGTATCAAGGTTAACAATGTCTTAGAATTTAGTTCGATAAACTTTACTAGAACAATAGTTATAAACAATGGAAACATGAATATCAAATTTTCCTTTTGTAGTCACTGGGAGAAACATGTTTTGATATTGTTCTAGTACAGTTTATTGAACTAAATTCTAAGACATTGTTAACCTTGATATAGACAACCTTTCTGTGACTGTAGTTTAATACTATAGTTGATAATTTGGAAGTTTGGACTCCCGGCAATTGGGCTACACTCTGTGAGAAAAATTGTTTCATATTTCTAATCTTTTTATAATTCCTGATTGACCTGTAACATGTATATGCCCTATAATTGATATCTGAAGTAATAAGAAGATTTATAATTATTAAATAACATGAATTTTATGAAAATAGGTCACCACACTCCCCCCCACTTTAACAGAATATTGTGACAAATGATACCACCTTAAATTCTCTGAAATTAAATCTATAATTCGTGTAGAGTAATAACGTACCATATATTATTCCTTCCAGACCACAATGTTAGATAACAATCAACCCTTAACTTACCTCTCAATCTTAAATTTCGCTGTTGTGTTTGAGACAATAATAATTTTTAAAATGTAGTACCATAGATGTATCTTAAAGGAAAAAAATAATGAAGACTGTACCGTATACAAAATGTAAAATATGGCAGAACCGATGTCTTTTTATCCACAATCTGCGCAATTTGGCGGAATTCTTAAACCGGTGCCTGCTGACCATACCGGTGTATTGTCAAAACAGAAAGTAAGCCAGTTTACAGTATCCTCACCGTTGAAAAGGATTTAGTTGGATGGATGTTAAAGAAAAATACAATTAGAAGTCATCAAAGTTGAAGCTGTTGCGGATCAGTTGTTCTATAAAAAATATTGTCTTAAACAATTTGCATCTCTCTATTCAAATTTGCATTCTGTCAAACCGCCAACTTAGACTGGAATTTGGAAACAATCAAAGCGTTTCAAATATGAAAAGCATGTATATTTGTTACATATAATATGATTTTATTAATGATGCTATGAATTTACAACTGAGGAAATGGTTTGTTATCTATTCAGTGAAGTATTATCTTTACACATACCAATTTCAGATGGTAAACAGTCCGCCCCATTGTTTGACAATACCGTTGCACGAAAAGACCGTGCCGGTGCGCGATCACGACTGTGTTCTTATTTGTACCTCAAACTTAGAAAATAATAAGTGCGCTAAACCTGATAAATTTTTAAATCGTGTTCATATTGATTATTTTGTATTTCTAGGAAGTTATGACTTTCTTGGCTATAATTTTTACACGGAGGACCTCATTCAAGCGATAGCGAGTCCTTTAACCCCGCCGGGATATGTAACAGACTTGGATGTAGCACAATCCCAAGATGATTCATGGAAAACGTAATTGATAGTTTATATACTTAATTATGTATGGTTTAATAATACGTAATAATACGAACAAGTTTTATCGAAAACTGTGACCTCAAAAAAACAACAGTTGAATTATAAGTTACTCTGTTTTCCTATAACTAACTTTGAAACCAGTTGATTAGTCTTACCCTTGTATTATCTGCTGGGTTGAAGGTTATAAAGCTGAGATTGGAAACCAGTCTCAAATCTCAAGCATCTGATTGGCTGAAATGGCGACTGGTCGCCATTTCAGCCAATCAGATGCTTGAGATTTGAGACTGGTTTCCATGCTCAGTTTTATAACCTTGGGCACTGATCTGTGTCGTCTTAATTTTCTTGCTGAACCTATCTTTGGTCAGAATGGTTTTTGTAAGATACCATGTTACATTGTATACTGGTTGCTTTCTTTTGTCCCTTCTATCTCAGTCGGTTGAATTGTCGGAATTGCAATGCTAGGCGCTGTCGCCGTGACGGTGCGGGTTCACTCCTAGGTAGAGGCAATAACATTTTTCATGTCGGGTTTTATGAAAAGCAATATTTAACAGCTTAATTTAAAGAACTTAATGTTAGACTTCTATCCTCCATTGCTTCTCTGCATTATCATTTGATATGAGAACAATGTAAGGAACTTACCTCGTCTTCTTTTCTCATCATGGGTTGTGCTGAGTGGCTACATTTTCTGAAAGTGGTTTGTATTTGCATCTACCTTAAATGTTACAAAATGTTTTTGTTTGCGTCATCTAAGTTTGCAGGAAAATCAAACCTTTTAATGCTTGCTGCTTATAATGATCATAAAAATGAATGGACGTACATAATGCTGGTTCAATAGCAATACATTATGTTTTCTAATTCTAATAGACAGCGGAAACTTGAAAGTTTAATTACAATAAACTGCCATTACAGAACTGACACCAGTTGGTTGCGAGTTACACCGTGGGCTATACGACGAGGCCTTAACTGGGTTCGCTCCCACTACAACAATGTACCAGTCTACATTACTGAGAATGGTGTATCTGACAGAACTGGAACTTTACATGACCAACATCGGGTAGATTTCTACAAAGCCTACATCAACGAAGTCCTTAAAGGTAGTGTTGTTTTATATATATGATGATGTTTATATACCTTTTTGTAGATACAATTTACTATGGCTTATTGTATAAAAACCCTTTAATATAACGCTACGGTTGTTACAATTTACATTAATTATGTTTATAATAAAGTAAAGTATTATAGCAAGAGTTTGATTAAATATAATTATGATTTGTTTGATGCAATATTAGCATGCCCATTCTACTAGAGTTTGTAAATTATAAAATGATTTGTGTTGTAGCTATACGACTAGATGGCTGTGACGTGAGGGGTTACAGTGCATGGTCCTTTCTGGACAATTTTGAATGGTTGAGAGGCTTTTCGGAGCGCTTCGGTTTGCATTATGTCAACTTCTCGGACCCACAAAGACCAAGAACACCAAAACTGTCAGCATCGTTTTATAGGTCGATTATTGAAAACAATGGATTCGTGAAGGCTGGTAATGAAACAAAAAGTCAGATCAATGAAAGCAACCCTTTATTGATCGGTGTGGAATACGTCACGACACCAGACTCTTTAATATTTAACGTCAAGGAACAGAGTGATAATGGAGATAATTTGTATATAAGTTTCACTCTGTTATCTCTGTGTACTGTATTTTTGTTAATATGAGCTAATATGACTAACGAGTTTGTTCGAATGTAGGAATTTCTTCACGTTTTATAACTTCTTATTCTGTATTGAAATGTTTAAAAAAGGAACAGATTAAATTACGTTCAGTGCCGACTTATAGTTAAGTGTTATTTAGGTAAAACCCTGTCACACTAGGGTTGCATTCTAACGGCGATCCAATGGCGTCCAAGAGCGCCGAAATGAGCGCAGTACGATCTCATTCATTGTCGCAACAACGCAGTGGCATCGCAAGTAGACGCATCGGGATCGCATTGAACGCCGACCGACGGCGCTCACTTTGAGCATGCACAAAATAAACGCCGTCGCATGGCGTTCTGAAACGAGCGCAGTATGGTCGCCGTTTCAGTGCATTTAGGTCTCTTACAACGGAACACAAGCTCCGCGGGCGCGCACAGAGGTCGCAGTACCATCGCTGTGGTAATCGGTGGCGCTTGCACGAAGATTGAACGGCGTTGTCTGACATGCCACTGCGACTATACGGCGCTTAAACATAAAAGGAGTGAAATATGCATGTCATGAATTACCTCATCCAGCAGACACAACCGAAAAGTAGAGAGGAAAAGAGAGCATGGTATTAATAATAAGTTTCAAAATGGACACCACAAACAATTAACGGAAGTGAGAACCCGAGTGGTTACCGCCTTGGAACGGTCAGTGGCAAAACAATTTGCCACTGGGGGTTGAAACCAGGTTCTAGCGTGCACCAACCTCAAACTTGCCCCGACAGGTTCTCAAATCACAAAACATGTACAAGTTGTCTTGATGAAATAACTCCAACCCACCCATCGTCTCAACAAAGTTGCATGCAAAAGCACACAAACATATAAAACATAAGAAGCTAATAGCATTGCAAAGCCAAAGGGCGGGTACGCAATAATCTTACCGAGACCAGAGCACCTTTGAGTAAAATCAGCAAGAACACGATGAAAGGGATAAAAGAAACAATTCGAGCTTCCAGATCCTTTTAAGAAAAGATTCCCCCATTAACCTCCATAAACTCTTAATTATGAGGAGTGTAATTATTTTACAGCGCTCTGTCAACGACCGCAGGGGTCGTCACGGAGATCATTGATTTTGATATTCTTCCCTTTTTTTATCAGCCACAGTACGATGACAACTGTCATAGCATATAACGTGACAGTCTAAAACCATTATCACGAAGAGGCAGCAACGGCGTACCATATATTTACATTCAATTATGTAAAATTGGGTAGGCAAATACTTAAAAGTCCTTTGTTTTATCAACCATATACCTGATTTTGTAGCTCAATTTCATATAACCTTTGCCCAGAGTGTAAAAAAAATACGTTGTTTACTAATTTCATTAGAAGTCGTGATTAATTTTAGATTTGTTTTCCATACAAAACGCCACCTGTTGGTCTGACATTTTATATAGCGATGTCTTTAGACGTTCGTCAGAGTAGTGTGGCCCTGATTAGTCTCAATCATTCAGACGCTCTGATTTCGCAATGGCGATCAGTACGTCTGAAGATATTGTTCGTTAATAAACCAGAAACTCCAAAACGAGGCTTGTAATTAGGACATTAGTATGGAACGCCGTTGTTGTCTTGTGAAAATTATTTTTTAGACTGTCGCCCTGTCAGCTGGAAATCGAAAAAACATATCCTACGGCGACACGCATTTTTTAACTGTATTATTGCGCCCAAAGGCGTGTTCAAGTAAGCTGAGGAAGACATTTCATTTGATGTTTAGAGTTGCTTTGTTTTTGTGTTTGGCTGTAGAATGTAGGGATATTTTTCAGGTCAAACTATTTGTTTTACTGTTCTAACTTTTCTAAACGTATAAATAATAAAAATACATAATAAGATTTATTTATGCAAAGTTTGACTGAACTGCATTTTTCCGTTATTGATATTCTTCTCTTTTTATCAATCACCGTACAATGACAACTTCCATACTATATGTATGTATGTATTCTGTAATTTCCTCCTTTATTCATAGGAGCACTCCTCTTCACCAGAGGATAAGGTTTTTCGTATATGCACACTTTCTTTTACCTCCATTATAGGAGATCGCTGTATTCAGCGTATGTTACCCCTACCATCATATTCATGATATCACCAAGTATAGTCCGATTTTACGCGTTGAGCCGTGAATGTACTTTTGTATTTATAGATTTTTGGAATATTCCACAAAATAGGGATGTTAGATATTCCCATCAGAGCTCATTATGTTGAAATTGTACTTTACTCTAACATAAGTGTTCATGGTGGTGGCAGTAACGCTTCTGATTTCTGATAATATAACAGAAGGGTTGTGTGTTCGAATCCCATCAGGGAAGTTCATTTTTTTCTGTTTTAATGGTCTTGTTTTTTTAATACATTCATGTAGACACCGACAAAAATAACAATAAACCGTACAAATTTCGAGTAAGCTTTCATCAAGCAAGTTGATAAAATGTCGCGATCGATGCTTACTCAGATACAATTTTTGGGCGATGCAAAAAATTTTACAAAGTGGTTTTGAATTATGTAAATTATAAAAGAACGATTATGTAACAACAAGTAACAACAAGTGTTTCCAGAACGCGAGGATTCACAATTGTCAACGCTCCTTTGGTACGGAGGTGTATGGGATCAGGTCAAGCTGCTCAACAAAAATATATTGTTAAAAATGGAATGAACATAAACAAAATTAAAAGGGGTTTGCAAAATATAAAGATAAAATAGCTTAATACTTTAAAAAATAATATCATATGAATTTAATTAAAATTATGAAAAGGAAATGAAAGACAAAAATAAAAAGGTTACTTTTATGGGATTCGAACATGCAATGTTTTGGATCATAGCGGGAAATTACACTGAGCTATTGCATCGTGACTAAATATCTTCTACTTTGAGCAGTTTTTAATAGTTTTCGTAAATGTTTTCCATCCGACGCGTTGTATACTAAATTACTTTAGATACATGAGAAATGTAAATACGTCGCCAAAACGTAAGTAAGTTTTTCCACAACAAGACCTGTACTGAAGACAAAAAAAGAGCCGAGAAGATTTTTTACTTAAATCAATTATTTTATAATTTGGTAACAACAATAGCTTGAGACTTAAATATAATAAATATATTACATACCATCGAAGAGTATGACGTGAAGGCTTATTCGTGTGTTAAATGTTTTAGGAAATATGTACAGTAATA